>WOVY01010868.1:157500-489270 GCA_013436015.1 Rhipicephalus annulatus | reverse complement strand
TATTATATATATATATTATATTATATATATATAATATATATATATAGATATATAGTATATATATAATATATATCATCATCATCATCATCAGCCTGACTACGTCCACTGCAGGACAAAGGCCTCTCCCATGTTCCGCCAGTTAACCCGGTCTGTGCTTGCTGCTGCCAATTTATACCCGCAAACTTCTTAATCTCATCTGCCCACCTAACCTTCTGTCTCCCCTAACCCGCTTCCCTTCTCTGGGAATCCAGTCAGTTACCCTTAATGACCAGCGGTTATCCTGTCTACGCGCTACATGCCCTGCCCATGTCCATTTCTTCTTCTTGATTTCAGCTATGATATCCTTAACCCCGTTTGTTCCCTAATCCACTCTGCTCTCTTCTTGTCTCTTAAGGTTACACCTACCATTTTTCTTTCCATTGCTCGCTGCGTCGTCCTCAATTTAAGCTGAACCCTCTTTGTAAGTCTCCAGGTTTCTGCTCCGTAGCTAAGTACCGGCAAGATACAGCTGTTATATACCTTCCTCTTGAGGGATAGTGGCAATCTACCTGTCATAATTTGAGAGTGCTTGCCGAATGTGCTCCACCCCATTCTTATTCTTCTAGTTACTTCAATCTCGTGGTTCGGCTCTGCGGTTATTACCTGCCCTAAGTAGACATAGTCTTTTACAACTTCAAGTGCACTATTACCTATCTCGAAGCGCTGCTCCTTCCGAGGTTGTTGTACATTACTTTCGTTTTCTGCAGATTAATTTTAAGACCCACCTTTCTGCTCTCCTTGTCTAACTCCGTAATCATGAGTTGCAATTCGTCCCCTGAGTTACTCAGCAGCAATGCAATGTCATCGGCGAAGCGCAGGTTACTAAGGTATTCTCCATTAACTCTTATCCCTAACTGTTCCCATTCTAGGCTTCTGAAAACCTCCTGTAAGCACGCGGTAAATAGCATTGGGAAATTGTGTCCCCCTGCCTTACACCCTTCTTGATTGGTATTCTGTTGCTTTCTTTATGAAGCACTATGGTAGCAGTTGATCCCCTGTAGATTTCTTCCAGAATGTTTATATATACTTCATCTACGCCCTGATTCCGCAGTGTTTGCATGACGGCTGATATTTCTACTGAATCAAACGCCTTCTCGTAATCTATGAAGGCTATGTATAGTGGTTGGTTATACTCTGAGCATTTCTCTATTACCTGATTGATAGTATGAATGTGGTCAATTGTTGAGTAGCCTGTTCGAAATCCTGCTTGTTCCTTTGGTTGATTGAATTCTAATGTTTTCTTTACTCTGTTAGCAATTACCTTTGTAAATAGCTTGTATACTACAGAGAGCAAGCTGATCGGCCTGTAATTCTTCAAGTCCTTGTCATCTCCTTTCTTATGTATTAAGATGATGTTAGCGTTCTTCCAAGACTCTGGTACTCTTCCCGTCAGGAGACACCTCGTAAACAGGGTGGCTAGTTTTTCTAACACAATCTGTCCTCCATCTTTCAGCAGATCTGATGTTACCTGATCCTCACCAGCAGCTTTGCCCCTTGCATGCTCTCCAAAGCTTTTCTGACTTCTTCTATCATTACTGGTGGGGTGTAATCTGGGTTACTGCTAGTTCTTATAGTATTAAGGTCGTGGTTGTCTCGGCTACTGTACAGATCTCTGTAAAACTCCTCCGCTATTTTAACTATCCTATCCATATTGGTAGTTATTTTGCCTTCTTTGTCCCTTAGTGCATACATCCGACTTTTGCCTATCCCAAGTTTCCTCTTCAATGCTTTGACGCTTCCTCCGTTTTTCAGAGCGTGTTCAATTCTCTCCATGTTATACCTTCTTACATCGCATACCTTACGTCTATTATTCAACTTCGAAAGCTCTGCCAGTTCTATTTTGTCTGTTGTACTTGACACTTTCATGATTTGACGCTTCTTAATTAGGTTCTTCGTTTCCTGGGAAAGCTTGCCAGTGTCCTGTCTAACTACCCTGCCTCCAACTTCCACTGCACACTCCGTAATGATACTCGTCAGATTATCATTCATTGTATCTACGCTAAGGTTGGTTTCCTCACTAAGAGCCGAGTACCTGTTCTGCAGCGACACTCTGAATTCCTGTACTTTCCCTCTCAGTGCTAGCTCATTGATTGGCTTCTTGCGTATCAGTTTCTGTCGTTCCTTCTTCAAGTCTAGGCGAATTCGAGACCGTACCATTCTATGGTCACTGCATCGTACCTTGCCAACCACTTCCACATCCTGCACGATTCCTGGGTGTGCACTCATTATAAAGTCTATTTCGTTCTTATTTTCGCCATTAGGGCTCCTCCATGTCCACTTGCGGTTTTCTCGTTTTCGGTAGAAGGTATTCAAAATCCGTAAATTATTGCGTTCTGCGAATTCTACTAGTAGCTCTCCTCTGGCGTTTCTAGTACCGATGCCATAATCTCCTACTGCCTGGTCTCCAGCCTGCTTCTTCCCTACCTTTGCATTAAAGTCGCCTCACTATAATATACTGTGTTTTTACCTTACTCATTGCCGATTCCACGTCTTCATAGAAGCTTTCAACTGAAGCGTCATCATGGCTGGATGTAGGCGCGTAAGCCTGTACTACCTTCATCTTGTATCTTTTATTCAGTTTAATTACGATACCTACCACCCTTTCATTAATGCTATAGTATTCCTCTATGTTGCCAGCTATGTTTCTGTGAATTAGGAACCCCACTCCCAGTTCTCTTCTGTCTGCCAAGCCCCGATAGCAAAGGACGTGCCCATTCTGTAGCACCGTATAGGCCTCATCTGTCCTCCTAACCTCACTGAGCCCTATTATATCCCATTTAACACCCTCTAGCTCCTCGAATAGTACAGCTAGACTTCCCTCACTAGATAAGGTTCTAGCGTTAAACGTTGCCAAGTTCAGGTTCAGGTTCCACATGATTCATTCCACCCTAACTCACTACCTGGTCGCATGGGAAGCCTCCATGCCGCGAGCGTTATTCTCGATACGACAATCAACACATCTACCCCAGATGCTTTCCTTCCATTCATTGCTTTGGACCTTCCCAGCGTTCAGCGGACGCAACTCGTGAAGCTTCTCGGCCACTTTCAGATGTCTTACGATTACAAGCAACCCAGTTTGGGCAGAACAAGTTCGATCGCTCATCATATTGTCGCGGTACAGCGCGAACCAAAGGCAGATAAACGTTGACACAGTGACTCTCAACAGCTTAACAGCAAGATCACCTTCGTTATCTTCGATCAGCCAGAGCTCCACTACCTGGTGTCCACCAAATCCCCTTATCGTTGCTTTGGTCCACCAGTACACAGGCGTCATTTGCCCCCCTCTTAATGAGCATCGCCCCGATGCTTACCAGTAGTTCAGTTTTTTTTGTTCTTTAAGAAGTGTCTTGCGCAGTCACTACCTTTCATAAGCTTCATGCGCACAACGTGAACTAGTTCAGGACGGTGCTGGCGAAGCCTCGTACTACATGAACTTTTGGGGACGACCTCGTAAGTAACATCACTCAGTCGTCGCAGTACTAGGTATGGCCCAAAGTATCTCCTTAGGAGCTTTTCAGAGAGTCCTCGTTTCCGTATGAGCGTCCAAACCCATATTCTATCGCTGGTCTGTTAACGACTGTTTTGCGGCAAGAATCGTAGCGGCTCGCGTCGTGTTCTTGTTGTCGCCGAATTCGCAGGCGTGCTAGTCGCCTTGCTTCTTCCGCTCGTTCTGTAAACATCTCGGCGTCCGGTTCGATGTCGTCACATTCGTGCGCTAGCATCGCATCTAACATGGTTCGTACTTCCCTTCCATGAATTAGGCTGAACGGGGGGTCATCACGGCTGTTTCTTGCTTGGCCGTGTTGTATGCAAACGTGATATATGGCAAAATTTCGTCCCAATTTTTGTGTTGGACGTTTACGTACATTGAAAGTATGTCTTCAATTGTTTTGTTCAGACGCTCTGTAAGGCCGTTCGTTTGCGGGAGGTAGGCGGTGGTCTTACGATGGGTTGTTCCGCAGCAGAGGAATTGATCCAAAAGAGCTGCCGTAAATGCGGTTCCTCTGTCTGTGATTACGACGCTTGGTGCACCATGCCGCAAGACAACGTTCTCGATGAAAAATTGTGCCACCTCCGCTGCTGTATCTCTCTGGATAGCCTTTGTTTCAGCATAACGTTTAAGGTAATCAGTCGCGACAATAACCCAGCGGTTCCCAGCAGTAGAAGTAGGAAGTGGGCCCAAATATCCATGCCAATCTGGTCGAATGGTGTTCTTGGGACCTGCACTGGCTGCAGGAGGCCAGCTGGTTTGGTCGGCGGTGACTTCCGTCGCTGGCAGTGGAGGCAAGTACGAACATGGTGTCTTACGGCTATAGTCAGTCTTGGCCAGAAGTAGTGCTGCCGTACTCTGGCCAACGTTCTCGTGTAACCTAAGTGGCCTGAAGTCACCTCGTTGTGGCACACTTCGAGTACTTCGGAGCGAAGGGCTGCTGGAATGACGAGCAAATACGCAGATCCTGTCGAAGAGAAGTTTCTTTTGTATAGTACTCCGCCCCGTAAGCAAAATGATGACAGCGCTCTTACGAAAACAGTTGGTGCCTTCTAAGATCTTCCCTCCAGGTAATTAATTAGGCCAAGTAACTCAGGGTCCCCACGTTGTTGCTGTGCAATAGCGGTCGGAGTCAAGCATACCGAGGAAATACTGTTTCCCTCCTCATCAGATAGAGTTGCCGATTCAATGGGTGAGAGGGATAGACAGTCAGCATCCATGTGGCAGTTCCCTGGCTTGTGTACGACAGTCATGTCGTACTTCTGCAGCCTGAGACTCCAACGCGCTAATCTCCCGGAAAGATCTTTAAGATTTCTCAGCCAACACAGCGAATGGTGGTCGCTGATGACCTTGAAAGGGCGGCCGTATAAATAAAGGCAATATTTAGTGGACGCCCATACCACGGCGAGGCCTTCCGTCTCAGTCGTGGAGCAATTAGTCTCGGTGCGTGTTAGTGTGCGGCTTGCATAAGCGATTACTCTTTCTGTGCCTTCTTGCAGCTGCACAAGCACAGCTCCCAAACCACTATTGCTGGCATCAGTGTGTAGCATCGTTGGGGCTTTCTCATTAATCTGGGCAAGCACTGGAGGCATCTGTAGTCCCTGGCGCAGGTTCTTAAAAGCAGCTATCCTTTCGTAGCTCCATTGGAAAGCAACGTCTTCTCTCGTGAGGCGGGTTAACGGTGATGCGATGCATGCGAAATCCGCGATGAATCGCCTATAATACGCACATAGTCCGAGAAATCGTCGGACAGCCTTCTTATCAGTCGGCACCGGGAACTGTGCAACAGCTGCGATCTTTTCAGGATCAGGACGAACGCCTGCGTGACTGACAACGTGGCCAAGAAATTGCAGCTCTTCATAGCAAAAGTGGCACTTCTCAGGCTTCAACGTCATGCCCGCGGACAGTATGTCTTGTAAAACTGCCTCAAGTCTTTTAAGGTGCTGGTCAAATGTTGTGGCAAAAACTACGACATCATCAAGGTAGACCAGGCAGGTTTTCCCATTTCAACCCAGAAAGTACGGTACCCATGATTCTTTGAAAGGTAGCAGGCGCTGAGCATAAACCAAAAGGTAAGACTTTAAATTCATATAAGCCATCTGGTATCACAAAAGCAGTCTTCTCGCCGTCTCTTGGGTCTACCTCGATTTGCCAATACCCGCTCCTTAAGTCCATCGATGAAGAGTAACGAGCATGTCAAAGTCTGTCGAGAGAGTCATCTATACGAGGAAGTGGATACACATCTCTCTTTATCACCTGATTGAGTTTTAGGTAATATACACAGAAGCGCAGGCTGCCGTCTTTTTTTAACGAGGACTGCAGGTGACGCCCAGGGGCTTTTTGAGGGCTTAATGACGTCATCTTCTAGCATTTTGTCGACTTGCTCTTGTATCACTTCGCGTTCCTTTGGACCCACGCGAGAGGAATTTTGGAGAATTGGTCTCGCCATGCCCTCGGTAATTATCCGATGCTTGGTTAGAGGCGTGCGGCCAACTCTTGATGTTGTCGAAAAGCAGTCTTTGAATTCAGCTAGTAGCTCAAGAAGCCTCTTTCGCTCGTTCTCAGGCAAAGTAGTGCTAACGTTGAGAATTGGTGTTGAATAAAGTTTTGGTGCCTCGTCGACTACTGCCAAGCAGCCTTCTGCGTCTGTGATATCGTCGAAGTAAGCGACGGCCATGCCTTTTGGAAGGTGCTGGCGCTCATCACTAAAATTTGTCAGATGCAAGTCCGTGCGTCCAGCGGTGACACTGACGATACCTCTTGCGACAGAAATGCCGTGTGTGAGAAGGAGCTAGCTTATTTGGTATGCTACTCCTTGGCCGTCAAACTGGACAGCGGCTGCCACAGAAACAAGCGTGCATGACCGAGGAGGGAGAACCACGTCATCAGTTAGACGCAATTGGTTCGGTCGCGCCTTTTTACAATCAGGTGCGCCCGAGCTGTTGCGAAATGTAATCAAACTGTCTAGGATATTGATGACGGCACCATACTCTCGTAAGAAGTCCATACTAATAATTAGATCCTTGCAGCATGCGGCGAGAACGACGAACTACGCAACGAAAGAAGAACCTCCTATGTCAATTTTCGCTGCGCATCTTCCAGAGGACATCAATAACTGACCACCTGCCATCTTTATTTGAGGGCCTGTTCACGACGTCTTCACTTTCTTGAGGCGGATGGCGAGGGTCCTGACTGATAATAGAAAAGTCGGCACCGGTGTCGACTAAGGCTGTTACTTTCTGGCCATCAAGAAAAACACTAAGGTTGGCGGTCACAATGTCGTCACTCTCACGTCTTGTCAGATGTACAGCGTCGTGTAATGGGGGCTTTTCATCGTCATCTTAATGGCCTGCAACCTTACCCCCAGAGGTCACCGCCCTCAGTTTCCCCGGCGTGGGCTCAGTGACCTTCTTGCGTTAAGGTCCGCGGAGGTACGTCGGTGTGACGAAGGGGAATGAGCGGGAGAAGGAGAGCGGGATTGACGTTCCAAACCTGGCTGGCGGGTAAGTATGGCCTCCTCGTCAGAAGTGCAGTATTCGTAAAAGTGAGAACGGGATCCATGGAAAGAGGCGTCCTCCCGGCGTGGTATGTATTCTTCGTTCGCACGTCGATCGTCAGACCACATTCGAAGAGGGTGGAACGAATCACTGCGGTGCCAGCAATGACGGGCAATAGGACCTGCACCTCCGCAGTTAAAGCATAGTGGACGTCGACGATTGTGCGCCATGCATCTGTTCTTCGGAGCGGTGGACGTCTGAGCCTCCCTTCTTGTGACGATATCCATGGCGCTGCTGTGGACGGCTGGTGGTACGTCGGTTGGCTTGGCGGTCAGCTCAGGATCTGCTATTGCGGCGGTGACCAAGAGCCGTAGGCAATGGGTGATATGGCGGCGATGTACCAGATGGTGAACGTCGCAGAGTGTCGGCATAGCTCATGAGACGGTGCTCGTCCCCAGGACCAGCGGTAGAAAATGCGTGACGGATTTCGTCATGTACCAGTTCAGCGACGGACGCAATGGGGGTTTGAGCAACTGGAGTCCAGAACTTTTGCGGTTATTCGCAAACTATCTTTCTAATGAGGTCTCACAGGGAGCTTTGATCCTCAGGTATGGTGGCAGCATTGATGGATGGCTGCTAGACATTCGATGATACTGCCTGCATTGTTGATGGAGGGCCCGCTCGATAGCCGTAGCCTCCTTAATAAAGTTAACTACGATACTTGGAGGGTGGCGCAGTAGCCTAGCAAAAAAGTTGCTCCTTAACACCGCGCATGAGGTAGTTCAACTTCCTTTCTTCACTCATGTTCGGGTCAGCTCGACGAAAACAAGTCATATCTTCAGCAAATATTGCAACGCTTTCATCGGGTTTTTGAACCCGTAGCTCCAACATCTGCTGCGCACGGTCGCGTCAATCGACATTGGCGAGCGTGTCGACAAGCTGTTGTCGAAAGTCGATCAAGTTAACAAGCTGGCTTCTCTGTTCTCATACCAAACTTTCGCACCGCCGTCAAGGTGGAAATAGGCGCATGAGAGTTTTTCTTGTTCTGGCCATAGATTAATCTTGGCGACATGCTCATATTGCTCAAGCCAGTCGTCAACATCTTCATGGGCACCGCCCCTAAAGTGATCGAGAGCCAGTGGCTGAAAGATGGTTACCTGTGAAGGCTGTGTCGGCAAGGGGACTTGCGGCGCCAGTTGCGGACTGGCGTTGACCATTTGGCGAGGTAACCGGCACCTGCGAGGTTCCGTGGAAGGAGTGAACTCTGAAGCGAGGCCTATTAGCCGCCGACTGAACCAGTGCACGGGAGTTGCAATGAGTGACAATGCGTCCGAGCTAGATGAACGGTTCCCAGTGGGAGTATGGAGCATTAGGTAGGGTTGCGGCCCAGCACTTCCACCAGTGTCGCGGTACATCGTGAACCAAAGGCAGATAAACGTTGACACAGTGACTCTCAGCAGCTGAACAGTAAGATCACCTTCTTTATCTTCGATCAGCCAGAGCTGCACTACCTGGTGTCCGCCAAATTCCCTTATCGTTGTTTTGGTCCACCAGCACACACGCGTCAACATAGACACCTGCAGCCATGCATCCCCGCGCCAGCGTCCATACCGCGTCTCTCAAGCTGAACGTCGGGTTATTGAAGACCAGGTGACTGACATGCTTAGTCGGGGAGTCATACAGCCGTCCCACAGTCTGTGGGCATCCCCGGTGGTGCTCGGGAAAAAGAAGGACGGTAGCATCCGCTTCTGTGTTGATTACAGGCGCCTTAACAAGATCACGCGCAAAGATGTTGTAGCGCCCTCGTTCGGGCGGCACGCAAACCGGAGAGCGCGCGATGGCGACAGAAGAAAATAAAGAAGGCGCTAGGCCGTGGCACGTGAAGCCACGGCTCACGTCGTTCCTGCTGGCTGGCATCGGTTATCGTTCAGGCGTGTCTTTCTTTCGCTCCTGTGGCATAAGCCTACAAGTGGTGACCTCGGACGAAGACAATGACTGACTCGAATGCACCCTCAACCGAACAAGCCTCACGTCTGCAACGCGTCTCGGCTGTGCAACTGCGTCTCCCATCTTTCTGGCCACAGGACCCGCAAGTTTGGTTTCATCAGGTCAAGGCGCAATTCTCCCTGTACCGCATCGCCTCGGAAACGACACGCTACTACCACGTAGCCTCCGTTATTTCTCCTGACGTTTCCAGCGAGCTCTCCGACGTCCTCTCCAACCCCTCGGACACTACGCCATATCAGCACCTTAAAACCAAGGTGCTGGAACGATTCATGCCTTCGGAACGCGTCCGCCTACAGCAGCTCCTTGCAGAGGGGGACCTTGGCGACAGGCGCCCCTCCCAACTACTGCGCCGAATGCGGCAGCTTCTCGGGAAACACGACGTCTCTGCCCACTCAGCGTTGCTTCGCGAGCTCTTCCTTTAACGCCTTTCTCAGCCAATCCGCCTCGTCCTCGCGGCGGCTGGCGACGTCAATCTCGACCGCCTGGCGGAGCTCGCCGATCAGGTTCATGAAGCGACCTCCCCATCTGTCAACGCTGTCTTACCACCAGCAGACACAGCGATTTCGCGCCTTGAGGCCCGCATCGACGAACTCGCCGCCTCCATTGCCGAACTCCGGAGCCCCCTGCAGGAGACTCGTTCGCCTCGTTCCGGTCGTCGAGCTCTTCCACGCACACGAGATGCTCGGAGTCCCAGCCCTCCACCCCTCTGCTGGTACCACCGGCGTTTCCGACACCGAGCCACGAAGTGTACACCCCCATGTTCGTGGCAGGGAAACGCCTGCCGGGATCACTGATGGCGGCGTGTGATCTCTCTTCTCGTCCCAGCCGCCTTTTCATGGTCACGGACTAGCTATCGGGCGCCAGGTTCCTTATAGATACGGGCGCGGAAATCAGCGTTGTGCCCCCGACTAAGGCTGATCGTTCAAAGTCACAGGGGCAAGTGCTTCGTGCTGCCAACGCCTCGTCTATAGCAATGTATGGGCTCCGATCTCTCACCCTCGACTTCGGCCTTCGCTACATTTTCCGGTGGGTTTTCGTCATCGCAGACGTGGTTCAACCGATCATCGGCTCGGACTTCCTCTCATACTTCGATTTGGACGTCAGCGTGCGGCGGCGCCGCCTCATAGATGGTAAGACTCGTCTCTCCATCTCGGGAGTCCTGTCCGACATCGCTCCAATGGCCATCCGCATGCTGATACCTTCCTCACCGTTCGAAAAAATCTTGGCGAGTTTCCCGGAGTTAACTAAACCGTGCAACCTCACTCAGCCGCCTAAACATACGATGACACACCACATCGTCACCCGGGGTCCACCGGTAGCCGCTCGACCACGCCGCCTGTTCGGAGACCGCCTAGCTATTGCTAAACGGGAGTTTGACCACATGCTGCAGCTCGGCATTATCCGCCCGTCGTCAAGCGCTTGGGCTTCCCCGCTGCATTTGGTGCCAAAGCGTGATCCTGGTGACTGGCGTCCTTGTGGGGACTATCGAGCGTTGAACGCCAAGACTGTCCATGACAGCTATCCTCTACCTCACATCCAGGATTTTACATCGCGCCTCGACGGCTGCACAATTTTCAGCAAAGTGGACCTTGTTAAGGCGTACCACCAGATTCCTGTCGAGCCCGCCGACATAACTAAGACCGCCATCACGACGCCCTTTGGGTTGTTTGAATACGTGCGGATGCTTTTTGGACTCCGCAATTCGGCTCAAACTTTCTAGCGGTTCATTTCTGAGGTCACACGGGGTCTTCCTGCTGTGTTTGCGTACCTTGACGATGTCCTCATCGCCAGCCGCACACCTGAAGATCATGAGCACCATCTACGCGCTCTGTTCCAACGTCTTCAGCAGTACGGCCTCGTTTTGAACGCCTCTATGTGTACTTTTGGCGCATCTGAGCTCGAGTTCTTGGGCCATCACATATCATCCAAAGGAATGCGCCCTCTCCGGTCCCACGTTAAAGCAATTCAGGATTATCCTCAGCCTACAACACTGCGCCAATTACGCCAATTCCTGGGGCTTGTGAATTTTTCCAGGTGCGTCATACCACACTGTGCCGAACTGCTACGACCGCTCACCGACCTCCTTCGGTCGACCGCCAGTCCGTCCTCCGCCATTCCTTGGTCGTCAGAGGCCCAGGCCGCCTTTGCTGCTGCTAAGCAAGCGGTCGCTAACGCCGTGCTTCTCATTCATCCACGTAGCAACGCCCCTACTCGGTTGATGGTGGACGCATCCAGCGTGGCCGTCGGAGTCGTCTTACAGCAGTGCATTAACTCCGAGTGGAGACCCTTGTCGTTTTACTCTCGGAAGCTACTTCCTGCTGAGACCCGCTACAGCGTCTTTGGCCGGGAATTACTAGCCATCTACGCTGCAATACAGCACTTTCGGCATTTCCTGGAAGGATGCTCGTTTTACGTGCTGACTGGCCATAAGCCATTGGCGTATGTTTTCCGCACTAACTCATCCAAGTACGTGCACCGTGAACTCCGCCATCTGGCTTATATATCGGAGTTCACGACTGACATCCGCCACGTGAAAGGAGCTGACAACACCGCCGCAGATGCCCTTTCTCGTATAGCCGCGGTTGACTCTCCACCGCCAACCATCCACTGGGCCTCATTCTCCTCGGCACAGCAGGATGATAGAGAGCTTGCCGCTTTTCGGGAGAACCCCCGTTCTCTCCGCATACGCCTGGTGCCTCATCCATTATCATCTGAGCACTTGTGGTGCGATGTCTCAGCTGACCTTCCCCGCCCTTTCGTTCCCGCTTCTTTACGACGCACCGTTTTCCACTCCTTACACGACATCTGTCACCCTGGCATTCGGGCTACTCAGCGTCTTCTCACCCAGCGCTATGTCTGGCCCGGAATCAACGGTGATGTGCGCGCTTGGACGCGCATGTGCCTGCCCTGCCAGATGACAAAGGTCTCCCGTCATACTAAGACGCCGCCCCAACCTTTCCTTCCACCCGGCCGTCGTTTCGACCATGTTCATCTAGACATTGTGGGCCCTCTACCAGTGTCTCAGGGGTACCGTTATATATTGACCATGGTCGATCGCTTCACGCGCTGGCCAGAGGCTGTTCCAATTCAAGATATCACAGCCGATACTGTTGCCCGCGTTTTCATTTCTACGTGGGTATCCCGTTTTGGCTGTCCTGGCACCGTGACAACAGACCGTGGACGTCAGTTTGAGTCCTCGCTGTTTACTTGCCTTAATTGCATCCTCGGAGCCAGACATTGCCGTACCACGGCTTATCATCCCTGCGCCAACGGCATGGCGGAACGCCTTCACCGACAACTGAAGACCGCCTTGACTACCCGCCTCCATAGAGCCACCTGGGTTGATGCCTTGCCACTGGGGCTCTTAGGTTTACGAGCTGTCATCCGGGCAGACCTGCAGTGCTCAACAGCAGAGCTGGTGTATGGCACTTCTCTACGGCTTCCGGGAGACTTCTTCACGTCAACGAAGCTACCAGACCAGCCACAGCAATTCCTACAACGCCTCCTCGACTGCGTTCAAGACCTCCGGCCCACTCCACCCAGACCTTCCGAACACGAGACCATATTCGTCCACCCTGATCTGGCCACTGCCACACATGTTTTCGTGCGCCACGACGCGGTCAGACCACCTTTGACACCAGCCTACGACGGACCATTCCGCGTCCTTCACCGCACCCCCAAAACTGCCACTCTACTTCAGAACGGCCATGAAGAGACAGTCAGCTTGGACCGTCTCAAGCCAGCGTACCTGGAGACGCCCTAGAAAGCCTCTCATCTACGACTGATCTTCCGTTGGAATACCACAAACGGCATGTCACATTCCGACTTCCAGTCTACACGGGGGGCCCTGTAGCGCCCTCGTTCGGGCGGCACGCAAACCAGAGAGCGCGCGATGGCGACAGAAGGAAATATAGAAGGCGCTAGGCCGTGGCACGTGAAGCCACGGCTCACGAACCTGCTGGCTGGCATCGGTTATCGTTCAGGCTATCGTTCAGGTGTGTCTTTCTTTCGCTCCTGTGGCATAAGCCTACAATGTCTATCAGCTCCCCAGAATTGATGACGCGCTCGACTGTTTGCAAGGAGCAGAGTTCTCTTCGCTGGATCTTCGGTCGGGGTACTGGCAGGTACCTATGAATGAAACCGAGCGCCCCAAAACTGCCTTCGTAACTCCTGATGGCTTGTACGAGTTCAACGTGAGGCCTTTCGGCCGTTGCAACGCCCCGCCCACATTCGAGCGTCTTATGGACAACATACTTCGAGGTCTCAAGTGGCATACGTGCCTTTGCTATCTGTACGACGTCGTAGAATTTCAAAAGACTTCGATACCCATCTCCAGTGCCTCGCAAGTGTCCTGCAATGCCTAACACAGGCTGGGCTACAAGTAAATTTGAAGAAATGTCTCTTCGCCGCACAGAAGCTCGCAATCTTAGGGCACGTTGTCAGCAAGGACGGCGTTCTACCAGACCCAGACAACCTCCAAGCTGTCACCGAGTTTCCTAAGCCGTCGACACTCAAAGAACTCCGGAGCTTTATAGGGCTAAGCTCGTATTTTCGACGATTTATTCATAATTTCACATCTATAATGATCCCTAAAACGCGTCTATTTGCCGACAGCCAAGGTTTCTCGGCATGGGCGTCCACCTATGACGACGCATTTGCGAAATTACGTCATCTTCTGACATCGCCGCCTATTCTCCGTCACTTCGACCCAGACGCCCCTACCAAAATCCACACGGACGCTAGTGGAGTCGGCCTTGGCGCTATCTTTGTGCAGCGAAAGTCTGGCTTCAATGAGTACGTAGTTTCTTACGCGAGTCGCACTCTAACCAGAGCTGAAGAAAATTATTCGGTCACGGAGAAAGAATGTCTAGCCATCGTTTGGGCAATTGCTAAATTTGGACCTTACATATATGGCCGGACATTTGATGTCGTGACTGACCATCATGCCCTCTGCTGGTTGTCGTCGTTAAATGACCCATCTGGGGGCCTAGCCCGTTAGGCAGTACGACTCCAAGACTACGACATCCGCGTCGTCTACAGGTCAGGGCGCAGACATTC
Source organism: Rhipicephalus annulatus (assembly GCA_013436015.1). Lineage (NCBI taxonomy): Eukaryota > Metazoa > Arthropoda > Arachnida > Ixodida > Ixodidae > Rhipicephalus > Rhipicephalus annulatus. The sequence goes on along the minus strand of WOVY01010868.1, from coordinate 475,179 downwards.
AGACGCCGACGCTCTCTCTTGATCTCCGCTTCCCCAAGACTGTCAAATGCGCCTGTTTCTACCAACAATTCTGCCTCCCTCACACACGCTGACATGCCATCCAAGCAGCGTCAAGACCCTTGGATAGTGTCTTTAATGGAGTTCCTGTCGAAGCCATCACCGAGTACCACCAGTCGCTCGCTGCGGCGCACAGCTCGCCATTTCACCATGCGCGATGGGCTACTTTACCGCCGCAATTACGTTAGTGAAGGTCGCATGTGGTTGTTGGTGATTTCTTGTCATCTACGTGCTGATATTTGCGCCTCGTTCCATGCGTACCCTCAATGCGGCCACGCTGGTGTAATAAAGACGTATGCATGCCTCCGCCTGTGGTACTACTGGCATGGAATGTACCGATTCGTTCGCCAATACGTGCATTCGTGCTCAAAGTGTCAACAATAGAAGAGTCCACCATGTGCAGTCACTAGACCGCTCCAGCCGTTTCTCTGTCCCTCACGACCTTTTCATCGCATTGAAATTAACTTGTACGGCTCCCTTCCATACACACCTGATGGGAATCGCTGAGTGATTGTCGCTATTGATCATTTAACACGGTATCCTGAGATTTCCGCGCTGCCAGAGGCTACATCATGTGAAGTGGGCTTATTTATTCTTCACAAACTTGTTCTTCGCCACGACACTCCCCGCGAGTTACTCAGCGACCGTGGACGCACGTTCCTCTCAAAAGCCGTACAAGACCTTCTGCGTGAATGCAATGTTGTTCATCAAACGACCAGTGCGTACCATCCCCAAACCAATGGCATGACTGAACGCTTCAATCGCACATTAGGCGACATGCTGTCCGTGTATGTATCTGCTGACCACACCAACTGGGACCGCATACTACCATTTGTCACCTATGCGTACAACAGCGCCACTGAGTCCACGACTGTATTTTTTCCCGTCTTTCTTCTATATGGCCGGGAACCCTCCTTATTTATGGATACCATTCTGTTGTATTGCCCGGATACTTCAGAGTCTGCAACCCTCTCAGAAGTCGCCACCTATGCGGAACAATGCAAGCAGCTAGCACGCTCGTTAACTACACAAGACCAAGCACACCAAAAGGACCGCCATGACGCCAACCTGCATCCCCAGTCATATTCGCCTGGAACATTGGTGTGGCTTCACGTTGCCTCCTCAGCTACAGTCCTTTCTTCAAAGCTGCTGCCTAAGTATGAAAGCCCCTACCGCATCCTGCGTCAAGCATCCCCGGTAAACGATATTGTCGAGCCCGTACAGTCATCCACAGACCACCGCCGTCGCGGCCGTGAGACTGTTCACGTCGACCGACTGAAGCCGCACTGTGACCCACAAGTCGTACCTGTGCCATAGGTCGCCTGGATGGGGGAGTGATTTGTAGAATGGATAGGGTGCAATTAGCAGTGCATGCAAAAGACGACGAGGAAGAGGACTGTGGTTCGTGCTCGTGATAGCTCCGATTCGGATCGCTGAGCGGTTGATCTGTGTTCGTTTTTTAATAAACGCGTCGCGGACTCAGCGCTCAACGCGTACTACTAATATATATATATATATATATATATTGTGAGCGCTGATTGTGTTGCTCATCATTTTCACTTTCACCTGCGCATACAAAGCACCGTGATCATCATCATCGTAGCCGCTCGCTGCTTGTTCGGTTGCTGGCTCGCGCGTCTGGGTTGACAATAAAACGGTCGCTCCTTCGTACCTGACGTCGTCTCACAAGTGGTGGAGGTGCTGTGATTCCCAAGTCCTCGTGCACTACCGGTCACCTCTGGAGCTCCGATCAGGTCGACGGCTGTGCTTGCCAACAGTGATGGCGCAAAACGACCCACCCCCTGCCGCCTTCTTCGCACCACCCGCTCAGCCTGCTGGGCCTCTCCACACCGTGAGTACCTCGCAACGAGACCCTCCAGTGTTTTCTGGCCTTCGCGGTGAGGACGTAGAAGAATGGCTGGACAGTTACGACCGTACCAGTGCTTGCAATTACTGGGATGAGGCACATAAGCTGCGCTATGTACCCTTTTATCTGAAGGAGGTTGCTAAGACGTGGTATCATAACCACGAACGCGACTTTCCTGATTGGTCAGCATTCACGGTGCAGCTGCGTCAAATATTCGGCACTTCTACAGGACGCTCTGAGGTAGCTAAACAGAAACTCGCTACCCGCATCCAGGGGCCTGACGAATCGTACACATCGTACATTGAAGACGTTCTGGCCCTCTGCCGCCGCGCCCAAAAGGACATGCCGGAGGCCGATCGTATTCGGCAAGTAATGAAAGGCATCAACTCCGTCGCCTTTAATGCTCTTGTCATGCAGAGCCCGACAACAGTTCAGGACATTATTACCACCTGCCAGCGCCTGGACGCACTTTACTCAATGCGCCTTCCACACGCCTCCTATGACACTCGTCTTACTGGCGAGCATGAGCTGCGAGCTCTAATTCGCACCATAGTGAGAGAGGAACTTCACAGCCTTGTTCCTGCCAGCGCACCGACTTCACCTGCCCGCTCACCCCCTCCTAACCTGCGGGAAATTATAAAGGACGAATTGGCGTCGATGACGAGCGTCGCACGTGCCCCGCCTCCTGTGCCCTTACATGTGCCTACGTATGCCGAAGTCGTGTCACGGCCTCCTCCACCTACTCCACCTGTAACTACGGACGTCGTATACGACCATTTGGCCGCGATGGCAGCCAAGGCACCACCACAACCACACTTTCCTGCCTGGCGCCCTACGCGCCCCGTCTGTTACTACTGTGGCATAAGAGGACATATCTCCCGCTTTTGCCGTCGGCGCCAGCAAGATGAACGACGAGGTTATTCTTCGTACGAGAGTGACCGGGCTGCGAGGTCTGACCCCTACGTTCCAGGAACCTACATTCCCTCGTCACGACGTTCGCCTTCGCCTCCTTTGTCCCACGGTGAACCTCGTTCTTCCCGCTCACCCCGCCGTCGTTCACCATCGCCCTTCCGCCGTACTACTTCGCCTTTACGTTCTGCCCGGATGCCCCTCGACAGCCACTCGGAAAACTAGCAGCTGCAGTTTTTGGAGGAGAAACTGCCTGTCGTCGAAGTGTCCCAATTCCTCCTGCGCGCCCTGCAAATTTACTAACTGTTTGTGTAGAAGGCATTTCGGTTGACGCACTCGTGGACACTGGAGCAGCCATTTCGGTCATTGATCGCGAACTATGTCATCGTCTACGAAAAGTGCAAACTCCATATGTTGGTCCGGTGTTATGTGGTGCTAATGAAAATAGAATTTACCCTATTGGACAATGCACTGTTCGTGTTCTGATCGACGGAATTCGTCACCATATACAATTGGCTGTGCTTTCTTCATGTGCTCATCCGATTATATTGGGCTGGGACTTCCTGTCAGCCGCTTCCGCTGTCATTTCGTGTGGTCCGCCCGTTATTCGCATTACGGACACTGAAAATTCTAGTGCTTACGATTTTTCGTCGCCTCACCTTGTTGCAGCTGCAGACTTTGTACTGCCCCCGGCCCAAGAACGTATCCTCACCATTAGATCCAGCGATACCATTGACGGTGACGCAGTGGTTGTCCCCGATCAGCGCTGCATTTTCCGAGGAATCGCCATCGCATGTTGTCTAGTGCGGTTTTCGCGTGGTCATGCCAGTATCACCGCCTACAACACGACAACAGAGCCACAACTACTGCCAGAGGGGTCCACTGTTGCCAGCCTTATCGACATAGCACCGGTATGTGTCGTCACTGTATCGTCTCCGCCGTCAGTCGCTAAGTGTACGCCACCAGGAGGCTCATCTAATGCGCTTAAAGCCACTTTGAGTCCATATCTCACTCCAACGCAAACTAATGACTTAATGGCCCTTTTAACAAAACACAAGACTTGTTTTGACGTTTGTTCGGACGGCTTAGGTCAAACTACGGTGACCTCTCATCACATCGCCACAGACGGTTCTCGTATTATCCGCCGTCGCCCTTACCGCGTGTCGTCTTCAGAACGCAAGGTCATCGAGGAACAAGTCAATGACATGCTCGCACGCAACGTTATCAGGCCTTCCACAAGCCCTTGGTCTTCTCCTGTTGTCCTAGTTAAGAAAAGGGACGGATCAGTGCGATTTTGCGTTGATTACAGGGCACTAAACAAAATTACGCGCAAGGATGTATATCCTATGCCTCGAATTGACGATGCACTTGACACCTTACAGGGTGCAGAATATTTCTCAAGTCTCGACCTACGATCTGGGTATTGGCAGATCCCGATGCATGAGTCTGATAAAGAGAAGACAGCGTTTGCTACTCCTGATGGTCTCTTCGAATTCAATGTGATGCCTTTTGGGCTCTGCAATGCCCCAGCCACATTTGAGCGGATGATCGATACGGTGCTGCGTGGCCTAAAATGGAAGACCTGTCTTTGTTACCTGGACGACATCGTCATCTTTTCATCCAGCTTCTCGCAACACCTAGAACGTCTAGACGAGGTGCTCACATGTCTAGCCAAAGCCGGTCTCCAGCTAAATACCAAGAAGTGTCGGTTTGCGAGCCGCAGCATCAAAGTGTTAGGCCACGTTGTCAGCAAGCTTGGCATCGAACCTGATCCCGACAAAGTGGCCGCTGTGCTGCACTTTCCTAAGCCCACCACGCTCAAAGACCTTCGCAGCTTCCTCGGCTTAGCCTCTTACTTCCGCCGTTTTGTCCGTGATTTTGCCACTATCGCGGCTCCTCTTCACAAACTCCTGACCACAAGTGCATCATTTCTTTGGACAGATGACTGTGAAGCTGCTTTCCAGACCCTGAAGCGATGCCTCACGTCAGGGCCAGTTCTTCGCCATTTTGATCCCACAGCCCCTACTATATTACACACTGACGCAAGTGGGCACGGAATCGGCGCTGTCCTGCTGCAGCGTGACCAGGCTTCACAAGAGCAAGTCGTGGCTTACGCGAGCCGTACTCTCTCCCCAGCGGAACGCAATTACAGCATCACTGAACAGGAATGTCTCGCTATCGTATGGTCCGTGCAAAAATTTCGCCCCTATTTGTATGGCCGCCGCTTCACGATCGTCACGGATCATCATGCGCTCTGTTGGTTGTCATCATTAAAAAAACTTGTCAGGACGCCTCGGTCGTTGGGTGCTCCGACTGCAGGAGTATGACTACAGTGTCACATACCGGTCGGGTCGCAAACACCAAGATGCCGACGCTTTGTCACGCTGTCCGCTGTTGCAAAATCATGACGCATCTACCTGCTGCGCAGCACCTCCCAGCCAAGAGACCAAGCAGATGACCAGTCTTAGTCCCATCGAGCCCACTGCACCGGATGACTTCCTTCAATCCGCAGACCTCACCTCGCTCCAACGTGCAGACACATACTGCCGTACAATCATCGATCGGCTCACCGGCTCATCTCGTGCTCCCAACAGCCGCTTGCGACGACAACTCACGCGTTTCAAACTTCATGACGGAACGCTACTTCGACAAACTTACCATCCTCTCGGTAGCCGATGGGTCCCGGTCATACCTCGCTCACTTCGACTCCAAGTCTTAGAAGCCTTTCATGACGACCCGACGGCTGGCCACTTGGGTTTTCATAAAACCTACGATCGCATTAAGACTCGCTGCTTCTGGCCTGGCCTCTCCACTAGTGTTTCCAGGTACGTCACTTCCTGTTCATCATGTCAGCACCGAAAACGTTCGACATCTCTTCCCGCCGGCCCTCTACAACCTCTCCCGTGCCCATCCGCTCCCTTCGAGTTCGTCGGCATAGACTTATACGGACCCCTTCCGCTTACCGCCGCCGGTCACCGCTGGATTGTTACTGCCGTAGACCATCTTACTCGCTACGCTGAGACGGCAGCTCTTCCTACTGGAGCTGCCAGCGAAGTAGCCGACTTTGTTCTGCGTGCCATTATCCTGCGCCACGGCGCCCCTCGTGTTCTCCTGAGTGACCGTGGCAAGACATTTCTTTCTCGTGTGCTCGCTGAAGTTTTACAGGCCTCTGACACAATCCATAAGACCACCTCGGCATATCATCCGCAAACAAATGGTCTTACTGAGCGTTTTCATAGAACTTTGTCAGACATGATCTCTATGTATGTCCAACCCGATCACAAGAACTGGGACACAATACTACCTTTCGTCACGTTTGCCTATAACACTGCCCTACAACGCACTACAAGTTACAGCCCGTTTTTTCTTGTGTATGGCCGTGCACCATCTTTTGTTCTAGACACCAGCTTTTTGTCCACGCCTTCTGTCCCATCTGCGTCCCTTCCGGAAGAATTCGCTGCCCGTGTCAACCACTGCCGCACAATCGCCCGCGCCAACACCTCTACCATTCAGGCCCAGCGAAAAGTTCGTTGTGATGCGACACGTCGAGTTGTGTCATTCTACCCAGGCGACGAAGTGCTCCTCTGGACACCTGTTCGCACACCCGGCCTCTGTGAAAAATTCATTCACAGATACCTGGGTCCTTACACCGTGCTTGAACGAACATCGGCCGTAAATTATCGCGTCGCTCCGGTTACTTCGGCTTCTGATCGCCGTCGTCGCGGGACCGAGATCGTCCATGTGTCTCGCCTGAAACCTTACATCCGGCGCTCATACACTTACTAAATGAACGTCTTGCAGACCGCTTTCGTGTAGGGGGGAAATAGTGTGAGCGCTGATTGTGTTGCTCATCATTTTCACTTTCACCTGCGCATACAAAGCACCGTGATCATCATCATCGTAGCCGCTCGCTGCTTGTTCGGTTGCTGGCTCGCGCGTCTGGGTTGACAATAAAACGGTCGCTCCTTCGTACCTGACGTCGTCTCACAATATATATATATATATATATTGTTAAGGCGTTTATTAGCCGGCAACGAGCGAGAATATACAATGGCGACAGTCACAGCCAAGCACGGGCTCTTAGCGCGAGCGGCGACCTAGTTGGGTAGCCCCACTAGAAGGTACTCAAGAGTTCAACCCATTTCAGAGTTCGGAGGCTTCACTACAATTACCCAGGGGTCGAAGAGGGAGCCGCCGGGCGACCTAACAGCTTGTTACTATGAGCGGGTCATAATAAGCCTTCAGGCGCTCCACGTTGACGATGTCTCGCCCACGGCGGCGCATGTCCGAAGATTGTTCGACGGGTTCGATCAGATAGTTGATGGGTGAGGTTCGCTCGATGACACGGTAGGGGCCTTCGTATTTGGGACGTAGTTTGGAAGAGAGGCCAGCTGCAGAGGTCGGGATAGAAAGCCATACAAGCGCACCAGGAAGGAACGTGGGCTCAGAAGTGGTGGAGCCACCATGAATACTCTTCTGCTGCTCTTGCTCTTGTGTCGTAAAAGTCTTGGCAAGCTCATGACACTCTTCAGCAAGCCTGGCTGTCTCGGAAATAGGTGTACACTCAGATGGATCCGGCGTGTACGGGAGTATCGTGTCCATAATGTGTGACGGGTGCCTTCCGTACAGCAAGTCGAAAGGTGAAAAACCAGTCGTGCTCTGAGGGGCGGTGTTGAAGGCGTAGCTGACGAAGGGCGGTATATTATCCCAATTAGTGTTGTTGGCAGCGACGTACATAGAAAGCATGTCGCCAAGGGTGCGGTTAAAGCGTTCGGTGAGGACATTCATCTGTGGGTGGTAAGCAGTAGTTTTGCGGTGGACAGAATGGCACTCCGTCAGAATGGCTTCGACGACTTCCGACAAGAAGACACGGCCTCGATCGCTGAGAAGCTCTTGGGGTGGTCCGTGGCGCAGTATAAATTCATGCAGCAGGAAGGACGCAACATCGCGCGCAGTAGCCGCAGGGAGAGCGGCGGTTTCGGCGTATCGCGTTAAATGGTCAACGGCAACGATGGCCCAGCGGTTACCAGCCGACGTCAGAGGAAGTGGTCCATACAAATCGATAACTACGCGCCCAAACGGATGGTCAGGGCAAGGTAACGGTTGCAGACCGGGGTGCGACATGTGGGCTGACGGTTTACGGCGTTGGCAAGTGAGGCAAGAGCGAACGAACTGCTGCACATAGCGGTACATCCCGCGCCAGAAGTAGCGTTGTCGAATGCGATGGTAGGTTTTAAATACCCCGGAGTGCGCGCATTGCGGATCAGAATGGAAGGATTCACATATCTCTTACCGCAGACTGCGGGGTATCACGAGTAACCACTGCCGGCCGTCGGCCTTGTAATTGCGTCGGTGTAGAAGGCCGTCACGGATGGCGAAATGGCGAGCTTGACGACGCAAGGCACGCGTGGATGGCGTTGCAGATGGATCAGAGAGCATGTCGATGAGCGGGCCGATCCAATTATCCTTTCGCTGTTCGGTAGCGATGATGTCAACATCAATGACAGAAACAGCAGCCGAGGATACTGAGCAGAGCACATCACCTTCAGGCAGAGGGGAGCGCGAGGGGGCGTCGGCGTCAGCATGCTGGCGTCCGTTGCGGTACAGCACGCGTATGTCGTAGTCTTGTAAGCGAAGAGCCCAACGGGCGAGACGGCCTGAGGGAACCTTCAATGATGAAAGCCGGCATAGTGCATGATAGTCGGTGACGACATCGAATGGTCGACCATACAAATAAGGTCGAAGCTTCGTAAGAGCCCAGACGATCGCCAGGCACTCTTTCTCCGTGACGGTGTAGTTTTTCTTGGCTCTCGTGAGCGTACGGCTTGCACGTGCTACGACATATTCAGGGAATCCGGGTTTCCGCTGCGCCAGAACAGCGCCGAGGCCTACACCACTGGCGTCTATGTGCACCTCCGTTGGGGCTGTAGGGTCGTAGTGGCGTAGAATGAAAAGCGACGTCAACAAATGGCGGAGCTTCGCGAACGCGTCGTCGCACTCGGATGACCACGAATTGAAGGGCCCCTTACTTCCAAGGAGCTTCGTCAGCGGTGATATGATCGTGGCAAAAGTTCGTATGAAGCGTCAGAAGTATGAACACAGGCCCACGAAACTACGCAGTTCTTTGACAGATGCAGGTTCGGGGAATTCGGCCACGGCCTGAAGCTTGGCAGGATCAGGAAGAATGCCGTCTTTGGACACGACGTACCCCAGTATGGTGAGTTGCCGTGCTGCAAAGCGGCACTTTTTTAGATTTAGTTGCAAGGCGGCATTGCTCACACGTGCGCAAACTTCTTTCAGACGTTGGAGATGCGTGGAGAAATCCGGAGAAAAGACAATGACATCGTCGAGGTAACACAAGCACGTGTACAATTTCAAGTTGCGCAGTACGGTGTCCATCATGCGCTCAAAGGTCGCAGGTGCATTACATAGACCAAACGGCATGACGTTGAACTCGTACAAGCCGTCTGGCGTGACGAAGGCGGTCTTTTGTCGAGCGTCGTCAACCATGGGTACTTGCCAGTACCCCGAGCGCAGATAGAGAGAAGAAAAAAAATCGGCTCCATGAAGGCTGTCAATCGCGTCATCGATGCGTGGCAGTGGATAAACATCCTCGCGAGTGATCTTATTGAGCCGTCTGTAGTCCACACAGAACCGCACAGAACCGCCTTTCTTCGCAACAAGAACAACAGGAGACGCCCATGGACTGTCCGAGGGCCGAATAACGTCGCGTCGGAGAATATCGTCAACCTGATCATTAATTACTCGACGTTCAGCAGGCAACACGCGATATGGACTTTGCCGTAAAGGTGGATGGGCACCAGTGTCGATGCGATGCGTAACAACGGACGTGCGACCGAGAGAACTTCGCCCGACATTGAAAGAAGAACGATATTCTTGCAACAGGTCCAGAAGTTGGGAACGCTGTCCGGCCGTAAGGTTGTCAGCGATGGAGGGGCCAAATACATCAGCAGATGACGAATCAGAAGTGAAAACAGCATTGATGGTACACGACCTGGGACCGCGCGTGTCATCGGGTACGTCCAGAAATTGTGCGTCGTCGACTGGTTCCACTCTGCCGAGACATTCCCCTCGAAGCAAGGTAACAGCGTACGGGGACGGGTTGGTTACAAAAATAGCCGTGTTGCCCTGGTTGACCTGCACGGTCGCGAAAGGTACTAGCACCCTTTCCTGCTGCAAGCGCGGTCAGATGGCGAAACAAGTCCAATGGTGTCGGAGAAACCAGCGCAGTAGACAGACACAGCCGTCGTCGAGTTTGGAGGCACTGTTGTATCATCTTTCGTTAGAATCTTGCTCAGTGTCGGGGGACTGTCTTCTGGCATCAAATGCGAGAAGGGTGAGAGCTCAATTTCGGCAGCGGCACAATGGATGATGGCGTCATGGCGGCAGAGAAAGTCCCATCCCAGGATGACGTCATGAGAGCATGCCTGAATGATTAAGGAATGGGCCACATACAGAACGTCTTGGATGACAACGCGAGCTGTGCACCCCGCTGTAGGATGAATGTGGTGCAAACTAGCAGTACGGAGGGATAACCCAGAAAGCGGCGTCATCACTTTTCAAAGTAAGCGGCAGAGTTTATCGTCCATACCTGGTACGGCAGTTCCAGTGTCAGTAAGAGCCGATGCACAAACACCGTCCACAAGCACGTCTATGACATTCGAGGGGCTGCTCTGAGGGCTTTCACATTGCGATAGCGTCGCAGTCCTTGCCTCGGGGACTGCGACGACTAGTTTTCCCGCTAATGAGCTGCCGCACTTGGCCGCATGGGGGACAGGGAACGACGTCGTGGAGACGGCGATCTTCGAGATGGACCTGGGCGAGATCTAGGTGGCATAGACGGTGGTTCTTCGCGATAAGGATGGCTGAGTTGGCCAGCAACAGGTGAAGAAACTGGAGCCGGCTGTACGCGATGGCAATAACGGGCCACGTGACCGGTGTAACCGCAGGCAAAGCAGATGGGCCGGTTGTCGGGTGTGCGCCATCTGTTCACCGGGGTAGGTCTCACCCATGTCGCAAGAGCTGATGGACAGAACGGTGGCTGCATTGTGGACTGAAGCTGAGGCTGAGGGGTTACGTCAACATACGTAGCGGGCACACCCGCAGCAAAGGAGGGAGGTCGAGCGGCAGCTTCGGCGTAAGTCAGAGGGGCGGTTGCTGGAACGACTTGGGGCGGCCTGGCGACCACTTGTGCGTAACTCAGGGGCGCAGGAGCCGGAGGCTGTGGGGGGTGGTACGCAGGCATTACCTCCGCTCTTTCTTGTTCAATCGCTCGGCGGATGGGAGGGAGAAGGGTAGTAGACGATTGTTGAACAGTCGGTTGGTGGGCAAAGGGCAGGAGCGAGAACTGACGCGCGATTTCCTCACGGATGAAGGACTTTAGGTCTGCCATCAACGCCACTTGGTTACAACTGGCCTCCAAGCCAGCAAGCGTTGCAGCTCGTGGTGGAGAGCGTCGGGTCATCGAACGCTGCCGGCGGAGCTCCTCGTAGCTCTGGCACAGTGTGATGACCTCAGCCACTGTGCCGAGGTTTTTGGCGAGCAGCATCGTAAAGGCATCATCGTCAATGCCTTTTAGGATGTTTCGGATCTTGTCAGACTCGGACATGGTGGGATTAGATTTGTTGCATTGGTCCAGGACGTCTTCAATATAGCTGGTGAATGACTCACCAGCCTCCTGAGCACGTTCACGTAAGCATTGCTCGGTTTGCAGCTTGCGAACAGCAGGGCGGCCAAAGACGTTGATGATTGCGGTCTTAAAATCGGACCAGGTGGCAAAATCGGACGCGTGGTTGTTGTACCACAAACTGGCAACACCTATAAGATAGAATACCAAGTTGGTCAGCTTGCCGTCCTCGTCCCATTTGTTAGGGACGCTCACGCGCTCGTAAATGGCGAGCCAGTCCTCCACGTCAGTGCCATCAGCACCAGTGAAGATGGGTGGATCGCGGATTCTGGGGACACCGGGACAAGGGGGTGGCATTGGAGAAGGCGTTTGCTGAGAAGCGTCGTGGTACATAGTAGATAACAGGGTACATGATCGTAGCTCCAAAGGCATAGACAGGGATCGCAGCACTCTCCACCAAATTGTTAAGGCGTTTATTAGCCGGCAACGAACGAGAATATACAATGGCGACAATCACAGCCACGCACGGGTTCTTAGCGCGAGCGACGACCTTGTTGGGTAGCCCCACTAGAAGGTACTCGAGAGTTCCACCCATTTCAGAGTTCGGAGGCATCACTACAATATATATATATATATATATATATATATATATATATATATATATATATATATATATATATATATATATAAAGGGAAGAAGTGTATACCTAAGGGCTCGTTTTTCCGTATTTTAACACAATATTAATGAGATATAACAGACAGTTATGCCAAGGAATGTACAGGGGAAGTTAATAAAACCAATGGAATGTAAATAAGAAGAAAGAAAAGTGGATGAAAAAATTACCAACTGTGAGCAGGAATCGAACCTAATTTTTTCATCCACTTTTCTTTCTTCTTATTTACATTCCATTGGTTTTATTAACTTCCCCTGTACATTCCTTGGCATAACTGTCTGTTATACCTCATTAATATTGTGTTAAAACACGGAAAAACGAGCCCTTACGTATACACTTCTTTCCCTTATTTCATTGAACGAGGGTCTCGTACTGGCAGACTTGGCTGCGATGGCCACCCAGTCGTTGCCATCTCTATCTCACCTCATCGTGGATTCACCACGTATACCGGAATTATTCCACGGTGACACCTTTGAAGACACCGAGGACTGGCTTGAAGGCTTCGAGCACGTTGCATGTTTTAATGCTTGGGACGAAGCCCGAAAACTTCGTTACGTTTACGTCACCCTTCAATATTCGGCACGTGCGTGGTTTGAGAACCACGAAGCGTCCTTGCTGTCATGGGACGACTTCCAACGAGAGCTAATCACAACCTATCCGAACACGAACCACAAAGAGAAGGCAGAGGCTGCGCTTCAGGCGAGGAACCAACGGAATAACGAGAGTGTGGCTATGTACATAGAAGACATGTCGCGGATCTTCCGCCGAGCCGACCAATACATGGCTGAGGAGAAGTTGTGGCACCTAATGCACGGAGTAAAGAAAGTAATTTTTGCAGGCCTGGTGCATAATCCACCGCGAACTGTGGCGGAGTTCCGGTCCGAGGCAACGACCATAGAAAGGACACTACAACAACGTGCGCGACTGTAAAACAGAGACTTCGGCGTCTCTTCAGCCACGGTGGAGTCAACAACCATCTTCACCAACGTTGACGTCCTCCGGGAAATGGTGAGGGCTATCGTTAAGGAGGAGCTCCAGAAACTGCAACTCACCCACGTCCTCCAGCGTTTCCCTCAATCGCGGACGTTGTACGTCAAAAAGTGCGGCAAGCATTTATTCAACCACAGCCTCAGGTGTCCCACCACACGCAACCAGAACCTCAGCCACAGCTGTCGTACGCGCAAGTCATACGGTAAGACATCAGACGCCCGAACTTTGCAGAAGCTCCCGTTATGCAACCGACGTTTCCTAATAGTACGCCACCACCTACGCCAGAAGCGAGACCCCGCAAAAGAGATGTATGGCGCACTGCAGACCGGCGGCCCCTATGCTACCACTGTGGGGAGGCAGGCCATCTTTATCGGACATGCCACTACCGTCGGGTTGGGCTTCATGGCTTCCCAGTGAATGCAACCGGCCCTCGTAACGGTTAGTGCCCTTACGAAATCGAAGAATCTTTATCTTCGCGCTATGCCTCTCCAAGCACTCAGCGACATGAATCACGGTTGATTGCACCAATGCGCAATAGGTCGCCGAGTCAACGCCCATTATCTACTTTTCCGCGGCGTTGTTCGCCAATCCCGCGACGGGAAAACTAGAACCAGCGACTTGTGGGGGCAGGGTTGCTGATTTTTCGGAAAAGTGAAAACCCTCCATCGTTAACCAGATCAGACGATGACATTGACACAGTGACGGACAAGCGAAGTAATGGTGACGTGACATCCGAGCTACAAGTCAGAATCAACGACGTCGAGACCATAGAGTTAATAGACACTGGTGGACACTACTCAGTAATAAGTAGCATGCTCGCAAAGAAACTGAAGAAAGTGCTCACTCATTAGACCGGATCGCAGACACGCGCCGCCGGAGCGCACTTAGTCCGCCCCGTAGGATTGTGCACAGCGAGAGTGGCAATAAGAGGCCACGTCTACGTCCGCAGTTTTATTGTTCTCCCTGAATGTTCCCGTGAGGCGATTCTGGGCATAGACTTCCTGCAAGCAAACAGTGCCATCATCGACTTGCAGAAGTTCCAAGTTTCTTACTCTACAGAGAATGCTGTTAGCGTGTGTCATGCGGAGGAACCAATCGCTTCGTCTCTTCGTACTGTGAATGAAGGTGTGACAGTGCCGCCACGTTGCAGCGTGACAATTTCTGTGAAAAGCAACGTTTTTCGTGAATATGCCCGACTAGCTGATGTAAATATCGAACTGCAACTCACAAAGGCGATACGCGTGGCGAGAGGTCTAGTGAGCCTGCGGAACGAATATACTGATGTGCCATTGACTAACTTTACCAACAAGGTACAGCATGTGGCGAAGGGAGCAGCCATAGCATCACTTCATGACTACGTACAAGTCTCAGATGTTTGCGCCATAGAAAAAATACCAACAACGTCCTCAACAGTGGACAGTGTCCTCGAGAAAATAGATATTAACCCAGAGCCTTCATCTCTACAGAAAGACCAGATTGTGGAGTTGATCAAAGAATTCGCGGAGTGCTTTTCCTCTTCTTCGAAAGTCGGACGTACTCCTATAGGAAAGCACCGCATTATAATCGAAGAACATAATAGACCAGTATGTCAGCATCCATACCGAGTAGCTCCGACAAAAAGGGAGGCGATAAAAAAGCAAGTACAGGAGATGCTTGATGACGATGTGGTACAGCCCTCCAAAAGCCCATGGGCATCGCCGGTAGTACTTGTGAAGAAGAAGGACAACACCATGCGGTTCTGTGTTGACTACAGAAAACTCAACCTCGTCCCGAAGTGCGACGTGTACCCACTCCCACGAGTCGACGATACGTTGGATAAACTGCACAATGCTCACTTTTTTCATCGTTGAAAGTAAAGAGCGGGTACTGGCAAATAGAAGTCGACGAGCGAGATCGTGAGAAGACG
This sequence comes from Rhipicephalus annulatus, assembly GCA_013436015.1. NCBI lineage: Eukaryota > Metazoa > Arthropoda > Arachnida > Ixodida > Ixodidae > Rhipicephalus > Rhipicephalus annulatus. The sequence goes on along the minus strand of WOVY01010868.1, from coordinate 460,129 downwards.
GTGTTTGTGATACCCGACGGACTCTACAAGTTAAAAGTACTTCCATTTGGTTTGTGTTCTGCTTCCACTACCTTCCAGAGGATGATGGATACTGTGCTCTCCGGCCTCAAATGACAGTCATGCCTTGTCTATCTTGATGACATAGTAATTTTTTTCACTACAATCGAGCAGCACGTACAGAGATTGAGAACGGTACTGGACGCTATTCGCATGGCTGCACTTGCGATCTAAACCGAAAAGTGCCACTTTGGATTCTGGGAGCTTCGGTTGCACGGGCACATTGTCACTTCTCACGGTGTCCGCCTAGACCCGGATAAGATCACTGCGCTTGAAAATTTCCCAAGGCCAACAGACAAAAAGGCTATGCGACGTTTCCTGGGGCTTTGTGCTTATTATAGGCGCTCCTTTGGAAACTTCTCCAAGATTGCGGAACCACTGACACGGCTTACGAAGGAAGGTGTACCATTCATCTGGCACCAAGAGAAAGAAGACGCCTTTTCTGAGTTACGACGGCGTTTGCAGTCACCTCTCATACTCGCTCATTTTGATGAAGATGCCAAAACAGACATTCATTCGGGCGCCATCAACGTTGGCCTTGGTGCCATTCTTGTTCAGTGGCAGAACAGGGAAGAAAATGTTATTGCTTACGCAAGCCTCACTCTGTCGAAAGCTGAGTATAATTATTCAGCTCCAAAAAGAGGAATGTCTCGCAGTTATATGGGTCATAAGTAAGTTCCGTCCACATTTATACTGTAGACCATTCCGAGCCATCAGTGATCATCATTCATTGTGTTGGTTTGAGAACCTTAAGGATTCTTCCGAAAGTCTTCATAGATGGAGCCTGCGTGTACAAGGATATGACATCACCGTAGTCTACAAGTCTGGCCACAAGCACAATGACGCGGATGGCTTGTCACGAGCACCAGTCCAGACCTCGTCTCCTGAGCATGAAGGAGATTCCGCATTTCTTGCAGCTGTGAATGTGTCGGAGATGGCTCATGATCAGCGAACGGGCCCAGAATTGCTTCTGCTCATTCAATACTTGGAGGGGCAGCAAGTCGAAGTACCGCAAGTTTTCGTCCGTGGACTACGTTCCTACGTCCTCCACAACAACGTTCTCGACAAGAGAAACTTTGAATACACCGGTGAAACGTTCCTACTGCTGATACCATCACCACTGCGAGCAGAAATATTAAAAGCGTGTCATGACGACCCATCGACAGGTCGCATGGGCATTAGTAGGACATTGACAAGATTCCGCCAGACATATTACTGGCGAAAATTGAGAGGTTCAGTACAGCACTATGTCAGATCATGCCGAGAATTCTAAAGACGAAAAGTACCGCCTATAAAACCAGCAGGTCTTTTGAAACCGATAGGGCCACCGAAAGTCCCATTTGAGCAGGTCGGAATGAATTTGCTAGGAACATTTTCTATGTCATCGTTCGGGAAGCGCTAGATAGTTGTAGCAACCGACTACATGACCCGGTATGCCGAGACGTCATCTCTCACAAAAGGAACGGCAAATGAAGTGGCTCAGTTTTTTGTGACCCAGGTAGTGCTGCGACATGGCGCACCTAAAATCCTTATAACTGACAAAGGAACTGCATTCACTGCCAGGCTAGTACAGACTGTCATGAAACTAATGCACACCGACCACAGAAGAACTATAGCGTACCATCCGCAAACTAACGGGTTAACTTACCGGCTGTATAGGACGCTTACTGACATGATCTCGATGTATGTGGACGCTGAGCATCGGACTTGGGACACCATATTACCGTATTCTACATTTGCATTCAATACTGCACTACAATATACAACCCACTTCACGCCATTTCAACTTGTTTATGGTCGGACAGTAATAACAATATTAGACGCGATGCTGCCTGTCAACAGCATGAATGAAGAGGACCCTGATATAAGCGAATATGTAGAAAGAGGAGAAGGGGCGCGACAACTAGCACGGAACCACATCCTTCAACAGCAGGACGTCGACGCGCAGCGTTACAATCTAAGACAAAGGGACGTTCAGTACTCCCCTGAAGACCAAGTGTGGGTCTGGACGCCTGTACGTGCACGTGGCCTATCAGAAAAGCTTATGCGGCGCTATTTTGGTCCTTACAGGGTTATTCATCAGCTAGGCCCATTAAACTACGAAGTGATCTCTGAAGGTGAAGTATGCACAACACGACGCAGGAATCTCCCGGAAGTTGTTCATGTAGTACGGATGAAACCGTACTACGGCAGGAACTGCACAAGCGAACTGACTCACGTCGTCTAACACAAGGACAAGTCCTATTGTTTAGAAACTGTCAGCCGGCTCTACGCATCGGGGCGATGCGTGCTAGGAGGGGGACTAATGCCACAGTTCGACCATCGCAGAAGACGCGCACAACAATTTGCGTTCGTAAAAGCCGGAACACCAAATAGCAAGAAAGCCGCACCATGGAACGCCGTCCTGCACGCGCCACGATGCTACGCCGCGGAGGAACCGGCACGAGACTCGAAGGGCAGAGGAAGAGACCGACGAAGTTGGAGTCAGCGAGCAAGGGACATTTTGGCTGACCATTTTAGTTTTGAGATTACTGGTACAGGTTTGCCCTAAATAAATATTTTATAAAGTACCAGGTGCTATATTTATTGGTAACAATATATATATATATATATATATATATATATATATATATATATATAAATGAGATCTAACAGACAATAATGCCAAGAAAGGTATAGGAGAAGTTATTAGGCCAATTGTAATCTAAATGAGAAGAAAGAAAAGTGGGTGAAAGATAACTTGCCGTGGGCGGGATCCAACCGTGTGACCTTCGCATAACGCGTTCGATGCTCTACCACTGAGCTACCACGACAGCTATCCCTCCAGCCACTTTATTGGGTATCTATGTCAATTTAAACGTGGGAGTGTCAGTCAGCGCCACTAGTAGCCATAGCGGCGAGTGTGGCACACTATTTATGAGCCTGTTTGGCATCACGTAACACGTGAACTTATTACTAACTGGCAGCTGACCAATAGTCCCTCGTAAACAACCTAAAGGCACCAAGTCTGCCAGTACCAAACCCTCGTTATTGAATAAGAGAAACAAGTGTATACTTAAGGGCTCGTTTTTCGTGTTTTACACAATATTAGTGGGATCTAACAGACAATAATGCCAAGGAAGGTGGGCAGGATTCCGCCCACGGCAAGTAGTTATCTTTTCACCTTTTCTTTTATATATATATATATATATATATATATATATATATATATATATATATATATATATATATATATATATATATATATATATATATTAAAGAACACAAGGGTGCCTTGGAGAAGCCGAAGACTAAGAGGAAGTCAGAATAGAATAAATACATGTCGTGTATATAAGCCACGCCACGTGTTTTACATCTAGCGTCACTATTCGCAAGCTTCGTAGGCTGTCACGCCGTCCCACGGCCATCAGCGTGGTTTTTCAGAGTATTAGAATGGCGGCGGGGCAGCAGTGCTCATAGCATGTGCATCTACGTCTCGGCTGGCGTTGGGCCTTCACTAGAACGTTTCTGTCGTAGTTACCGGGCGTACAAAAGGTCACTGCATTCCTCACAGTCTCCATTTGTGAAAATTGCGCGCTTTTCAGACACAGCGAAGTAACAACTGAGACGCTTATTCGCGTTCATGTGTACCTGTGAGTATGTTTCATGCGTCATTAGTGCTTGAGAAACGCGGGGCACGTTTTCATCTGCTTGCTATTTGGCGCGTGACCTTCCGATTTGTTGCTATCGTGTTCATAGCTTTGCCTTTGCGGAAGGCTATGTCGTTTTTCGAAAATGCGTCAGTAATATCGGCATTGCGATAAGTAAGTGAAATCTTACATCGGTAAATATCTGTTCAAAATTGAGGGCGTAAAAGGAGATACAGTATTTTATTATACTATTTGAAGTTTAACATGATAAACCAAGTAATAACCGTGAGGCGCGACTTTAGTGGAGGCCAACGTGCATGGACATCGCATGCCACAACAAGTGGTGTGCTTGGCATGCAGGACCTCTTCACCTTCAACGAGGCATCGTATTTGAGTTTCTGAAGGGTCTAGATGGCGCATAATACGTGACTGCAAAAAGGGTAAAGCCTTCACGAAGGAAAACAAAAAAGAAAACACTGCAGTGCAGGCCGCACATGTGCTCAGCGACTACGATATTCTCTGCGGGCGCCATATTGAACCACCCTGTACGACCCCTATAAGTGACGAAACTTGCGAATACATAAAGTAAATCGTCACAAACGCCTCTATGAGTATATTGTTGAGCCTCTACGTAGCCTGCCTACAAGGTTTGCTTCCTTAGCTGAAGTGATTTAAGAGAACTCCACTCAAGTTCTTTTACCTGAGGAACCCCGCCGCTCAGCTATTTGCACGTGCGGGATTGACGGTGTTATCATGACGTTGAGCATTTTTTTTTTCTTTTGTCTAGCATTGGCGGCTACATTCTTGACCTGGCCGTGACCCACTTTAGCGGACTGGCCGTCTTTCAACCAGTAATCAATGGTAAGCATACCACTCCTGTATCTACGAATGATGTACGTACGTGGCGAAATGTCCCGCGATCGTGAAGGCCAATAAGGACGCAATCAAATTGTTAATGTTTTCATGTTTTCAAACTCGAAGTACTTCTGTTGTTTGAGAGTCCTGCATGCGAGAGCATTTCTGACTGATTGTTAGCGTCAAGCGTTGCTTATAAATACTTTCATTTACTTTTAAAGTAAAGGTGAGTGCTCATCTGACTTATCAGCACCAATAAACATGATCTCTGGTTTGTCTCTTTAATCGTCAGTAAGAAGTCGAGTGAGGTTTCACTCCTAAGTGGACTTCACTGGTTTCACTCCTTACTTGTGGAACGTCACTTGTGACCATTCTATTAGGCGAGGAAGTCAGCGCTGGAAACCAGCGCTTTTCTTCTCTCTGGCTCGTGCCGCAGCCGCGGAGTGTACGCGCTGGTGCTTAGATAAAGAGCGTTGTTGAACAATTTAGCATGTTTTTTATTACACTGCAGATTTTCTTGTCTATGTCAAACAGCGAAAGGTCAGCGGCAAGCTACTGTGCTATTTTTGGTTGTTCTAACAACAACAAGAAAAAAAGGAGACTGCTGCCTGAATAAGTGTGTGGCACGCATCACCAAACGCGCATCATTTGCGGTTGCTTCATGGTGCATCGTTTCGTTTGTGTTATGTGACAAGTTGCAGATCAGAGAGTGCCGCAACCTACCAGAAATGCCCAGTCTTTCACTCAGTCAAATGAAATGGCTAGATTGACGACCAAATATGAGTGTTCAAGAACGGGCCTGCCCGTTAAAGCGCAACACATCCAAGCACCTCACGAGTAGCCGCCTGAGTTTTTCGCTTTCTTTTAATATCATATTTCAGTATGATACGATCGTTCAAAACAAATCGCCTCGGAGCTCAGCTCAACCTGGCAATCGATGTAGTTGATGTGGCTGTGTATTACCCCTTATTTCGCCGCAGGGTAACAGGCAGGAAACATTTAATTTGTGCTGCGCACCAGCCATGTGGAATCCGAACATTCGCTAAATTTTACATGAACATGAAGTGACTTAATCTTTTTCTGGAGTATGCAGTGCATGTGAGATGGCGAGATATGTATCGTTCACGGTGTGCAATTGGAAAGCTGAACAGTTAAAGAAACAGAAAGGAGTCTTGTCACTTTGTTTTTAGAGCTAGTAATTGCCAGCAAGACATTTTTTTTTGCGTGGTCAAGAACTGTGTCTCAGAACTCGTGCAATGATATTCTTTTCTATAAGAAAACCAAAATTTAACCACGTTTTGCGATTGCCTGATGTGTTTATTACTGTGAGTTTCGCTGCTTTGCTTCAGGAAAGACCAATAGGATTTCGCAAAACGCGTATATTCAAAATTATTTTGAAAAAAATACATACGAAATGGCTCTCATGTCTATCGTGGGCTCGAGCACGGGCGCGCTTACGCTCTCTTCAGCAGAAGAAACTCTATCTTCACTTTATCATCACCGCGATCTAATCGAACGCCACGACACTTAAAAAAAAAGAAGCGTGCCACCATGTACACATCAGCATTGCTTTTTCTGTACCGGCGCCTCCATGTAAACAGTTCTTGTTTCCTGCTCACCGGTAGGGAATAAATGAGCGAGTAATAAGGGGTCATCAAAAGTCGAGCAAGAGATAGACATCAGTTTGTGAGCAACAAACAAATGGCGTCATCGCCAAGAAATCGCAGATGCGCACTCACAGCAACAGCATAAAAAACCGCGAGTGGAAAAGAAAAGTGGAAAGATATTACAGTCCTGGAAAAAAATCATTGTATCATCAAAAGGCACCAGCACTTCCTTGCACTGCTAGAATGAATCAAAGTATTGTTACGTTTTTTTTCCAACAGACTAAAATGCCGAAAACGTACGTACGACACTGACCTCTTGCGACACGTTTGCGCCATCACATATTACATATTTGACCCCGAACGAGTCGAAACCTTTCAAGGTGTCTGACAAAACTTATTTTATACCTATTTATTTATACTCATTTACACCTACATTACTTAAGACGCAATTCAGTGTGCCACAATGAAAAAAAAAATGACTGCAACTGCAACCACCGCCTTTATCATGAGTTTTCATTATGAGTTGTCAAATTATTAAGAAACTTTATGAACGTCGTACATTTCTTACGTATGTCCTCTCTGTTAAGACCCTCTATCAGGGTTCACAGTATTACCAAATAAAAATAAAAATAAAAAACGTGGAACTTCGCGCGCGCCAGTGGCTTGCCAGATCAGCACGGTGCCACCCGCTAACAAGTATGGCGGCGTCCATGTTGGAGAGCAGCGCTAGATAGGTGGCGCGCCGAAAATTAGCATGTAGCTGAGAGTTGAGACACAACTCAGCCGCTCGCGTCCAGACTACCGGTGGCAGTGCACTGCGGGGAGAGCACGCGCGTGTGCCGCTGCAGCGCTCAATTTTGGAACAGACAGCTTGAAAAACCATTGTGCCTGTTTTGTCTGCGAGATCAAGCAGAGTCACCGCCTGGCGGTAACTGGCCGAACAGGCGAAGCGTGGATGGCTTTGTGCGTCGTCCGCTAGCCACGTCGTGTTTCCATGAGCGTGTACGTCATGCACGTTCTCAAAGTGTGCTTTGCCCGGTCATACGTCAGCGCGAGTGTAACTGTTTCTACGTATGCCTAAAACGACATACAAAAGCATTAGGTATTGCTTGGCTAATAATAGAGGGTATACCCTCTATTCACCAGAAAAATTTCAGAGCGGTTGCCACTTTCTGTTTTAAGCACATCGCAAAATGATCTTGCTCGCCGCGGTAATCTGGGGGCTAAGGTACTCGGGTACCGACCCCCAGGTCGCGGGATAGAATCCAGGCTACGGTAGCTGCATTTTCGATGGAGGCGAAAATGCTGTAGGCCTGTGTGCTCAGATTTGGTTACACGTTAATGAACCCCAGGTGGTCAAAATTACCTGAGCCCTCCACTACAGCGTCTCTCATATTCATATCGTGGTTTTGGAATGTGAATCCTCACATAATAAATTTTTTAAATTGCTCTTGGTATCCTCCCAAACATAAGGTTAATAAATGGTGAGTGAATGCTACGTTCTATAGTGACTCGGTTGTGAAAAAAAAACTTCACTTGTCATGCGTTTGTGCGCTGTTTGTATATATGTGTACAACTACAACGCTGTATTTTATCGATCACGTGAGGAGCCTTAGTTGTGCTTATCTGACCGTGGTACCACTACATACAAATACTACTATCACATACACTGTGATACTTCGGTACTTTAAACTTCGGTACTTTAAAATGTACTTAAAACAGATTTAACGCGCACAACCATGTGCTTATGCCTAAGATCGCTTTAAAGAGCACACACGTTGAAAATTAATTTAGACCAAGTGCCTTATACACAATTTTGTATAATTTCACTGAAAATTTCACCTTTTTTGCATTGCCTTGAGTGTTTGTGTGTCATTGTTAGTGACCGACGGAAGGCAGTGGCCATTTTTCAGTCTGAAAAAAGAAAGAGCTGCTTGTCCCAATAACGAGGCCTTTGTTGTAGTGCTTTCATGCACGTAGTTCATCGATGAAAGGTTTCCACTGAACCATTATGTAAGACTTTCACTGGTGCAAGAACATGTGCGTACACGTGGTAAACGCAGTCATGCACGTAGTCAATCGATCAAAGCTTTCCACTGAACCCTTATGTAAGATTTTTACTGGTGCAAGAACATGTGCGTACACGTGGTAAACGCAGTCATGCACGTAGTCCATCGATGAAAGGTTTCCACAGAACCCTTATGTAAGAATATTACTGGTGCAAGAACATGTGCGTACACGTGGTAAATAGCACAAAGCGCCGTCAGTCACGATGAGCTTTCCTGATGAGGCTTATCAACTCTCCCACATTTCATGATGAAAAGGAGGAGGAGGTGGAAGGTCAGGGAGTCTTTTTTTTAAAACAGAATGAGAGAAAAATTAGAGGCGTATACAAGGTGAAACGATAGTACTGAACTCATAAACAGGCACATGGGCTTTCTACAATCTTTCTCACTTTTTGTAGTATGCAGATGACAAAAATGTAAGTATTTAAATCCCGCGACAGCAGTGCGTAGTAGGTGGAACTCAAGCAAACCACGTACAAACAACACAGAAAAGGTATGATTTATTGCGAAAGCGTGAAGAGTTCACCTGGGGCAAGCATCTCTATAAAAGGCAGAATGCGCTTTACTCGTGGGTAATGTTAACTTTGCGAAGGCCTCGTGCACCGATTCAGCAGAGAAGAGCGAAGATATGAACAGTAAACTGTATTGAACGCCTTTTGTACGCTGAAACTCGGCTCATACCACACGCGACGAAGCGCCGCTGCGCGTATTTGTATGCGTTCTGCTGACCGCCTATCCACACTTGTGCGGGAACTGCGCTGCCACCTATAGCCTGATCACATCGCGAATATTGCACTGTGGTTTGAAAAAAAAAATAAGCTCCGTCCGAAGGCTACTATCCAAAAAGGGCATCCTAAAACCGAGAGAAGCTCTGCAGAGCGGACTGCGTCCATGCAAGTGGCATCGAGGGGAGAGCGCTGTACAGGAATGCCGATTCTCTCAACAACCATTTTCTGTTCGCGTGCCAGATTTTGTGCTAAGCATGGGCCGGCTTATATGCCCCTATAGTGATGAAACCGTGCGGCGACGATAACACACTCCTCACTTCTGTGGTAATTAAACAACATAAAAACAGAGGAAGTAGTAGCTGCGTATTCAAATTTTTAAATGCGAAGCATTTCTTAGCGAACTTCGGCGACTTTTAGCGTATCTATCTATCTATCTATCTATCTATCTATCTATCTATCTATCTATCTATCTATCTATCTATCTATCTATCTATCTATCTATCTATCTATCTATCTATCTATCTAGCCGCTTACGTTTGGATGCTCTTGTGGTCACCCCCTTAACTTGGCGTGAACCAAGATTAGCATGGGAGGGAAAGATGGTCTCACGAATATTACGTGCTGATCAAGACGTGAATAATCTAATAACCCCGTCGCGTACGTCGTCAAACACTTCCCGCCAGGCAGAGGCACATACCCATGGGCGGGTATGTGGCACTCGTATGCGGATATGTGCCACAGTTGACTTCACACATAGTATTTACCCAGGAATGACGAGAACACACATGTGCAATTTTAACACGCGAGCGTTAAGTACCCGACATCGATCGCGTCGACCCGACCAACGCAAAGAATAAATGTCAAGGTCCCAGCTGGAATCAAACCCAAGCATTCTGCGTGGCAATGAATCATTTTAACACAGAGCTACGCCAGGTCTCGGAACTACTTTTCTAATAGACGCTAATCTTCGTTAAACGTCAATAAACACATCAAGCCGAACATGAAACCTTTATTTGCTCGTAATAACACATTCAAACTTAGTTTTTTCCCACGTACTATAGACCTCTGGAATTCCCTACCGGGCAGTATTCGTTCACTATGTTTACAAAATTTTATTGATGCCGCTATAGCCCATTTAGAAAATAGGTAAAGATCGTGTTTAGAATAGCATGGTGACGTTTTCTTTTGCATTTCAGCTTTATTGTTGTTTTATTGTTGTCGCTCTCTTTGTATTAGTTTTGTATAACTCATTCACTCCTGCTATAGCTTCGTATTAGGGCTGCAGTATATTCAAATAAATATAAAATAGCGGTTGCAGTGCTGCCTACCCAGTTTTATAAACATTACATATGTAATCATTCGATACAGCCGCCACGTCGGGTTAACGTCAATTGTGGTTAGTTGCCATGCGCTGAAGTTTATTTACGTAGCAGTGTCTAGGGCCAGCATCAGAGCTTATCGTGAGCTTTGTCAATGCTTGCAAACTATGTAGGCTACTTTTTTGTATCATTCACTTGACGCGAGTGCATCAGACAGAGTTTGGTGGTGGCGATCAGAAGAAACTTTTTTTTACATATTCCGTACGTACACTGCATTATATGCTAGTTTTATTTCCGGCAAAACACCGTATAAATTCGGCTGTTTCAAACTGATTTCCACAGGTGGCCATCTTCATTATCGGATGAAGCTGGCAAACAGGTGAAATTCAGTTCAGAAACCAGCCCGACACCACTATACAGTAGAGCGAGAGCAGAACATACTTTGCTCGTGTGATCGCTTGGAGGCAACGCCACCTCCTTTGTTATTGATATGACGAAGGAGGAAAAAATATACATGTACGGGTCCTCCCTCACTTCTAACTATTTTCGCACTTGAATACCAGCACTTGAATACTCCAGCGCTGGTTTTTGTGGTACGCGCCCTATTGTACGCCCTCTGGCAGTCACGCTGGCACTCGGTGACGACTATTGTTCGTCAGCGTTCTCGCTCTGTTGTCGGGCTCCTCAAAAGATGATTTTGGCCCTTACGCCTGGTGATTTTTAAAGGTGATAGTTTTTTTCTTGAAAACCTTCTACGCAGAAATTTTGGTCTGTCGGTCTGTACAGTTGTCTGTTTGTCCGCCCTTAACGATACTCCAAACGGCATCAGACGGTATACCCCAACCGGCCAACCCCATCCGCAGCGCCCACCAATATTGTCCAAGCTGTAGCGTTCATACTTGGGCGACTCTCAATTAAAAAGCAATTATTGCGCATATATGAGGCACCATAACGATACACCAATATTCCGCATGTTTTTCTTTTCACTAGAAAAGGCATACATAAGTAATTCTAGGCACCATAGCGCTTATCTCGCTGCGCTGACGATACAACGCTTGCACGAAATAGCAAGTGATTCCAACGCTTTCCTAAGACGACACGGTGAGGGCACCTAATCATCGCCTTGCGTTCTACAGCTTGTCGCCTCCGAGGCAGGCGCGCACGCCACGTGCTTCGTTTTCCAAAGTAACTGCCAGATAGCGGTCATGTCTCAACTGTGACGTGACTTCATGCGCTCATTCGCCCCCGCTGCATGCTCGAGGCACTCTAACGCAGCGCCTCCAGAATACCATTCACCAGTTTTCTTGCGCAGAACATAAAAGAAACGTTTTGTTCACTCTCTCCAGACGCAAGACTATCATTTTTGACGACATTTGCAGTGTAACATGCCGATACGGGGCCATTTATTTTGTCTTTTTGTAAGGGGAACATGCTCAATGCACGTACATCGTTTCATGCTTCAACCCCGTACAGTGAAATAGATTATACTCTGGTCAGCCAGTCGTGCCATAGAATATATTAGTTCTGCCTAACTGCCGGACAGTTTCATTGAACTTGTTTATCTTAACTTTCTCAACAGCGAAAACAGACATTTTATCTTCGGTTGCCTTTACCTATCCCCTTCTTCATATTCCGATTTTTGTTTCTCGTACAGTAATAGTAGTAAGGTTTGCTAAGGAAAATAAGAAATATATGTACCTATAATCAAGGGGGTATACATAAAAACAGATCTTATTTCTCAACTCTCGTAGTTATTCATCGTTTCATAAGTGTCCATCACACTTGAAATGAAGAAAATTGTAAATTTTAAGGCCTTGTTTTGTTTGTGTGACTAACTATTATTGAAAACAAACAGACAATAACGCCAGGGAAAGTATAGGGGTTGTTACGAGAAGTAATTTAACGTAAATGTGAAGAAAGACAACTGTGCGAAAAAATAACTAGCCACCGATAGGGTCCAAACCTGCGACCTTCAAATAACGCATCCGATTCGCTACCAATGAGCTGCAGTGATGGTCATCCCTCCGTCCCTCTTGTTGGGTATAGATGTTCATTTAAACGTAGGAGCTCAAGTCAGCGCCACGTGATGCCACTGTGGCAAGTGTGTAACACTCTTATTGCTTGTTGTGGCATTGCGTGATCTTATTACACGGTGGCTGCCGACCAATTATCTCTCGCATACCAGCTCAAGGCATCAAGCCTGCCAGAACGAGACCCTCGCTATGAATGAAGGAAAGTGTGACTTTAAGGGCTTATTTTGTTTCTTCGGATCCTTCCATTGCCCAGTTATCTTTTTGTCCACTTTTCTTTCTTCACATTTACATTACAATTACTTCTAATAACATCCCCTATACTTTTGCTGGCACTATTGTCTGCAAATTTTCATTATTATTACATCACACTTTAGGCGTCATATCCTTCATTCTTCTCTGATTAAGCTTTTTTGTGGCACTTTATATCATTGTTCAATTCCGTAACAAAGTTCTTTCCAGTATATGCACAACGAATGAAACCCACTGACAACTAAGCCACCAAAGGCATACAGGGCATTATTTGTGCCGTCTAAACTTTGCTGTAGATTGAAATCAAATACACAAATCAAATTTCTATTCTCATTTCTTCGATTTCACAGAGAATAATTACGGTTACCAAACCCAAATAATGTTCCCAACGTTTCCCTTTACTTGATTAGAGTCGGTTTCATTAGTTATGTATAATACACAAAGCAATTGAGCCTCTTGGACAATGCCCCCTTTCGTATTTTACAGACTATATGTATGCCGTCTGATTTATGTTATTATTTTATGTACCGTGCATAAGTATTTCTAAATTGTCATTTGTATTTCCTGTTATATACACTGTTCAATAAACTTAAGTCTTACCTCCACGCTTCCTGAATCTTATCTTGCTGTATCTGATATCCGAACATTTGATATTCCTGAGTGTAGTACTCATGATAAAAACCAGCTATTGTTCGGGGTGTATAAACTGCTGTACCATAGCTTCTATGTAGCAATAAAAAAAGACGTTCCAATCAGATTTTTTTCTTTGAGACCTCGTTTTGCAAATCAACATCTAGCATCGATCTATGAGTGATTGTTTATTATTCATAATTAAGAAATAGGCGTTAATTTTCATTCTTCATCTGACAACTACAGTTGTGTCCTCTACTATGGGCACCTACATAACAAGACTACGTCCAACTGTAATTAAACATGGCCATGAGTACTCGTATGTACATATAATGAGTAATCACTGTGTCATAAATGTGCTTGGTGGTGCAGTATATATGAAAAAAATTGTATATGTATACTTCACCATCAGCGTCACTACGCCCAATGCAGGACAAACGCCTTTCACGTGTGCCGCCAATCAACCCAGCAGGATAAAACCGCTGAGTCACGCAGTGAGCAAACTGGCTATTTGATGTTAGCAAGAACCACGAAACACACGTGTTAAAATTAACAGCAGCTGCCTCCGAGAAGGAGCCCACGGCAACCCCGTAACGCCGCCAAAGCTGCTAGGAAATGTAGAAGGGGCGCCGTTTCCCGAAATCCATGTAAAAGAAGGACGCAGCAGTGCGGCCAATCGTGCCACTAAAAGATACTCTAGTTGTCTTTGCTGGCCCGCGAGTATCTCGGTTTCAAAACGGCGCGGTCAGCGACAGACGCTCCACAACGGGGGTGCGCCTGATGCACTTCACAATTTTCATCACCCTCTCGTCACAGGCGTCAACGGAAACCTGGCGGCTATTCACGCGAGCCGGTTGTCGACCCTGTTTGCGCAGCGCTCCGAGCTTGGCTTTCATCCGGAGGACGACAAGCGACACTGCGTCGATCCACTCACGGGACTATGCGGAAACAGTGAGTCTTACAACGACTACGCATGCATGATGTTTTTGTATGATGCCCCACCGCAGTGTTCTAGTGGCTAAGGTACTCAGCTGCTGCCTCGCAGGTCGCGGGATAGAATCCCGGCTGTGGCGACTGCATTTCCGATGGAGACGGAAATGCTGTAGGCCCGTGTGCTCAGATTTGGATGAATGTTAAGGAACTCCAGGTGGTCAAATTTCCGGAGCCCTCTACAACGGCGCCTCTCATAATCATATGATAGGTTTGGGATGTTGAATCCCAAATATTATCAAATCAATGTTTTTGTGGGGCTCTTTCCAGTTGCTGGGCAAGGAAATAATGAAACAGCTCGAATGAGTGATGTATTTTTTGTGGTCTTTCATGAAACACTAGATAGAGAAGATTCAACTTAGCCGGGCTATAAGCTGGACGTGGGGTAAAGTGTGCCCTAAGGAATTACACATTACGTGCATTTTAGAAAAGAAGCTCATAGTTCAAGCACCAGGTTTGTGAATGGAAGCACATCATACCAGTCTGTTGCTGCGACTTTTGTGTGTGTGTGTGTGTGTGTGTGTGTACATTAATACAACCTCCGTATCTTCCGAACACAGCGGCTACTTCATGTGACGAAGCTTCTGCCAGGCCTCTCGATGTGGCAACCTCACCCACATCACTCGTCGAAAGGGTCAAGGCAGCGTAACCTATACCCAGTCCTATCCCGGCGTCTGATCCTTCCCCTACCACTATTTCATTGATACATCACGAATTATCGAACGCTGTCCTATATCATATTCCTTCAGTATATTCTCCCGAGTCCTTCCATCGCCGCTCCTCCGTTACCTCGTCTTGCTTCCAACTAATCTCGACAACGTCATATGTCTGAATTCCGTAGCCTTGGCGATAAGCCCATACGTTTTGACTGCCGACGCGTCGGTCATATCGCTGGCCACTGCCGCAACCTCTGGGCTTCACCGGCACATTACGGGTCCCCCGCCCAGGCCACTTTTGTCCAACAGTCGACCTCAGCACTTCGTTCTTCGATGCCGACGACCTTCTATACTCCTGCCACATCTCTGATCATACCTCGCTCCGACAGGTCGTCGTACACTGCTCGCCGACAAATATCCTTCGAACCCACAATGCCGGGCTGCCTCTTCGACCTATTCGCAGCACCTCCAACGAGAAAACTAGGCAATGCCGTTTCTGTAGTTGGAGCTGCAGTGATGACCTTTGCGGAATTTCTCGCTGAACGTTAACGATAAACCGGAGCCTTTTGTACGTTACTGCGGACAGTGTTTCTGTTAGCGCGTTGATAGATACTAGGGCGAATGTGTCCGTTATGAGCGCTGATCTTCACCGCCTACCTAATTAAGTTTTTACGCCCAATCTAAACCGAGCTGTACAGGTCGCCGATGGGAGAACTGTCACAATCAGTGGCATGTGCTCTGCCTTAGTCTCTACTGGGAAGAGAAACACTCCTGTTCTTCTCATCATTTTTCAACTGATAAACTCATTCTCGGTGTGGATTTCCTTGCCACTCACTGTGCTCTCACAGACTCTTCAGCTGGCTCTCTTCACCAGGTTATCCTTGCTGCATTCTCTCTTGTTGTTCTTTTTTCATTCCTTGCATCTCTCTATCTCGATTTTCTTCTCCATACTGCTGACTAACCCACCTCGAAGACGTCTCTGCGGCATTAAATTCACACGCATCCCGCTTACTCTGTTATACACGTTGACTTACCTCCATGCCACCTGTACCTGACGGCGATTACATGGTTGCACTAATTCATGCTGTGATGCTCACGCGTGGTGTTGCCGTACCACATACATTTCCGACATTTTTTGGATATCGCACTTGTCTTCCTTTTGTCAATTTTTCACTCACTGTTCAAGTTCTCCCACAACATATTTCCGTGGCCCTATTTAGCACTCTTCCAGATTGCCATGTCGAGCCCTTCAGAGTGGACGATTGCTGCAGGTCAGCTAGTGGTTCAACTCTATCACACTCGACGTGCGTCGACATAGAACGGATGGCGTCATCGGACCTGATGTCGGATCTAGCTCAATGCCTCTGCCACGTTCTTGAATGCTATCGTGACATTGTTTAATTTGCCAGTACGTCCTGAAGCCCAACGACCGTCGTTACTTATCACATGCGAGTCTCATTCACCAACGCCCATATTGTGTCTCCGCGTCGGAGCGTGCAGTAACACAACTAGAACTCACGGAGATGCTTTCGAAAAACAAATAATATAGCCCTTGTTCAGCCCCTATACGCATCTCCTGTCCTTCTTTTCAAAAAAGAGAATGCAACGCAGCTCTTTTGTGTCCCACTAGGCAAACCGTCACTTAGACAGAGTCACCAAAAATGTTTACTCTTTGCCGCGTATCGACAATGCCCTAGACTGTCTACTTATCTTACAACTACCGGCCTTCGGTCTGGCAACTGGCAGATGGCCGTCGATGAGATGGACCACCATAAGTTCACATTCGTCCCTCCTAATGGTCTTCAACAGTTCAAGGCGGGGCACTTCGGTCTCTGCAATAAACCGGCCACTTTCAAAAGACAGATTGGTGGACTCAGTGCTCTAAGGGTTCAAGTGGTGCACCTGCGTGTGTTACCTCGATGACATCATTGTCTTTTCGTGCACATTGAACTCCCATCTCGATCGTTTATTGGCAAGTATTGACGTTTTCCTAAGAGCCGGACTTGAGTAAAACTCTTCCAAGTGCCACTACGCTCGTCAACAAATCACCGTGCTTGATCACCTCGTTGATGCCAAAGGGGTCACCCAGACCCGGCAAAAGTTCTAGCAGTCGGAGTGAATCCACATTCATTGTGGATTCACTCCACAATGAATGTTCTCAGTCTTGTGGGGTTGTGCTCGTATTTTAAAAGTTTTGTTAATGACTTTGCAACCACGGCCCCTCACAGAACTCTTGAAGAAAGACGTCTAAATTTACTTGGGCCTTGACCAAGCATCATCGTTTGCTCAACTTACGACCCCGCTTACAACGCCACCATTGTTGGCCCACTTCGATTCGTCAGCTTCAACTGAGGTTCGCTCAGACGGCAGGGGACAAGGCTTAACAGCATTGCTATTGCAGCACCAACATGCACACGACCACGTTATATCGTTATAGCCTACGCAAATCGACTGATATCTCCCGCCGAGCGCGACTATTACATCGTGGAGCATGAATGCCTTGCTGTTGTGGGGCCTATGGCCAATTTCCGTCCATATTTATACAGACGCTCATTCCGATCACCACGCTCTATGCTGGCAAGCCTCGCTCAGGGATCTCACAGAACGACTCGGTCACTACGCTTTACCTCTTCAAGAATAAAGGCTTCCGTAATATATAAAACCAGATAATCGCATCAGGACGCGGATTGTTTATCCCGCTACCCTGTGGAAAAAGCAACCGATACTGCACCATTGCGCGTGTTTTCATCGGTGTCACATCGTCAGAACATTAGTGAAAGGCAACGTCGGGATGCTTACAAGCCATCATTGACAATCTAAACCAAACGCCTCGCGACGCACCTCTAGGAATGTTTCTGCTCAAAGATGGAATCCTATACTACCGTAACCTCGATCCTTTGGGTTCAGTGACTTACTTTCTGTCATCTCAGCACATCTGCGTTCCTGCGAGCCTGGGACAATTGAGCGTTTCCCACACATACGATCGCGTACGACATCGTTTTTAGATGCGAAGCAGCTCTTTGACTAGCCTGTGTAAAGCGCGAGACAGACGTGCGATTTTCCGTGCGATGTGGCGTGCGGTGCGACAATGCGACAGCCAGAGTTGTGACGTTTCATGACGTTTCATCGCATCGCACCGCCGCATAGCCGGTGCGGCGAACATCAAAGCCGGCCAGTTTCGTCGCTGTATTGCACCGCCGCATTGCAGCAGCCAATCAGAACGCGAGCAGACGAGTAACGTCACGCTGCTAGTGGCGCTATCTTTCTGTAGCCGCTCTCGTCACCCGCGATCCAGGAATAGAGGCTCCAGGCCAGGCCAGTTCAAGCAAGTCGTTGGAGCGATGCGAGCGTGGATTTGCTGACATCGCCGACTGCGGTGGTGTGACAAACATCGAGTACATTTCCCTGGAGACGTAATATTATTCCGGATTGAATAAAGTGATGTTTGAAATGTGCCATTTCTGCACGACAAAGTCCGTTTTGAAACCGCTAGCGAGGTCAGAGATCGTGAGCAGTGATGCAAGGTCATTTCGCAGGTAAAACGGCTACCGGTGTCTCTACGCTGGCTTGCTTCGCTTAGACCTTTGTTCTTCACATCAATGGCATCGATAAAGTAATAGTGTATGCTAACACATTACATACGAGTACAATGCTTAATAGTGTTGTCAAAAACAGCACTCGATGACGAACTCACGTATGAACAGCGTGGGTGACGGTCGGCTCCCACAATGCTAGGCCTACCCATCGGAGTCGTGAATAATCAGCAGTTGCGACGTTCTTGTCGCTCACGAATGTGATGTATTAATCATTTTTTTTTATGGAACGAAGCGTGGCTGTGCAATGTTGTTTGTTGTGAGCCTCATTACGAGGATACAAAGTCGTTTGACCCTGCATACCGAGGCACCGCAAGGGGGCGGAGCCTGCCACTGATAGCATGCCAAACTTGCTATCAGCAGCAAAGTTTTAGTCAAACAAGGAAAACTCATTGATCAGGCACTACCAGCATTAATGCACGCCGATGATATAATGCTAATGGCCAACAACAAGAAAGATTTGCAGAGATTGATGGACATCTGCGGTAATGAGGGAGATAAGTTAGATTTTAGATTCAGTAAGAAAAAATCAGCAGTCATGATTTTCAATGATAACGAAGGTACTGAGCTCAGAATACAGGAGGTCACGCTAGAGATAACAGATAAATACAAATATCTGGGCGTATGGATAAGCAATGGGACCGAGTACCTGAGGGAACACGAAATATACGTGACGACAAAAGGTAGCAGGAATGCAGCAGTGATAAAAAATAGGGCACTGTGGAATTACAGTAGGTATGATGTTGTGAGAGGCATATGGAAAGTGGTCATGGTTCCTGGGCTGACGTTCGGCAATGCGGTCTTCTGCATGAGATCAGAAGTTCAAACAAGATTAGAAATTAAGCAACGTGGAATGGGTAGACTTGCTTTAGGAGCTCACGGGAATACACCAAATCAGGAGTAAAAGGTGATATGGGATGGACATCATTTCAGGGCAGGGAAGCTAGCAGCAAGATAAAATTTGAGAAGCGATTGAGAGAGATGGGGGAGGAGCGTCGGACTAGGAAGGTTTTCAGCTACTTGTACATGAAGAATGTCGATACAAAATGGAGGAAGCGAACCAGGAAATTGACTGGTAAATACTTAGAAAACAGAAGGTGGCCAAACCAAGACGAACTATCGGTTAAGAAGAAAGTGAAGGAAACGGAGACTGACATGTGGAGAATGGGCATGATTAAGAAGTCCGCACTAGAGATCTATCAAACTTTTAAGCAGGAATTTGCGAAGTAAAGGCTCTATGATAATACTCGGGGTAGTTCTCTACTGTTTGAGGCCAGGACGGGAGTACTGCGAACCAAGACATATCGGGCCAAATACGAAGGGGTATACACGGTATGCAGTGCGTGTGGAGAGGAACAAGAAATTGTGGAACACTTGTTAATGTTCTCTAAAGGGCTTCACCCTATAGTTCAGGATGATGGCGCAGAGTTTTTCAAAGCACTGTGGTTTAAGGACAGGGAGGGCAAAATAGACTTTAAGCGGATAGACTTAACAAGAAGAAGGTTATCTGATTGGTGGCTAAAGTCAAGGCACGAGTGAAAATTAAACCCTTCACTGCAATGTACGAATCCTCAAACTTACTTTTTAAAGAAAAAAAATAAATCTAGTTTTTGGTTTATTAAGTATTACGGCTTGGTGGTGCTAGCCACCACCTGATCTAAAGGGTACAGTCATATCCATCCATCCATCCATCTATTCATCCATCCAGATCTTTTGCCCTCGTGTGTCCCGAAACGTCGCATGCGGCACGCCGCACCATGCGACACCGCACGCCGCATCAAACGGAAAATCGCACGTCTGTCTCGCGCTTAAAGCGGGAGACACATGGTGCGAATGCGGATGCGATTTGCCGTACGGCTGTTCGTGCCGTCACCCGCATCCGACAGGCGTCCAACAGCATGCGGCGACGATTTGCACGCTGCGCGTGCATCCAACTTGCTGAATGTAGCCGCGCGGCAGCCGCGCTGGTTTGGCGGCCGCAGCCAATGGCAGCGCCGGAGCGTGACAATGGGTGCCACAGGTGGGCACTGTCGCAATTTTCTGCCTTGCCGCTCCGATCGCCCTCGTATTTTTGGATATCGCCGTTGCCAGTGGCATCAAAAACATTCGATAGACTGTTTTTGACGTGAAATAACTCATGATTGAAAAAAATGATGCTTGAAGTGTACTATTTCTGCAAGACAACGCCGGTTTCCGAACCAACGACGAGATGTCGAGCCGTGATGGAAGTCTATTTGGCAGGTAAACAAACAGGGGTACCGGTGGTCTCGGCGAACCGGCCCGCTTCGTTCCCACGTTTGGTTTTTACATCGACGCCGTGGATTAAACCAGTCGCACGGGCGAAAGCGTCATATAGGTGTACGAGGTTTTATCGTGTTGGTAAAACGAAGCACTGGACAATAAGCTCAAGTCGGAAAGAGAGCGGCACTATCGAGAACGTCGGCCTTGCTAAACCTATGCTCGGAGTCGATAATTGATGTGGGCTGTGTCGATGTTTGTCGCTTGCGAAGGCGTAGCTTTGTTGGCGATGTTATCAGACAACAAAGCATGGTTGCGAGAGCTTCTTTATTTTGCGCCTAATGAAAAGAATACCATGTCTTCCGAGCTTGCGAGCTGAGGGGTCGTATGGGCGGAGCCTCGGCGCTGATGGCTGTTCGCCCCATGTGTCTTGAACCGACGTATGCGGCGTGCGGTGTCGCGCGCCGCATCGGATGCCAAATCGCACCATGTGTCTCCCGCTTCCCGCTGTCCTTCCGCACTTTCCGGAGCCCTCCACTACGGCGTCTCTCATAATCATATGGTGGTTTTGGGACGTTAAAGCCCACATATCAAATCAATGTCCCTCCGCACGAACGTGCCGCGCACCGCAGATGTTGGTGCGATGCCAAGTAGGCCACGCCAATGCTGTGCATTGACGTCAAGCTCCCCTTCCAGTGCGTGTTGACGTCACTCTCTCCCTCGCCTACCACGTGCTCACCGCGGCACCCCCGGCTGCCGCCTCGTCCGTTCGCACGCCGCTCCTGCCGCGACCACCACTCGCTTCCCCTCCGACTCGTCGGTTCACGTGCAATAAACCTGACGCTTGCTAACGTATGCGGTGAAACATGTCTGTACGTATCACCGACACCGCCTTCGCCAGCCATCGCTTCAAACGAATCTTCCAGCGCTCACCGCAGCACCTGCGTTAGCGCCGTTCAACCTGTAACGCCACCTATGCTCAACGCTGCTAATTGCATCCCATCAGTGTTCACTTCGAGAGATGGTTATTTTGCTCTTTTTTAATAAATCTGCTGTTCTAATCGACGCTATTTCACCGTTTCTGAGCTCTACCAGCGCCACGAAGCGCCATCGGCACTTCCAGTGGGATAACTTCAGCCAATAAACGTTAGCAGTGAAGCCATTTGCAAGTTGGTCTCGAACCGCTTCGCTCTTTCCCATTCTCCAACTCCAGAAATAGATTAGAGGGTTTTAGTGCTGGGTACCCAAAATCTTGGGGCGCTACGGGCTTACGTACCCAACCCATACCCAACTGGAATGCCTTATAGAGGCGAGCACTCAAACGCAAGCCGCACGAAGGTCACACGCGCTCGCAGCACCATAGCGTCTTGTCGCGTAAGTATTATTGAAATATTTTTACGATTTAAAATGTGGAAATAAACATACATAGCGGATATGAAGTAAACTAATTTCAATAAATCATTTTTAAGTACTATGACAGCTATCAACACGAAGCAAAAAAAAACTTTTCTGTACGCGCCACACTTGCGACTGAAGCCGGCACCGTCGATGTCAAGCAATTCAGACGGCTGGTCGTAGTCCGACAAGTGCGACAACAGAGCAACGATGTAACGTGTAACTATGTGTAACTTTTAGCTTGTACGTATACTTCTTTACGTTAACGTGTTACCGGATACCAGTTTGCGTTTACCGTCTTACCCGAACGCATCGGATCCCGGCTGCGGCGGCTGCATTTCTGATGGAGGCGGAAATGTTGTAGGCCCGTGTGCTCAGATTTGGGTGCACGTTAAAGAACCCCAAGTGGTCGAAATTTCCGGGGCCCTCCACTACGGCGTCTCTCATAATCATATGGTGGCTTTGGGACGTTAAACCCCACATATTAACCAACCTACCCGAATGCGCCTCTTCCAACGTTTTCAGCTCCTCATACGTAAACATGTATGCCTTTACGTTTTTGCAAACCATAAATGTTGGTGCTAACTGCATTTAACTTACGTAGAAATGAATCACCGTTGTCACAAGGTCACGAGACTTTTTTTATCGCGTACAGTATCATGGTATACGCAAAAAAGCGAAAAATACAAGGTTACTGTAGCGATAATGTCGACATATTGTGACACTTCGTGCAACTACAGTCATGAACATGTTGGTTTACGCGTAATGTTTTTGAGGGGAAAATGAATAAAAAGGTTACTCGTTTGTAATATTGTCGCTGCGCGGTTATCGCACCAGACATACAATGCATAATGTTTCTGCAATAACAATGTTGTCATTGTCTGGTTCACTATGGCCGCGCTAGACGACGCCACCTATTAAGCTGGTTGGGACTGGCATATCTTTAGTTTCTATGTTCCGGGCCATTCTAGCTTTGGTAATCTGGCTTAAACAATGTATACGCTATTGCTTCTCGCACTTTGGCTTATTTTAACTCGATGGCTAGAATATTCGCAGTGCAGATACCGTGAGTTCCTGCGAAGATGGACCTTACAAGACGTGTGATCCATGCTGTCCGAGGTTTCGCGTCTTTGTGCCGTGCTATTTGTGTAGTGGCTAGCCACTGTAATATTTACGATTAAAACTTAGAAGTCAAAGTGAAGACTCTGGCCAGCCTCGGCTTTGCTTGCCGTGAACGTAGCGAAATGCGCCAGCATGTGCTCCAGGGCAGCTTATCTCCGTCAGGGGGCCAGTGGTGGCAGCGTTGTTTAAGTCCGCGCGCACACATGGCCCCATCGCCCCAGCGATCTTGCGACGCATCTGTTTGGGGTTTCTCGCATGCGCAATACCGCCGCCCCAACGTCCTGGGTACGCACCGCTTGGGTACCCAGCACTAAAACTCCCTAGTCGCCACAGATTAGTTTACGCGGTACGCAACCACAGAAGCCCTCCCGACAAGTGGCGCTTCCGACGTTGCGAACACTCTAATGTACGACATAATTTTAAATGCGAAGCATTTCTTAACGAACTTCGGTGACTTTGAGCGTATCTATCTATCTATCTATCTATCTATCTATCTATCTATCTATCTATCTATCTATCTATATATCCGCCTATGACTTTTAGCTCTCCTGGCCGTTTCGATAATGGTATAGATAGAAAACTTGGTATGGCATAACGTGGCTGTATGAAGAACATATTTGACTGGTCACAACATGAAAATCAGGACATGTATGTCATAAATGTCATAATTTACATTTCAGAATCTTGCAGCTCTTCCGGTGGTATCGTTCACATGGCATGTTGCAAAACTGGTATGGTATGGCATGATTACATAGCGAACACAAGCGACAGAACCTAACATAAAAATCATGACATGCGTGTCATGTAATAACATGGCTACATCCAACGCTCATGATGTGCTAGCGGCCTTTTTGCTAGCGTCACATATACCAAATTTGGTATTACAGTACATTAAGCAATGACGAAGGTATGATACTGGGGCAAACATGAAAAACATGAAATGCGTGTCATGCAACAACATGACTACATGCACCGCTCATGATTGTCGCAGGCGTTTCACTACCTTCACATGTACCAAACTCGGTATTACGCGACGCCAACGGACGACATAGGTAAATGACACATCCAAACATCATAATCCCGGCATGCTTGTCATGTAACAACATGACTACTTGCCGCACTGATGATGCGCTCGAGGCCGTTTCGCTAGCTTGCCCTATGTCAAATTTAGTATTACGTGACGCCAATGTATGACAAAGGTATGTGACTGGTTCAAACATGATAATCATGAGATGCGTGTCATGTGAGACAATGCCTACATGACGCAGTCAAGGCGCCGATACATTTCGAGGTGACGTGGTGCGCGTGCTTGCCGGCGTTCATTTCGTCACGTCACGATGGCGTTTCCACGCCAGGCGCCGGTCCTGCCATATACTAGCAGGCGCGCACTGTGCTGCGTTGCTGTGACTCATGTGCGTTTCAGCGCGTCCGACGTCCCTCCTTCACAAAAGAGGGAGACGCAATGTTGTCTGGCTAACGCATCAGTCCGAAATGCAGCATGTCGCATTTCGCACCAGTTGCCGTCAGGCCACGCCGACAGACGCTGGTCACGCTTGGTGTTCGCGTTTTGCTAACGTAGCGTCGCTGTGCCCAGCGTGCGCATCCGTCAACGCTACATTTTAGTATATTGGGCCCTTCATGATGCGCTCGCGGCCATTTCGCTAGCTCTACATATATCAAATTTGGTGTTACGTGACGTCATAGATGACAAAAGCATATGACTGGTGCAAACATGATAATTTTGGCACACCTGTCATGTAAGAACACAACATAACACGCTCACAGCGTGCTTGCGGCCGTTTCTTTAGCTCCACATATACTAAATTTGGTAGCACATGACGTGAATAGATGACGACACATCCAAACATGATAATCATGACACGGAAGTCATGTACGACATCATTTACCTCCACCTCGTAACGTTGTGCTGATTTTAAAGTGAAATATCAACATTTCTCATTCGTGCTTCTCACATCATCGATACCCTCTGTACGTGGAATCCGCCAATTTCTTCTGAGCACGGAGATCCACGAATGAGTCCTGTGGCCTTCCGATATACCATGCACAAGGTTATAACTTCGTACCAACCCCAAACGAACGGTCTCATGAAGCGCCTCAACAACATCTTCACCGATAGACTCACCAAATACGTTGCGTCTCACCACCGGGATAGAAACATTCCTTTGGCATATGTGACACTCGCCTACAAATCCTCGCTTCACGACACTGTCGTATATTAGCCCTTCTATCCCCTATACAGCCATGACCCCACGCTATACTTGGACACTTTGCTACCTGCAGCCTCTCAATATACCGGGGAAGCCATAGCCCATGTCAACCACTCACTCCAACACTCCCGTAATCGTTTAGAGGCCTCAGAACACCAACGACAGCTGTACGACCGTTTTATTATAGAGACGTGCACTTCTCCCCTAATTCTCTGGGGCTTTCACAGTCACCTACTCGACGCCCTGCCGCAATAGTGTAGTGGATAAGGCAATCGGCTGCTAAGATCATTCCGCATGTCAAGACCTGCCATTGCTTGCTCTTCAAGAAAAAAGGAAGCGCCCCCCCACCCCCCCTAACGCGAAGAGATGTGGGGGGGGGGGGCTGGGTGGCTGGCGCCGCAACTATTTAGGGCGTGGTGGCGAACGTTGGTGGGTTGGGTGGAAGGATCCTCTTCAGTGATTAATTGATTGATTAAAACTTTCTTTTGGACATGAGAAAACGCAGGCGAGACACCGCGCCACCCGCCCAACAACACCTAAGGACCGTCAAGTCGAGCTTCGCGGCCCGTTCACGGGCACTCTGGACGGCCAGGGTTTGATCATTAAGTTCTGTGCTGCGTAAGTGCACTGCTCACCTGTCCACGCGTAAAGCGGAGCCGATGGCTTCACATTCCCACAACACCTGGTTGAATGTTGCTAACAGTCCACAGGCAGGGCAATCTGCACTTGGATATCGTTCAGGGTACATGACATGAAGAACCGCAGTGTTGGGATACGCACTAGCTTGCTATAGTCTAAGGCTAACTGCCTGCGCCCTGCACAAGGCAGAGTGTTGGGAGAGGGGATACCCGTCTTTACAGATAGAAGTGTTCGTTATTTCATTGAACGTCAGTAAGTGTTCGCAGCGAAGCAGAGGGACTGCTGAGGCGGTGTGGTCAGTGAGTCCTCGTGCGGTTTCGCGTGCGCCCTCGTTAGGGTTGGAGGTAGAGCCCTCAATCGATCCCAGGTGAGCGGGAAACCATGTGAGAGAATGGTCGCATAGAGTCAATATACGGCGACTCCAAAGCGGCTATCAAGGCCTACGAAATCTGGATGGTAGCCCCTCATGCCCTCCGTATTCTCCAAAGCGTCAAAAGTATCACGTCCGTTCAGTGATGTGGTAAGATTCATCGCAGTACCCCTCCTCCTTATTAGTTCAATGTAAAAAACAGACTCTGAGCTGCGGAAATGCGGAAATAACACTCACGGCTACATGCATGCTTAGGGCTCCCCCCCCTCCACAGCCCGAAGGATGCATATGGCCGTGAGCGTTGTCTCCGCATACATCCGCGAACGGTTCAGATACCATTCGGCACGCTGTGATCTTCGTGCTGCGTCACCACTGACGCGAAAAACTGCAAACAAAACTCTCTCGGAAGTGACTTGCACACACCAGCATTTCGGAGTGGGGCGAAATCGGATCAAAAGAAGTTAGCTGCTAGCCTTACTTCGTGTAAAATTGCAAGCTGTTGCTATCGCATTCACACTATTTCACAATTTTGGTGGAACATGTGTTTTCTCAAAATTAAAGGGAAGTTTCTCTACCCCTTCAACTATTCAGTTTGAATTACCAGTTGAACTCACCGACTGAAAGCGAGTTACTACCAATGGGTATGAGGCGATGTATGAACGTGTGTGTGAGTGCCTGCCTATTGGGGTGAGCAGGCGTGAGTATGAACGTGAACCAGTAACTACGAGTGTGAAACGGCGAGAGTGTGGATGTGTTAGCATGCGTATTAGTCTGAATAGATAGTAAGAGCGTAAGTGCTGCGAGTGTGTGAATGTGTCAATGTGAACGTGATCTAGTAGGCATGTGAGCGCATGTGAGTATGAAAGCGGGTGACTATTGATGAGTGCGAGTACGTGTGCCGAAAATCAAAGAAAAAGGAGGAAGGGAGGAGAAAAGACAGGGAGGTTAAAATTTTCTGAGTGTGAGTGGGTGTATGAACTAAAACAAGTACCCATTGGCATGAGTAGGGTAGAGTGAACCTGAGTGAGTACTTTTGAACGTCAGAGGGCATGAGTATGCACGCAAGTAGCAATGGGCGTGAAGTGTGCGTATGAGGGTGAGTGCCTAGTGTGAGTAGGCCTGAGGATAACATGAGTGGGTACCCACGAGTGTGAGTGTACGTGAGTAGGAACGTGAGTGGGTGTCTATGAGTGTAAGTAGGCGTGAGTATGAACACCAGCGAACGCTTATGAGTTGAGCAATCGTGAGTGTGTATGGAAGTGAACACTCAATAGGTGTAGTAGGCGTGAGTATGAAAGTGAGTGAGTGCTTATGTGTGCGAGTAGGCGTGTTATCGTGAGGTAGTGCCTATGAGTATGAATAGGCGTGAGTATGAACGTGACGAGTGCTGATGTGCGTGAGTAGGTGTGAGATTCTATGAGTGTGAGTAGGCGTGAGTATGAACGTGAGTGAAGAACTGTGAATGTGAGTAGTCTTGGATATCAGCGTGAGTGAGGACCTATGACTGATAAGCGTGATGTATGAACAAACGTGAGTGAGTGCTTATGGGTGTGAGTAGGCGTGAGTATGAACGTAAGTGAAGAACTATGAATATGAGTAGTCTTGAGTATCAACATGAATGAGGGCCTAGGACTGATAAGCGTGATGTATGAACGTAAGTGAGTGCTTATGGGTGTGGGCAGTCGTGAGTATGAACGTGAGCGAGGAACTGTGAATTCGAGTAGTCTTGAGTATGAACGTGACTGAGGACCTATGAATGTGAATAAGCGTGAGTATGAACGAGAGTAAGTGCTTATGATTATGAGAAGTCGGGAGTATTAACGTGAGCGAGTACTCATGGGTGTGAGTAGTAGTGAGTATGAGCGTGAGTAAGTGCGTATGAATGTGAGCCGGCGTGAATACAAACGTGAGTGCCTGGGAGTGTGAATAGGCCTGAGTAAAGACTATCGACCCCGAAGAAAACCCTGATGAGAACCCGGATGAGATGAGAAGCAGTAGCGGTGCGTACGGCGTTGACCCGGTTGAAACGGGCGTCGACGCGGGTGCTGCAAGAACAACTTAAAGCGGAACTCGGTGTAGCATTTATTCGAGTAACCGTTTCTTCGGAACGCAAAAACACGGAAGGTGGGACGCGTTCAAGACGCTTGCGTGCGGCTTCCTTGGCTCGCGTCTCGTCGGTGTTAACGTTGCCGTTTGTGATGATATCGACCTAGCTAACCCTCACAACGCCAGCGACAATCAGGAAAGGTGCGCGCACACTAGCGGGAAGCATGCCGGGACGGCGTCCCGTTCATCAGCGCGCTGCTAACATTGGTCCACCAAGAACAATTTAATGTAAATGAATTAAAAACAAAATGTGTCCCTTTCCGTGCTCTCGGCATATCCCTGCATTACCAAATTATGTTACCCTAAGCCCCTACAAAATTGCAGTGGCCAATGCATTAAGACGCTTGGAGTAGTTTCAATAAACATATGTCCTGGATTGAGCATACAGACCACATTAGTTTAAAGTTGAGACGCGTGGTTGGCACTCTAAATCTTTATCGACGTCTTTTGCCCGTTACTGTAAAGCGACTCTTATATCAGGCTCTTTTCCACGCCCACTTGAACTACTGCGCTTTAGTATGGGCAAACACTACGTCAACAAATTTAAATAGGCTAAAAATACTTCAGAAAATAGCGATCAGGGCAATGGAAAACATATCATACCTTGAACACACAGGACAACTCTTTGTTAAACATAAAATTGTTAAGGCAAATGACATATACAAATTCAGGTTGTTAAAATCCTATATTACCGCAAACAGAAGGAAACTCGACGCATTCCTGACACTTGCAAATCTTTAACATACACAAACCATTTACTTCCATTGATATAAACCCCCGTGGAAAATTCCATTATCTCGCACCAATTACGGCACCCAAAAGCTTAGGCCACATGCTACCTACTATACTGAACTCATACGAGCAGCACGACATAAAAATTGACACATTAAACAATATCGATGTGCAAACACTATTCTTGTAGATTTGTATTGTTTACATAGGTCACTCTGTATTGCTTTGCATGATTTATTGCGTACCTTTATATATATTTTTCTTAATTATTTTTTGTGTAACCTCAATGTGTACCTTTCTATTGTACGAAAGCGATAATACATACTCTGCGAATTACTGTGCTCATGTATTTATGAAACATTTCTTTTTGTTTGTATACCTTGGCCTGTCATTTACTTTGCCTTCTGCTTGTATTGTTTCTTGCTTTATAATACTTGTTTTTTTTTCATTTAATTGTATTTCGTTTTTACCCTGTCATTGCTCACGTAGGGTGGACGGTGCTTAGTCAAGCTGCAATAACTGTAGCTTTATTGCCGTCTCCCCATTTTTCGCCATTGTGTCTGTTTTGGTGAAAATAAAATAAAAAAATTGTCGGCGCCCCGAGATGCTCGAGGCGCGCGCAGCTTGCGCACCCGTCGGCTCGCGGCTTCTTCTCGCCGACAGATGGCGAGAAGTGACGTGGGTGAGAGTATGCCCACGTGAAGAATGAGTGAGTGAGTGAGTGAGTTAGTGAGGGAGAACAACTTTACTATGGTCCAGTGCAGACGCTGAGGTTGCTACGCGTCACCCGTCTACTCCCACGTGGGGACCGGCAGGTCTAACCTGATGGCCCTGCCGCGGGCACAATGGATGGCCAGGATTTGGTCCTGAAGTTCGGGGCTGTGCAGAAGCGCATCCCACTCGGGTTTGCTATAAGTCGATCCAAGCGACCCGCACTCGCAGAGCATGTGTGCTAACGTAGCGGTCTGCCCGCAAGCGGCGCAGGTGGCATCGGGGAATTGGTGGGGATAAATTGCATTTAGGTATGCTAACGACGGGTACGAATGGGTTTGAAGTAAGCGCTACGAGATGGTCTGTGGTCGATTGAGTTTTGAACGTGGCATTGGGAATGCCCGCCTTGCCATGTAGTAATACTTGGTAATCTCGTTGTGTGTAGTAGGTGTATCTTTATGTCCCACATCGTCGGCACTGGAGCCGTCGCCCAGGTCGAGAGCAGCGCGGTCAGAGACCGCGCGCGCTGCTGTATGGGCCGACTTGTTCGGGTTCAGTGCAACGCCGTTTACGGAGCCGTCATGTGCGGGGAACCAATGTATGGTGTGAGGAACAATGGTATCGCCTGTAGAGCTGTTTAAGATCCTGGCTGCCTGTGTTGATATGCGGCCCTTTTGAAAGGCCCTGACTGCGGATTTGGAGTCGCTGTACACCTCTTCGCACCGACCATTTAGCAGAGCGAGTGCGATGGCCACTTGTTCGGCCACCTGGGGATTCGTTGTGCGTACCGTGGCGCAGTTCGTAGTCGAGCCCGTCTGTCCACGACCACCGCTGCGAACTTTTTGCTGTCTCGATATGCTGCAGCGTCAACGAAACGTGCATTTACGCCACCTTTTTCCAGTTGTTTCAGTAAAGCCGTCGCCCTTGCCCGACGACGTCCCTCCTTGTGTACAGGGTGAATGTTGCGGGGTATTGGGGCAACAGTGACGTTTTCCTGTATATGTTTTGATATACGCGCGTTATTTGTTTCCAGCTCCATTGGGTTAAAACCTAGCTTGCCATGTATGCTCCGACCAGCCGTCGTAGTGGACAAGCGAGCTAGCTGCAAACGTAGCTGCGCTTCCGCTCTCTCGGCAGCAGAGTTGTGCACAGCGCAAGGAAGTTCTCGGTGTGTGAGCGTACGGGAAGCCCCAGTGCTTTCTTCACGATCTTTCTGATAATCACGTCGAGCTTGTCCCACTCCGACCAAATCCAGTTGTGCATGGCAACGGTGTAGGTAAAGTGGCAGAGCACAAACGCATTGATGAGCCTTAACAAATTGTCTTCCTTAAGGCCTCTATGTCTTCCGGAGACTCTTTTGACGAGTCGAAAAGCGTTGTCAGTCTTGGCGACAATCTTGCGCAGAGCAGTGCCGTTGCCACCCTTCGCTTGAATAAACATGCCGAGGATCCGGATGGTGTCTACCCTCGGGATTTTCTCGCCGTCACTCGTGTAAATGTGTATATCGCTTTGTTCGACGGGTTTTACATCCCTCAGGTCAGCCACCTCGTTCTTTTCTATGGAGCAGGAGCTCCGACTTGGCGGGTGAGCATCTGAGTCCCGTTTGGCACAAGTACGATTCTACCTCGACGACTGCTTCTTGAATGGCATCTTGCACCCGGCCTTCACTGCCACCAACACACCAGATTGTGATGTCGTTGGCGTAGATGGTATGCTTGATGCCGTTCACGCTAGCGAGACTTTTCGACCGATTATGCAGAGATGAAGTGCACCGGAGAAATCACGGACCCTATGGCGTGCCTCGATGTCCGAGTGGTACGTCGTCAGAGAAGAAGTTCCCGATGCGCAGCCTCGCTTTTCTTCCAAACAAGAAGGACTTGATGTAGTTGTACAGCCTGGGCCCAAGCTCGAGTTTCGCCAGTCTCCAAGATGAATTCGCACTTGATGTTGTCAAAGGCCTTTTCTAGGTCAAGGCCAAGAAGAGCCTTTGTATCTCTAGAGTATCCATCAAGGACTTGGTGCTTAACGAGCAGCATTGCATCCTGCACTGAAAGGCCGGTACGAAACCCAATCATATTGTGCGTAAAAATCTCATTTCCCTCCAGGTAGTCGTTAGGTCTGTTGAGAATTGCGTGCTCTGCCACCTTGCCCACGCACGACATGAGAGAAATGGGGCGAAGATTCTCAACGCTAGGAGACTTTCCTGGCTTGGGAATCAGTACGGCGTCAGCTAGCTTCCATTCCTCGGGAACCCTTCCCGTTTTCCATGCTTCATTGATGAAACCAGTTAGACGTTCTATGAATGCGTCGTCGAGGTTTCTGAGGGCTCTGTTCGTGATCCGTCTGGCCCTGGTGCTGACTTGCGATTGAACATTTATATTACTCTCCTGATTTCAGCCTCTGAAAAGTCTTCGTCTACTTCAGGTAGAGGAGGACCACCATACTCTGGGAACACGCCGTCTTCGTCTTCTCGTTCTACCGGCAGGTACTTGGAAACTAATCGGGTAACGAGTTCGTCAACCCCCTGTTCTTTGGTGGCTTCGTGAAGGGCACAGGCTAAAGTGTGTCTCTGGTTGGCTTTAGTGCTGTGCTCGTCCAGGAGGTGCTTCAGAAGGTTCCAGGACTTGCCATTTCTGATTTGATTGTCGACGGACTCGCACAACTCGTCCCACTGCTGTTTCCACAGTGTGTCGCAATGTTGTTCGATTTCTTTGTTCAACTTTGATATTCTTTGTCGCAGCCTACGGTTGTGCCTCTGCTTCTTCCATCAAGAAAATAGAGCTGTCTTGGCTTCGAGCAGGTGGGCAAGCCTATTGTCCATCTTCTCCCCGTTTAAACCTGTCTTTATCTTCTTGGTGGCAGCGATGGTATCTCTGCGGATGCCCTCGCACCATTCCTCGAAATTGTCAGGACCACTGGCCCTTGTACTGCGAATGCTGCGAAAAAGATCCCAGTCAACCACCGTGAACTGTCGGACTCTGCTACGGTCCACTATAATAGAAGTTTGCAGAACGTAGTGGTCGCTGCCAAAATCCTTGGCAGTGTTGGCCCATGTAGTCTTTTCGACATTCTTGATAAAAGCGAGGTCTGGCGTCGTGTCTTTGGTCGCAGAGTTGCCTATCCGCGTAGGAAAAGCCTTATCAGTGATTAAGGTAAGGTCTAGTTCGGTAGCGTCCTGCCAGAGGTCGCGACCTTTTCTCGTCTCATACGCGTATCCTCATAAGCCATGTGGGGCATTGAAGTCACCGACTATAACAAGGGGCCGAGGACCGGCTAATTCAACTGCCCTCTCGAGCAACGTCTTGAACTGCTGGCGCCTGTGCCTGGGCTTACTGTAGACATTCAAAACAAAAACACTGTTTTTCCGCTGATTGCGCCGTGGTGTGTGAAGTAGGATCTCTACTATTACATATTCTATATTGCATCTGGCCATCTGCAAGTTGTGGGCGACGTGCGTCAGCTTTTTACTTAGTGCGCAGACACCTCGTTCGCCTGACTGGCCAGGAACTGCCCGGTAACTAGAAAGGGACGCTGCAGAGGCTAAGGCCTCTTGAAGTGTTAAAATTTGAGGTTTCTTTGTTATTGTTCTAAAGTACTGCTGCAGGAGTGCTCTTTTACCAGCGTACCCCCTGCAGTTCCACTGACTATTACGGACAGTGTCCTTATCGTTATCCATTATGGATTCTACTTTGATCACCGCCCTGGGGGGCCAGTGTGGCTCGAAAAATCTGTTCATCTTCATAATTAGCTCCTCGGCTCTCGCCGTGTACGGGAATGGCCATTCCCACGTTGCCAGGCGATGCCACCCTGTGGCGCAGATTTAGGCAGTTTGGCGTGAATTTCTAGCACAATGATGCGCTAATTCATTGCCCTAAGCCCCTCTACTGGGTCACTGAGTGCAGCCTGCATCTGCCTAACACTCTCCGTGAGGCTAGCTACACTTCCTGCCACCATCTTAATGTTCTCTGTAATTGTAACCAGCGTTTGCTTAATCTCCTCGACTTGAGATTCCGTGTTCTTAAGCTTGCTTGCTTACTACCGCTCTGCGTTTGGTTGCCATGAGCACAACACCAATAAGAGCCGGAACCAGCG
This sequence comes from Rhipicephalus annulatus, assembly GCA_013436015.1. Lineage (NCBI taxonomy): Eukaryota > Metazoa > Arthropoda > Arachnida > Ixodida > Ixodidae > Rhipicephalus > Rhipicephalus annulatus. The sequence goes on along the minus strand of WOVY01010868.1, from coordinate 426,084 downwards.
TATCGGTGGTTTCGCCTTCAGTTTTTGCTGTGCATCGTGCTCAGAATTCTTTTAATCTCCGCCATTTCATTTGCCATTTTAGTAAGCGTATCCATAGGCTCGGCGTTTTCTTTTTTCAGTCGTAATATCTCCGCGTCTCTAGCATGCTCTGCGTATCCTTAAGCTCGGCGTTTTACTTTTTTAGTCGTAATATTTCCGCGTCTCTAGAATGCTCTGGGGACGGGTCGCATGGGTTGCTCGGCGTCATTACTACGAACCCTGTCGGCCCAGGATAGGTTTGACTTGCCTCTGCTCTGGTCCTCGGTGGCGTGGGCTGCCCCGGACAGCTGGAGTCCCCGTGCGTGCCCGCAGTCTGTCCTGGGCGAGGCGTCCAGTCTGGTGCTCGGTTGCGTCAGTCTTTCCCTGGCCAGGTCCGAGACCGGATCCGGAACGGGCACAAGTGCTGGGACGTGGTCTGGTGCCACCCCAAGATTGAGACCGTGTCCTGGACACGGAGCGGGCCCCGGATCTCGAATGGGATCAGAGACGCAATCTGGACGTGGAACGACTCCTGCAGCTGCCTCTGGTTCTGGATCTCCCTCGTGATTTGAATCGGCCTCCAGGAGCCGTTGGTCCGGGCTGGCCCTGCTGATGACAGTCGTTGAGCTCGAGGAAGCCATCGAAATTGACGGATGGAGACCTTTCCCGAAGGGCGCGGGCCCTAAGGCGTCGCCTGCGCCTGATGACATAAGGTATCCGATATCGGTGCTGGCATTCCCTGGATGCGGTGAGGCGCTTTGCGCCACACAAACTGCATATTGGTTCACGAACATGATGCTCTTCTTCCTGGTGGCTTGTCTGCAAGCCTTGCAGAGTGAAGCGTCGGGCGTCGGGCAGACGTCAGAGTGGTGTCCTAGTCGGCCACAGGCATAGCAAACATCAACTTGCTTCCTGTATAAAGTGCACTTGATGAGGGTGCCGCCATAGGAAACATAATTGGGAACCTTGTACCCGTCGAACAGCACTATGGTTACGCCAGTATTTTTGATTATTTTTGCTCCCAGGGCCAGTGGATTTCTCGCATTGACAATCTTCTGGTCGATGGCTCCTGGATCTTCACTAAGAGGGATCCTGTGGATGGCTCCCTTGCAGGTGGCATGCGGAGCAGCAACATATGCACTGACTTTGTGGCGCTGTCCGGCCACAGTAATAGCTTCAACGTTAACGGAGCACTTAACATTCTCTTGGCTCGAAGTACTGACGACCATAATATATTGCAGGTGATTAGGGCAAATTGTGTCCGTGTTTCTTCCGGACCGGGCCCCACCACACTCCATATGGCCTCTGCCACGACAGACGCGCCAGACTTGCTAATACACAGACCACCTCTCGGCCTCATGACGACCTTAGTTTCTTCGAATGGCAGCGGTGACATCTGCTTCCCCTTATAAGGTTTTCTTGACATCTCTGAAGCTGTGACGGCCGTACGTAGGTTCTTGAGGCATTCGTCTTAGACGCCGGCGTTCCAGCGCCAGCAGCTCTACTGGCTTTCCTCACTTCCGTATTGTGTTTTAGTCACTGTAATCCACCCGGAATTCCTTGTTATCCACTTCAGCGTCCCCCGGGGTCTTCGATGATTCATCTTCCATTTCTTAATGTGGCGAGGACAAGTCCTTTCCGGTTGAGACGCGGTGCCTGTGCACCACGCAAACAACGGCGCGGTCGGGCCGAACGACGGCGTCTGGAGCTGCACAGTCAGTGTCGTCGTCACGGAAAGTCACTTATTAATGTACAAACAGTCCACACACCAGTGTGATTCTTGTGTCCACAGCGTCCCGGTGATCTTAGAAGTCCGTTGCGACCCAATTTCGGGTGAATTGCGGCCTCACATAACACCAAGAAGTGAAGAAATCACTGGAGCCGATCGCAACGCGTCTGACCTGCATGGCGCCATCACCAACCTCCCCCACATGAGGAGTAAGGTTCCTAGATGAAACAAGGTAGCGTGACTCATTGTTCTCGAGCCGTCCTCCTCACTCTCTCGATTACTCTCTTTTTCTCTGCCATCCGCGTCTGTAATTGGTGCATTACTTGCACGTGATCTTGCAAATGGCTGGTGGTGTTATTTATTATTATGCAAAAGGTTCAAAACGAGTACACATGCGCATATGGCTGTAGCTGGATTCTCGCCGTGACCAAAGACAAAATCGTAGCCAGAACATAAACTGAAGAGGAGGAGCGTTTCGGTGTGCGCTAAGTCGACCAAGAATGTTTCGCCATGCTCGTTCAATGCAACATCTGCGTTTTTCAGCAATGCTGCGTTGCACGTAAACAACAGAAAATGGTTTCGCTCTCTTCAACTTACCTCGTGCTTTCCGAGACGAAGCGCACCATGAAGTGCAACTATGAACTATTTCACGCGAATGCTTTCGTGCAACTTCAGGAACATAGGCGAAGAGGAAGGGAAAGGTGTCGCTACCTTGGAAACTTGTTTCGGCTAGTGACCTTAATGAGGAGTGGGATCAAGCGTTTCGAGCAGTGGAGGGGTGAAGCGAGAGAGACCTGACACGGGGCGAGCGCGCGGCAGGCGAAGTAGAAAGACGTCACCACGCACTTCTTGGAGGGCGTGAGCTACTTGGCACCGCTCCAACAAGTGCGGCGAAGGGAGCGGCACGGACAGAGGGCCAACGATACGCATTCTAGTTAAAGAGGTGCTTCGCATCTAAAAGTGAGTGAGTGCTTACGGGTGTGAGTAGTCGTGAGTATGAACGCGATTGAGGACCTACGAGTGTTAGTAGTCACGAGTATGAACGGTCGTGAGTACTCCTGAGTGTGAGTAGTCGTGGGCAAGAGTGTGAGTGAGGGTCTACGAGTGTGAGTAGACGTGACTGTGAACATGTTTAAGTGTGAAGGCTGAAAAAATTGGGGTGAGTATGAGTGAGTAGTCCCTCAGCAACTGGTAGACGAAGTTAATAAAGAAAGGCAAGGTGCCATTATGCCGATCATAGGCTTGAGCCAAGGCGTGCTTCCTGCTTCAGCAGCTGAAGAATATGGGTAATCATGTGCAGTTTATCTCTGCCGAAATTCCATCCGGCGCTATGACGCTGACAAAAAAAAATTGCCCGCAGCTTCCCTCGGGGGAACACTGAGGAGGATGCGGAGCATATAATTGGTTAACGGGGTGTTAAAGTGCGACTTACTTGGGTCGATGGCTAAATTGATTAACGTGGTTGTGAAATGGGGTGTTAAATTGCGACTTACTTGGGTCGATGGCTAAATTGGTTAACGTGGTTGTAGGAGGGGGTGTTAAATGAGTGAACACGTACACACGTATGCGAAAGGACGGCGCTGGTCGAAGGGACGTCGATCATTGTGTTTGTGGATTCGTTGGAATTCATTCCACCGCGACCTTGGACGTCGACACACCGTACAAACCAACCGACGAGCGGCAACTGAGCGAGCGAGCGCCGACCTTGAGTATATATACTGCGCGACGGCGCATGCACTGTCAGCTGTTGAATGTTCTCGAAGGAGAAGCGCGCGCGCGGCACAGATGGCGACGGCGCGACGGCGCATGCGCTGTCAGCTGTCGAATGTTCTCGAAGGAGAAGCGCGCGCGGCACAGATGGTGGGCGACGGCGCGACGGCGCATGCGCGCGCGTCAGCTGTCGAATGTTCGAGAAGCGGTGGGGACGGCGCGGACGGCGCACTACAAGGCGCGAGTATAAGATGCTTCCGCATCTAAAAGCAAATGAAAGGAAGCGTGCTAGCATAAAAACACCAACACCAGCACGTTTTTGCAAACACTTCAAATTTTATTCACCACGATGGGAAATAAGCAAATTATTAATAGGTGATCACCCAAAAGGCGAACATTAAGATAGACAACAGTTTGTGAACAACAAACAATGCTTCACCGCCACAAAATTGACGCGGTGTGCTCACGCACCACCGCATATACGAGCGGTAGTTGCAGCGACAGTATAAACAAACATGTGAAAAAAAACTTGAACATTAAAGAATACGAAGTACATTTATTTATCTATAAAGAGTGCCAGTGCTTGCTTGTCTGCTGGGATGAGTCAAAATATTCGCATGTTTTTCCAACAGGAGTGCCGAAAACACACGACATACACCCCTTGCAACACTTTCTCGCGGTCGCATATTATATTGGACCCCAAACAGATCAAACCTTTCAGGGTGCCTCACAGAATCACATTCTACTTAGACTGCATTATTTGATACCAAATTAAGCACACCAGAGACCAGAGTAAAAAAAATGGCAGATCCCACGTACAGGGGGAATCAATGATATGCGAAGCACGAATAAAGAAGGTTTATAGGTCACTTGAAAATCAGCACAATGTTACGAAGCGGACGTAAACTATGCCATACATGACTTCCTAGTCATGATTATTATGCTTGGTCGCGTCATTTACCTTCGTCGTCTATTGATATCACGTGATACCAAATTTGGTATATGCGTAGCTAGCAAAACGGCCGCAAGCGCGCCATCAGCGTAGCATGTAGTCATGTTTCATACGACATGCATGTCCTGAATTATTATGTTTGGAAGTGTCATTGACCTTCCCTCTCTGTCCTTGCATCTTCCCTCCTCATCCTCATTTACCTTCGTCGTCCATTGCATCACGTGACACCCAATTTGGTATACGTGAAGCTATAGCGAAACGGTCGCGAGCGCATCATGAACGTGGTATGTAGTCACGCTGTTGCATGACACGCATGCCATGATTATCATGTTTGGACGTGTCATTTACTTTCTTCATCCATTTACGTCACGTCATACCAAATTTTGTATATCTGACGCTAGCTAAATGGCCGCGAGTACATCATGAACGTCATATGTTGCCATGTTCTTACATCACACGCATGTCATGGTTATCACGTTTGCACTAGTCATATACCTTCGTCATCCATTGACGTCACGTAACACCAAGTTTGGCATATGTAAAGCTAGCGAAATGGCCATGAGCGTACTATGAACATAGCATGTAGTCACGTTGCTACATGACACGCATGTAATGATTATCATGTTTGGACGTTCCATTTACCTTTGTCGTCCGTTCGCGCCACGTATTACGAAAATTGGAATATGTGAAGCTATAGCGAAATGGTCGCGAGGGCTTCATGAGTGTTGTATGAAGCACGTTGTTGCACGACACGCATGTCATGATTATCATGTTTGGGGGTGCCATTTACTTTCTTATCCATTCATGTCACGTGATACCAAATTTGGTATATGTGAAGCTAGCAAAACGGCCGCGACCGCATCGTGAACTTGGTATGTTGGCACGTTCTTATATCACCACGCATCTCATGATTATCATCTTTGCACCAGTCATATACCTTCGTAATCCGTTGGCGTAACGTAACACCAAATTTGATATATGTGAAGCTAACGAAACGACCGTGAGCATACTATGAGCGTAGCATGTGGTCATGTTGTTACATGACATGCATGTAATGATTATCATGTTTCGACGTTCTATTTACCTTTGTCGTCCGTTAGTGCCACGTAATACGAAAATTAGAATAATGTGAAGCTGGCGAAACGGCCGCGAGTGCATTGTGAGCGTGGCATGTAGTCATGTTGTTACATTACAGCATGTCATGATTATTATGTTTGCACCGGTCACATGCCTTCGTCATTTATTCATGTCACGTATTACCAAATTTGGTATATGTGAAGCTACCGAAACGACCATGAGCGCACCATAAGCGCGGCGTGCAGTCATGACTCATGACTTACATGACATGTAAGTCATGCTTTACATGTTAGGGTCTGCCACTGGTGCTCGCCATGCAATCATGTCACATATCATACCAGTTTTTGCAACATTTCATGTGAACGAAACCACCGCAAGAGCAGCAAGACCAGGAAATGTAAATCGTGACGTTCTTTATATACATTTCATGTGAGTCATGTTATGACTAGCCACTTATGCTCGCCATAGAGTGATGTTATGCCGTACCAGATTTGGTATTGATACCATCAACAAAACGGCCAGGAGAGCTAAATGTCGTAGGCGGCTATATAGATTAATGATTTGTTGGGTTTAACTTCTCAAAACCACCACATGAATATGAGAAATGCCGTAGTGGAGGGCTCCGGAAATTTCGACTACCTGGGGTTCTTTAACGTGAATCCAAATCTGAGCACACGGGCCAACAACATTTCCGCCTCCATCGCAAATGCAGCCGCCGTAGCCGGATTCAATCCCGCCACCTGCAGGACAGCAGTCAAGTACCTTAGCCACTAGACCACCACGGTGGGGCGTAGGCGGCTAGATAGATAGATAGATAGATAGATAGATAGATAGATAGATAGATAGATAGATAGATAGATAGATAGATAGATAGATAGATAGATAGATAGATAGATAGATAGATAGATAGATAGATAGATATATAGATAGATAGAGATAGATCTAGATAGATAGATAGATAGATAGAGATAGATAGATATATTAGATAGATAGATAGATAGATAGATAGATCGATAGATAGATAGATAGATAGATAGATAGATAGATAGATAGAGATAGATAGATAGATATAGATAGATAGTGCCACGTTCTATTTTTCTAGTTTTGTTATCGTCCCAAAACACTACACAATTCTCAGCGCAAACCGCGCCTGCAGTTTTCGAGAAGCTTGCGGACTTTAGTGGATCATTTCGATAAGATCACGCCCACTCTGCGAACTGCACAGATTATTCTGGAACCTACGCCACCGCCAGCGATAACGCTAGAACATTCGATGGCAAGAGTATAAATGCCGACGCACTTCGCCGCTTGTGAGTAGTTGGTCGACGGCCAACGCTCCGTTCACCGCTATCAGTCCAACTGCTACTGTAATTAGATTTTTCGTTTATTGGGCACAGGTTCACCCAAATAAACAGTTAAATTCCAACACAAAGTCTCCTGTCTTCGGCCGCGTCACGACCCCGTGACATTGATAGATAGATAGATAGATAGATAGATAGATAGATAGATAGATATATAGATAGATAGATAGATAGCGATAGATAGATAGATAGATAGATAGATAGATTATAGATAGATAGATAGATAGATAGATAGATAGATAGATAGATCGCTCAAAGTCACCAAAGTTCGCTAAGAACTGCTTCGCATTTAAAACTAGTAGCAAGAGGACGCAACCTTGAGCACTATCTGACCAAAAAAGGTTGCTACGTTAAACTCATTCCGCGTAACCTCCTGGTTTCGGCAAGGGTTAAGCGAGGGCTTGGCAGCATTGGTCATGAAATAGCGGCGGATGAAAGGGTGGGAACTTGTCAAGAAGCAACAGGCCGTAACCGAGCGTGTTGCTGCCGCTACCCTAGTCCCGGCCGTGCCACCTCTCGCTCAGTCCCTTAAAATATCGGCTAGATGGCGGTACTTCGATATGATGAATATATGATGAAAAATGCAAGATGGCTGTGCTTGAGTGTTCACTAGATGTACAGATGCACGAATGGATGGATGGACAGAAACACAGACGCAAGGACGCACGGGCGGATGGACGGACGCACAGATGGACGCGCGGACGGATGGACGTTTGGACGCATGGATAGATGAACTCACGGACGGACAGAAGGACGCACGGACAGATGGACGAACGCACAGATGGGCGGACGCATGGGTGGATGCACCACGGACGAACGCACGAACGGAAGGCAGGTACAGACGGACGTTCATATGCACGAACGGACGCACGAACGAACGCGCGGACGGATGGAAGCAAAAACGAACGCACTTACGGATGCTTCGCCCCTCTCATCATCATGCACTGCGTGGATATGCTGCGATTTTTTAGGCTGTGGGTCGTTCCCTCCTCTCTAAGAGTAGTGGTCTGTAGCCACCTCTAGTTTATGAATAGGTCAATAGAGGGCGTTGTGTGTATGTGCTTGGAGTGTTCAATGCTTTCACGCCATTAAGTGGCGTAAAAGCATTGTGCGTGAGATATGAAGGTCAAGGAAGATTAGAAATTAAGCAACATGGAATGGGTAGGCTTGCTTTAGGAGCTCACGGGAATACACCAAATCAGGGCATACAAGGTGATATGGGATGGACATCATTTGAGGGCAGGGAAGCTGGCAGCAAGATAAAATTTTAGAACCGATTGAGAGAAATGGGGGAGGAGCGTTGGGCTAGGAAGGTTTTCAGCTACTCGTACATGAAGAATGTCGATACAAAAAGGAGGAAGCGAACCAGGAAATTGACTGGTAAATACATAGAAAACAGCAGGAGGTCAAACCAAAAAGAACTATCGGTTAAGAAGAAAGTAAAGGAAACGGAGACTGACATGTGGAGAATGGGCATGATCAAGAAGTCCACACTAGAGATTTATCGAACTTTTAAGCAGGAAATTGCCAAGGAAATGACCTATGATAATACTCGGGTAGTTCTCTACTGTTTCAGACCAGGACGGGAGTACTGCGAACCAAGCCATATCGGGCCAAATACGAAGGGGTACACACAGTATGCAGTGCGTGTGGAGAGGAAGAAGAAACTGCCGGACACTTCATAATGTTCTGTAAAGGGCTTCACACTATAGTTCAGGATGATGGCGCAGAGTTTTTCAAAGCACTGGGGTTTAGGGACCAGGAGGGCAAAATAGACTCTAAGCGGGTAGACTTAACTAGAAGGAGGTTATCTGATTGGTGGCTAAAGTCAGGGCACGAGTGAAAATTAAACTCTTCATTGCAAAGTACGAATCCTCAAACTCAATTTTTAAAGAAAAAAAAATAAATATAGTTTTGGTTGATTAAGTATTACGGCTTGGTGGCGCTAGCCACCACCCGATCTAAAGGGTACAGCCATATCCATCCATCCATGGAAATAATATAACTATATGGCCTTAGGGGCCTTCGTATAGTTCACGATATCGTATGGTTGATGGACGGACAGATAGGCAGAGTCAGATGGACGTGAGCACGGACGGACAGATGGACAGAAGTATGCACGAACGGACGGAAGTGGGGACGGATGGACAGACGGAAGCGTAAACAGACGGACGCACGGAAGCATGGATGGATGGAAGCATGGATGGACAGATGGACGTAAGTACGGACGGATGGACCAACCGATGGAAGCATTGACGAACGAACGGACGGTAGCATGGACGGACGGATAGACGCAAGCACAGACAGGCAGATGGACGGAAGCATGGGCCGATGGACGGATGTAAGCATGGACGGACTGATGGACGCTTTGCCCCACTCATTATCATTCCCTCCGTGCATAGGCTGTGATTTTTTGGTACAGATGGAAGCTATGAAGTACATCACCGACGCTGCGGGTAATCACTTGGGGCTGTGCTGGTGTTGACGTAATTGCACATGCTCTTTTCAGAAACGCGCCGAATGAGACAGACGCTTAGACACGACTCGTTGAAGGAACTAATCGCAGATGCCACGGTCATGAAGCATTACATCCCTTTACCAAGAACGCTGAGAGGATCATGGTAGATATAAAAGCCTCCACAGTTTTAATCTCTCGATTAACATCATATATTACAAAGTATGCACTAAAAGGACACACTTGGGACTCCATATTGCTGTCGTATTCAACACTTAAAGGCTAACCTTAAGGATCCCCCAATTTTTGTGCTTATACAATGCCTGTATTTTTTTCTTTTGGAAATTGTCCTCTTTGTGACAGGAGCAACCAGTGCTGAGTTACTTATTCCCCGCAGATCAGCAAGCACGGGTGTCCCAGCTGTTGCTGCTTCTCTCCATTCCGGGACACGTGCTCTTCGTGCTGCTCATCTTCGCGATCAGCGACGCTCACGTTCGGCTCACCGTGGCATTGGTGTTCTCTTACCTGGTCGCCTCCATTGTGCTGGTGCGTCGGCTTGTGCTCTTATCAGGAAGCCGGTCACAATGCATGTGATAAGCGGCATCAGAATTGGTATCCGGTTCTGAAGCCCAACTCTAACGAATTTTGAACACAACGAGTTAATTGGAATTCTATGATTCTGATGTTTACTTTCACGCGTTGGAGTCAGAAATTCCAACCCATTTTGAAAATATTGTTAAATAAGCAACACAGCACAAAAACTGAACAGGTCCCATCGTGGTGTTTCTACTAAGGGTTCTTGATTTTCTAAACATCTTATTGCTGGTGCAATACTTCAAAAAAGAAGAAAAGTGAGACAGAGGATACAGGGTACTGTATACCGACGGCAAAAGGTGAAGAAAAATAAGCTTTTAGTCATGTGCAGTGGCATGAAAGCATGACTTCGAACATGCCAACACGTAATCTGTTTATAGAAAAGTGCAGCTCATATCTAGACCGTATACTTGATGGAGGAAAGAAAACTGAACTTAACTGCTCGTTTTCTTTGTAACACACAGCATTATAAAAAATAAGAGACAATTATGCGAAGATAACCATAACAGATGTCATTTCAAGTAATTGTAATGTAAATGTGAAGAAATTAAGTGTACGAAAACATAACACGCGACGGGCAGGATCCGAACTTGCAACCTCCGAATAACGCGTTCGATGACCGCTGAGGTAGGGTAGCTGTCATTCATTCGAGCACTTGTTTAGGTATAGAAAGCAAACAGAAAAAGAGAAGGCAAGGAGGTTAACCGTAAACGCTGCCCTACACTGGGGTATTGTGGAAGGGGAATAGAAAGATGACAGGGAAGCAGTGAATTTATTGCAGCCTGTAGAACTCCACCGCAGGTCAGAGACGTTCAAACAAGTTCGTCATCTTCAAAAAGCCCAAGAGGGCTTTTACTACCTTGTGGGCTGTCGAGAGATGTGGACGGTGCTGTAATAGCACCTACACATAAAGTGGCCGATCATTCATTCACCGCCAAGCGTCGGCATTTACTTGTCGCTCTGAGGCATCTCGAGCAAAGACAGTGGCAACGCAGGTATCCGATATTTTCGTCTGTGCCACAATCCCCCACATGCCGCACTGTTAGTCAATTCAATTAACGTGGCATATGCTTTCTTGAAAGCAACTCGCAACCAAATGCGATAGAGAAGCAAATCATGTTGATGAAGGCCGGAGTTGCAGGGAAGGATCAAGCTCATGCAGTCTGGTGCATCGTATGTTTACTGCGTTTACTCAGTTATTGTGAAACTGTGGGCCGGTTGACTCATCTGCCTCGTAGCACTCATCTTTGAAAGTAGGACTAAAACGCTTGTTTGCTTCTTTTCGCGATCAGCATTATCCGCAGAATTATTTCCGCTAAATACCACAATGCCCCGGTAACCCCTGAAAGTCAGTGTCATGACCTTTTCGTACTTGTATTAAAACCTGATGAAGTTTCACGGTTTCATATATGTCTAATTTTGGTAACGTCCACGTCGAAGAACTTGCCGCAGGCACCGTAACGCCCGTATTTTTGTCAGAAAATACCGCCCAATTACTTGCTCTTTCTTCAGAATCGATCAGTTCCAGATCACTACGCAGAGCTGTAGTTCTGCCACTGTAGACGTCATCACATGTGAAGTCTTAAAGCACAGAGTTACCCCTTGTGATGGTACAACCACCGATCCACCAGAACTAGAGGACGTAGTCGAGCCATCCGTTTAGATGTGCACGTGGCTACTGTTCTTCTCATCCACTAGGAGTAGCGTCAATTGTGTTAGGTCATGTGTAGATAGGTCTAATTTGCTCTGCATTCTTGGGATCATTTGCACTCGCGGCCGGCTTAATGACCAAGGAGGAAGCAGTGGCTTGGATGCAGATGCTTACACTGCAGTAAATGATGAGTGGGGCTCGTAGACAGTGGCACCGTATGTCGAGCGGGGCCATTCAGCAGCGAGGCTTGTCAGGTCCTGACTTAATGCCTGAGGTACGTACGCATTGTCTAGATTATAATGTGCATCTTGGTTATGTAATCTTGAGTGATGGCAATGGTTTCCGCCGTTCAAGCACTTCATGGTAACCCAAGGCGTATCTTAGGAGCTAGGGCTTTAATGCTGCGAATTGTGCGCAGATTAGTCTTGCCGGTACTGGACGTTGCAGGTCAACTGCACGGCAAGAATACAATAACGCCCTGTACAGTTGGAGCGTAGACGATATGCGCACTCCCCATTCATTTCTTTCCTGGAAATTTGAACATGTGAACACGTGGCGGTAAGCCCCTTCATCACATAGTTCACGTGCGGAGTCCACGAGAGGCTTTTGTCTATTATGACTCCTAAGAAACCGTGGCTTCTGCTGAACAATGTGTGTTCTCCGTTAAATTATATGCCGTAAGCAGGCATTGGCTTCCGCATGAATTCTATACCACTACAAATTTTAATCAGGAGTCCTTGAGACTTGGTTGATGAAGGTTTACGGTTGCCATCTGAAAGCGAGGGCAAAGTTGAAACCATATGACACACTTGGAATCCAAATACAGACGTCGTCAACGTAAATAGACAGTTCTGCAGTGCTGACATGGTAGGTGTTGTCCGACTAGTTCAGTGAGGGTTAGATTGAAAAGCGCACTCTACCTGCTTTGCACATCTCCTTGAGGGACTTCTCGGCGACTGTAATAGGGTATATATGTGCATTAAAAGTGAGAGCGTCAGCCAGCGCCGCCTGGAGCGTGTTCTCCTCGAATTTATATCCTCGATTTGCTGAAATGTACAAGCTTGGTAGGCGCTGGGTGCATGCTGGTCTGGTGACTGCATTGAGTAATAACATCGAAGGGCGCTGACAGGCACCGCTGACTTGTGGCCACTGCATATCATAGAGTTACGCCTTGGTATGCATAGCAGTGACTGCCGACATGTCTATGGATTGAACAGCTACACCCTATAAAGTAGACTGAGTGATGACCGCCACCATAGCTCAGTTGATAGAGCATCGAACGCATTATTCGAAGGTCGCAGGTATGGTCCCTGCACACAGCAAGTTACTGTACGTACACTTTCCTTTCTTCACAATTACGTTCCAATTTTGGCCAATAAGATCCCCTATAATTTTCTTGACATCATAGTCTGCTAGTAAACTGATGTGTCAGTGACGCAAGCGGACCCATTTTTTCTCACGTGAAATGCCTCTAATAGTTCCCTCACTGTTTCAGCTCTGATCTTGCCAGTAATCTTAACTCGCGCTAGCCGGGCTGCTCATGAGTATGACCTAACATGCGTCGGAGATGATTATCAGTTGTATCAATGTCAATGGCATGTTCCAATGGCATGCGTCCCACGTCGTGGATACACCGACCTGGGACGCATGAATGGATTCACTTCATGAAATGCCCTGCAGTTTCCTTTGGACGAGGAGAGGGGAAAGGGGGATTGACGCCTTTGCTATCCGAGCCTCCGTCGATAATAATGGTGGTGCCTTAGGGGTCTATAGAAGTCCTAGGATCCGGCCAGCGTGTTGCCGGGTGGCCCAAAGCTGGTCGGCCAGCGCGTCACTGGTTCGTGCCGCCTCCCAGTGGCAGCGACAATGAGGCAGCTGGTAGACTGACTTTTAGGGGCGAAGCTCCTTATAGCAGCACCCGTTCGTCTCTCGTATCTGTTGTAGTATGTAACAAGTATAACAGTTTGACCTCCAAGGTGGTGCCGGGAGAGATGTCTTCTGTGAGTTGTTGAACAATAAAAAATAGTGCTCAATGTACATGCCAATGGCTGCTAATGGGGAATGAGAGACAGGAGCACTCGGCTTTTAGTTAAGGTACACACAGTGATCCCCATAAGCAGCCATTGGCATGTACATTGAGCACTATCTGACAAGAAAAGGTTTCTACGTTATGCTCGCTTGGTGTAACTTCCTTAGTTTTAGAAAGGTTTAGCGAGCGTTGAGCTGCAGTGGCATGAATACAATGAACTAGTATATTACATGAATGAATTCGAGGTGGTTAAAGGGGGGAAGCAGATACGAAGCGCAAGCCGTAAGAAATCAAAAGCTGAATCCTCCTGTCTCTCATTTCATATTAGCAGCCACTGGCATGTACATTGAGCACTATCTGACAGGAAGAGGTTGCTACGTTATACTCGCTGGACGTAACCTCCTTGGTTTTAGAAAGGTTTAGTGAGCGCTGGGTCGCAGTGCCATAAATACAGTGAACTAGTATACACCACGAACTCGAGGTGGTTAAATATGGAGTGTAGACCAAAAGCGCAATCCGTAAGAAAGTGTGCGTGTGCCACCTCTCGTTTAATCCCTGGAATGTCCGCTGGATGGTGGTGCTTCTATATGGGGAATATATGATCAAAAGATGCGAGATAATAGTACTTGGAGTGTTGAATAAATGCACTCTAAAAAAGGAGCGAGAATGGGGAAATGGGCTCCGTTCCTCCTTCGGCACAGCGACTTCCTCCCTTTCGGGCGCTTTACCCATCGCGCCCTCTCGCGGCAAGGACCAAAGGAGGAACGGTCCTCCTTCAGCGTTCAAGTTTCTCCTAAATCACGGGGGTCTTGCTCGCGCGCATGCGCCCGCCAAGCCTAGCCGGCCGCGGCCAGTCGCGAGCGATTGCTTTTACCTAAGATTGTTGTAAGCAATGCAGGAGTGACGTTTTCTTTTGTTTCCTTAGTGTAGAGTAAAAGCCTCTCTTTTTTATCGTCAGGCACTCGCACGATGCTCCGCACAACTCCATGTGTGTCTCGTGTTCTTTCGTACTACCAATTTGTCACGAATACAAGGAGCTCTGCTTCCCAAGCAGTCCTGCTTTATTGGTTACCTTAGAGTGTAAAAAATGAATTTTTTTCGGTGTTGACATACTTGGTAAGCCCACGCATTTTTAGTTTCGCACGGCACCAACAGCACTCATGAATTCAACGAGGCGCGTAAAAAAGCATCACACTTAAATTTTCAACATGCTAGAAAACCTGATACCACTCTACCGTCCATGCGTGAAAGTACGATCATATACAATTGATAGAGTTATACGTGCCACTACCGCCGTATGGATGTTCTTTGCAGTTTACCCCCATTCAAATACAGCCGCCGTGGCCGGAAGTCGAACCTGCGTCCTCCAGCATAGTCACACGACACCCAATAAGGCTATGCTACCACGGCAGGTGAAAGCACAAAGGGAAACAGGCTGCGAAGTTTCACCGAGAATTTATTCGCCAGACTAGGTTAAAACCATCAGAAACGTTTTAAACATCATCATAACTAAACTTTTGTGAAAAGTGAACAAATGACTTCTGTAGGTTAAACCAAATTCTCAATCTCATTCGTTTTGAATTGCCCATTCCAGCACTGAGAAGTAGGAAGGAATTATGCACGCGTGCAGTATGCCTTTCTCGTCCATGATCCTCCTTTGTCGTGAGAAACTCAACCCAAAATGCACTTCTAGTAACAGCTGTGCACAGCAAGTAAGTACTAACGCTCACTCACCTTTGTGAAAAGAGTATTCCGAATCCAGAATAATAACCACCACAGCCACAGCGCTAACAACAAAATTGGGGCACGCACTATGATTGCAAGTTGACACGTGAGGCGAATCGCGAGAGGCATCTGAAGCAGAAAAGTATGCAGGCACAACATTCTATAAGGTTATAGTAAACTTGCGCACTGCAGCGATAGTTCCTCCACTCAAGTATTAGAGCTGCCGCGACGCCAACAGCCACTGTCATAGCTCACGAAAAAATACCGTTGGATGCGAGGTCATCGCTTATTTCTCTCGCAAGACACGCGTTGTAACGTACGTATACAATGCTAGGACGGTCGTTACTGCATCAAAAACATTGTCATTGAAGAGCTAGTGGTGTACTGTATCCATGGCTAATGGTCACACTTGTGGCACGCACGTAAAAAGAATAAAAGTTAACGTTAAGACGAAACAACTAAATGAGGTCGACGTGACCACAGAACAGCTACAACGACGGAGACAAAGTTTGGTCTGCATGCTGCGCCCTCTCCAAGTAACAAGAAAAAAAAACGTGACCTCCGAAATGGCTAACGCGCGGCAAGTGTTTGCACTCTCGGAGGCTTCAAGAAAAAAAAGTAGCTGTGGCAGTGGCTGACAGATGGCGCAGCATTCGGAATGCCATGGGCATTCTATACATGGTTTGGTGGTATCCGCCTTCGTGGAAACCTGATAAGCTGTTGTAATTATTCCCTTCATTATTGTACAATCATTAATAAACTTACGTTGGTCTAAGCATCAGATACAATATATTTACGTGTGCGCATGTTGTGGTGTTGATACAAAACGTAAAAAAATTGCAAGAAAACCTACTTGTAACTTGTGCCACTATGGTCAGTCGAAATTCATCGCTATATAAGCTGGTGCGCTTTCATAGTAGAGTGTGAGTAAACACGTCGAAGATTCTGCTTTCGGCCACGGTTGTGAACGGACGCAGAATGCAGGGCTCTGTCGGAGCGGCTTCAGCGGCCCTTGAGGGCCGCGGTAACAGGTCAACTGAAGAGTAACAAGTGATTCTGCCTCATCTGCCAACAGGACGCGTTGCCTTAAATACTGTGTTTTTGCACGGAGACGTTCGAGCGAGACGCCACGGGGTTGAAGACTTCAGAGACGCGTTGGGCCCCCCTGGAGTGCTAACGGACATCATAGCGCTCGGAGCACACCAGATTAATCAAGCATGGGCGGTTACACTGAACGGAGAAGACGCGACGAAGAAACTGCTGGCCTTCAAGGAACTTCAGGTGAAGGGACACCGGTGTCTCATCGTTGATCCCCAGGACCGGCAGATACATGACATGACAAACAACTTTATTTGGTCCTGAGAGGCAAGGCAGCGGGCCAACTATATAGGTCCTAACCCTGCCGTTGGCTAGTCCCATGTCAGAACAGAGAGGCCATGCCTCTCCGCTCGTTCACGGGCCCTCTGGACAGCCTGAAGCTGGACGTCTTGACTGGGGTCTGTGATTGCCGTCGTCCAGTCTTCTTCTGTTTTAAAATCCTGTAACGCAGGGCACTGCCAGAGCATGTGACTCAAAGAGCAAAATTCACCACAATCTGGGCAAAGTGGATCAATATCCGGATGAAGCATGCTCAGAAAACCCCTAGAGGGGTAAGACCCCGTCTGGAGCATGCGGAGCGTGCTTGCTTGTGATCTGTGGAGCTTATGATGGGGAAAGGGAAAAGTCTGTCGCTCTCCTCTGTAATGAGATGTTATCTCGTGAAAAGTAACGAGAGGATCACTGTGGACGAGCTCTCCCGAACTCACCCGAGAGACCACCCCGTCGCGGCTTGTGAAACCTCGCGCACAGTCGTGGGCTATCTCGTTTGGGTTCAGGTGACCCGGCAGTACGTCTGGTCCCATGTGAGCGGGAAACCAGACTATGTGATGAATAACATCTGAGGGGGGTTGGCTGTGGAGAATTGTGGCTGCCTCTGTGGCTATCAATCCCGATGCGAACGCCCTAACGGCCGCTCGGGAATCGGTGTACACCGTGGTGCGTTTTGTGTCCAGTAATGCCAGCGCTACAGTAGCCTGTTCTGTTACATCGACCAAGGAGGTCTTCACTGAAGCTGCCGAGACAAGTTCTCCCCTGTCATGGACGACTGCCACGGAAAACCTGCTGCCGCCGGCGTGGCGCGCCGCGTCCACAAATGTCTCTGTTCCGGAGAGGTTCTTTATGAAAGACCTAGCCCTCGCCAACCTACGACCTTTATTGTGTTGGGGATGGATGTTTCGTGGAAGAGGGTCAACAATAAAGGAATTCCTTGTTTGATAATCAAGCTGCGTAGTTTCTCCCTGATTGAAGATAGGACGGAGGCCTGCCGCATCGAGCAGTTTTCTTCCTGTTTTGAAACTTGATAACCGAATTATTTGTGCTGACCTTTGCGCTTCAATTAATTCCGAAGTGGTGTTGTGCACTCCCAACTTCATGAGTTTTTCTGTGCTAGTCGTGATTGGGACGCCGAGCACCTTTTTGACACTTTTGCGCATGAGCGTGTCCCATTTATCCCTTTCCGTTTTGGTCCAATTGAGAGCCGCCACTATGTATATGATATGGCTCATGAGGAAAGCGTGGTGGGCCCTAAGGAGGATATCCTCGCCTATGCCGCCCTTCTTGTTGGACACCCGCATAATTAATCTCAGAATGTTCTCTGTTTTTGTGGTGAGATGGGCTATAGTCTTTGCGTTGCATCCCTTAGAGTCTAATAAAAGCCCCAGAATTTTCATAGAATTGACTCTAGGAATTGTGCGACCATCCTTGGTGCAAACGCTAATGGGCACCTGATCGAGAGGGGTGAGTCCCCTAACACCTCGTCTAGCCTGTCTGTACAGCAGGAGTTCCGACTTTTCCGGCGAAAGCGCCAGTCCCGTACCTTCCAGGAAAGACTCTGTAACGTCCAGAGCCTCCTGTAGAGCTTGTTCAACCGCCGCCTCCAATCCTCCGGGACACCAGATTGTAATGTCGTCAGCATATAAAGCGTGTCCGACATTAGGAACTTTAGAAACGCTTGCCGACAGCTTGCGCATGGCTGTGTTGAATAGAAGGGGGGAGATAACTGCCCCTTGGAGAGTACCCCTTCGTCCGAGTTTGAAAGGCTCCGAGACTGATTATCCCAATTTTATTGCCGCCGTCCGACTCTCGAGGAAAGATTCAACGAAGGAGAAGAATTTAACTCCCAGGTTCAAAGCCGATATCTCCTTAAGAATATAGTCGTGTTTGACAGTATCGAATGCTTTAGTGAGGTCCAGTGCGAGGACCCATTTTACATCTTTGCTTGGAAAGTCAATTATGTGTGTTTTGAGGAGGAGCATGACATCTTGCGTGGAAAGTGAGGGCCTGAAACCTACCATATTATATGGAAATAGGTCATTCCTCTCGATGTAGCGCGATATCCTGTTGTGTACTGCATGTTCTGCTACTTTGCTAAGGCAAGAAGTAAGGGAGATCGGGCGGAGGTGATCTAAGCTGGGTGATTTACCTGGCTTGGGGATTAAGACCACTGTGGCCCTCTTCCAAGTTTCTGGTACGACGCCCTCCTCCCATACCCTGTTTATCTCCCTCACTAAGGCCTGAATGGCTTTATCATCCAAATTTCTTAAGAGCCGATTCGTAACTCCATCGGGACCTGGGGCAGACCTTCCGTTTAGGCTATGGAGCATTTCCCTGATCTCAGCTTCCGAGAAGGGAGCGTCCAACTCTGGGGAAGGCACACCCTCATACCGGTGGGGGACAGAAGTTGAGCTCTGGCTAAGCGGAAGGTACTTGTTGGCAAGTATCTGAAATTGGGAAGCTTCTGAGATGCCTGCCATTTTCTCCTTATTAATAAGTCGGTCTATGGTTAGTTTCTGATTGCCTTTGGATTGTCCATCATCTAGGAGGCATTTGAAGAGGGTCCATTTGCCTCCTTTGCGCATTTTCCCGTCCGCAGCCGAGCAGGCGTCCCTCCATTGTTGTTTATGGAGTTCGGAGCAGTGCTCCTCAATATGCCGATTGAGCTCCGCAATCTTTTTCCGTAGCCTGCGATTTAGCCTTTGTTTTTTCCATCTCTCGATGAGAGAGCGTTTGGCGTCCAGGAGGTGCGCTAACCTTGCATCCATCCCCGGAGCATCAAATTCTGTTACTATTTCTTTGGTGGCCTTCTCGACATCCTTCTGGATTTGTACAAGAAGTTCACTGAAGGTGTCATGTACTGACTCATCTTCACCTCTGATTTGATAAAAAGGTCCCAGTCTGTATATTTATAGGTTCTTGGGGGTGGTGCTCTTATTTCCATCCGGAGTTCTATGATGCTGTGGTCGCTTCCCAAGTTCTCCTGTAAGTTGGACCACTCGACCACCGCATTTCTAGTGAAGCTGAGATCAGGCATCGTGTCTCTGGCGACCGAGTTTCCCAGCCTCGTGGGAAAACGCGGGTCGGAGATAAGCGTTAGGTTTAAGTCTATACTGGCTGCAACTAGATTGGCCCCTTTCTTTTTCCTCGTAACATAGCCCCAGGACGGATGGGGAGCATTGAAATCCCCAGCTACTATTAAAGGGTGCGATCTGGCGGCAGTTGCGACCCTATGAAGTAGTGAGCGGATATTATGTTTATAAGCCGAAGGAGGGCTATATAGGTTAAAAACGAATATGTTGCTTCGGATTTTGCCGTTGGGAATGATTTCAATTAATTGTGCCTCGATACCGGATCTCTTATCCGAGTCGCAAATTTTGACTTCGTGCTGCTCAAAGGAGGTATCTTTCCTGACCAACGTGGCGATACCTCTGCCATTTGCGCCTTTTTGGCTAATCGAACGGTAGCCCGAGAGAACTACCTTCTCGCTAAGGGTTTCCTGCAAGAGCAGGACGTGCGGCATTGACGCCTGTGCTTTGATGAGCTGCAGTAGAGCAGCTTTACGCCTTAAGAAACTTGCGCAATTCCACTGCCAGATAATTATGTTTCCGGTTTGGCCCGCCATTTTGAATATTATTGAAGGAACATAGCCTGCGGCGAACTCGTAGCGTCCGAATCCTGCTGCACTATCTTGGCTTTTGCAATCGTACCAGTGTTGGTCGTCTTGAGTTTGCTAGAGTCAATCATTTTCATTTTAGATTCGAGGATTCCTACTCGACGTGTCAGGTGGGAGACGCTCCCGTCCATACGTTCGATTGTGCTAGATTGAATGGCTAAGGCCTCTCTCACCTGCTTGAGCGATTCCTCAATCGCCGTTAAAGACGCGAGTACATTTTTCTCAGGGACCTGAGCGGGGGACTCGTCACTTTGCATTGCCTCACTTTCCGCGATCGCGGGAGGCGAAACGGCCTTGCGCTTATTCGACCCTCCTGCTTGAACCGGTATGGGTGTGGCTACTTCACGGGGTTCACGCGAGTTGCGGAAGAGCTCGAACTCGGCCCTCAGCGTTCGTAGTGCTTCTTTAGGTTCTGCATTTTCTTTTTTAAGCATTAAAATCTCTGATTGTTCTCTTTTTTGCTCTGGTAAAATGCCCTGCGTTACCTCTTGGCCGCTTGGGATGTTCATCCTGGCCTTGTCCGCCCAAGACATTTGCTTCTGAACGCGGCCCTTGGAACCCGATCGTCCTCTCGAACGGGAGCGACTGCTGCCCTTGTCACGCCCTCTGGAGCGAGAGCGCGATTCGCTGCCGGAGCGTCGTCTGGAGCGGGAGCGTCCTCTAGATGCCGATCTGCTGCGATGAGCGCTGGAAAATGATTTTTCTTCCGCCAGTCCTTCTTCGCCTCCAGCTGTGTCGGAGCCACGCCGCGCGCGCCTACGGCGGCGCCGCCGTCTTTGGCGCACGATGTAGGGCACCTGGAAGCGCTTTCTGCACTTGCGGTCCGCCGTTGGGTGCGCTCCGCCACAGATGGCACACGTGGGATCACACTGATGATCCGGTGATGGTGACTGCATGCCGCATCCGCGGCATTTCTTCTGTTCATCGCCCTTGGGGCAAACATCGGACCTGTGGCCCAAATCACCACATGCATAGCACACGTCCACTTGCCTGCGATACAAGGAACAAGGGTATCGAACACCATCACACACGACGTGCTGGGGGACCTTTTGTCCGTCAAACAACACGATCACTGTTGGTGTCTTCTTGATTCTTCGAACCCCCAGAGCGTCAGAGTTCCTCTGGTTGACGATCATCTCCGTCAGTTCTGTGTCACTGAGATCCATATTGATTCCACGGATCACTCCTTTACATGTGTCGTCAGACGCAGCCACGTAAGCCGCCAAGCCTATGACAGTCGAGCCCATACTTATCTCTTGGACCCTGGCGTAGGCGCGCGCGTTCGCCTCGAACGGCGTGGCAACGACGAAAATGTTCTGGAAGGGGTTCGTGCACAGCGTGTCGTCGAACACCTGCTCTGCTGTTAGGGAAGCCGCCTTTGCGAGCGAGCGCTTGAAGATAAGAAGGTCTGTCTTCTTGACATCCATCCCTCCACGTGGCCGTATAATGGTCTTAAAGTGATCCCTGGGAAGGTTTGGGATCCTGGAAGCTTTCACAACACGCCTCAACACGTTCTGTGAGGCGGCAGTGCGGGAGCCGCCTTTACCGCTTCCTGTCGCTGACGTGGGCGCATTACCAGCGTTACAATCCGCCCGCTCGGCAAGTTTCTTCTTCTTGCTGGCTACTTCAATCCATCCCGCGCACTCCGCTTCTTCCGGATTGATGTCCATGCCTTCTACAACCGACACATTGGGGTTGGAGGCCATTCTTCAGCTCGACGACACGTTAGGCGTCGTCGCGACGCTGTTGCAGCGCCCGAGAAACGCGTCGACGCGCGAGGCGTCTGCGTGGCGTGGGTAAAAGTCCTGGGGATGTCCAAAAATTTCACCCACCGGTGAGATGTTGGTATCTGCTGGTTCACTACAACAAACGGCGTCGAATGATGCACAGTTCTTGCTAGTTGAGGCACAAAATCTGTGCCAGAACGCTTGAACAAACGGGAGCCGACGTGTTCGCACATCCGCACTGGACGAGCGCCCCCTGGCTTTCCCGGCAGATAAAACTGCGGCTTCATTGGCTGCTTTACGGAATCGCCGATGAGGATGTGCGGATGGCGTTCGCGGCCTTCGGCAATCATGTCGAAGTGAATCGAGAGCGTGGAGAGTCGACGGCGTCAGCGACAAAGCGTCGCCGACGAGAACCGTGCTACTCAAGTTAAAGAGTGGAGTTACGGTGGAGGACTTTCCGCACCAAGTGCGCGTTGCAGTGGAATTGGCCCTAGTTGTGCCGCCGGGCAAGCCTATGCAATGCTTGCGGTGCAAAGGGACTGGTCATGTACGGCGAGACTGCAGGGTGCCTAGGTGTTCAATTTGTCGGCGATTTGGACATCGAGACGCTCAGTGCGTCCGGTCATATGCAGCAGTTACGAGCGCTGCAACGTGCGATGAGATCGAAGAGCAGACAATGGACGCCGCTGTGGCGGAAGACGTGGCTAACGGGGCAGGAGACGCGGCTAGTTCTCTGGTTGAACGTGGGTCGGTTTCGCCTGAAGATTATGATACAGCGTCGGAACCCGAGGAGAAAGAAACGGCTAAGGCGGACACCAGCCAAGAGAATTCCACTGGAGACGCACAAAGCCAATTGGTGGACATGTCGACGCAAGCGGCGAGAGGACGCGACATGCCAGCGCACGGAATGACCCGCGGGATCAACACGAGCTCGGCGGTCAAGCGTTCGCTGGAGCAATCTGTGGGCACTGCTCACGAGAGCAAAGTTGAGGGACCACCAGCGAAGGCGACACCGGCGCGGCGCTCGGGCCTCAGAGCGAGGTCCAATCTAACTGTGGACCGACCGGTTGGCACTCCAAGGGACCAGCAGCTAACTGATGCCGGACCACCGGATGCCCCGGAGACGTCTAGCAGGGAGCTAGATGTACACGGTAAGCACCATGCTCCGGGCCTACCCCCTCCTTTTTTTAGTGAGTTACGATGGCTAGTCACTGGGTACTTTGCAACCTTAAATGTCCGAGGTTTGTCCTCCAGGAAAAAGCAGGCTCAAGTGTATCGCTTGTTAATTGACCAAGATATTGACGTGTTAGCCGTACAGGAGACAAAAATGGAAGCTGGGGAGGAGACCCGGAGTATGATGCTGCGGTTTACGTCTAAATATTATGCCATATTTGGTCACGCAAATGGAACTTCGGCCGGTTGTGTGGTTTTTGGTAAAAAGATTCCGGGATTGATTGTTGAAAGTCACTTTTCTTCTGACTCTGGTAGAACAGTGACTTGTGATTTTTTTACTAGCGAAATTGAATGGCGCGTCATTTGTGTCTATGCGCCGAACGTGGAGGCAGACCTGCAAACTTTCTTTTCAAAAATTAAGCAACATTTACGGACACCAAAACAGCTTGTTTTATTGGGGAATTTCAGTTTCAGTTTCAGTTTATTGAGCATTTTCTTCACAGAGTTGCGAAAAAGAAAACGCAAGGATAAGAGCAAAAAGCTGCTATGTTAGCAGCTTGACGAGGCTCCTACCCCTTTTCACCTAGCATTACAAAAATCCGCAGAGCACAAACATGAAAAAACAATTTGACGTCGATTTTCAAAACTTCAAGAAATTAGGAAATAAAAAGAAAATACATCAAAATTACGTCAGTTTCAGGTTTACATAAAATAAGCAAACCACAAAGAGAGAAAAACAACAAAAAACAAAAGAAAACAGCGTGTGGTCAATCATGAAACAATGCACACGTTGCTAAACGGCTACCAAAGTATTACAAAATGATTATACAACGTTTACAACACTGGGTATGCGAAAAGAACAAGTTTTAATGCACAAGGGAAACACTGACAAGTGAAATGTTGCATGTTTTACTCGTAAAAAAGCAACGAAAAAATGTCAAAGAAAGCAAACATCATAGGATGCCATGTTACACACGAGCACTATTACAGGGTGTTTCTTTTACATATAGTATTGTAGCCGGACAACTAGAAGAAGCTAAACTACACGCCGCCATTTTGGATGAGAAGGTTCTCAAGTTTTTTTTATGTATATTAAAGATGTCCATGTTTTTTTTATTTTCAAACACGTTAAAGCAAGCTGGAATACAGTGTTCAAGTCTTCTCAAACCGTGATTAGTTCGCGAATAAGGAACGAACCAGGAAGGCCTTTTCCGAATGTCATAATAGGATTGTGTATTTTTTCTAAGGTTACACAGCTCATGAAAACAAGCGTTGTTTGATAGCAAGCTTTGTTTGTATTTCATAATAAGGTTGAAGCTGTGTATGTAATCGACGGGTAAAATCTTATATTCTCTGAATAAATGACTTGTATGTGCGCCGTATGGTACGTTTGCAATATGACGAATCGCTTTTTTTCTGCAGTAAAAATGTTTTGTTCCGATTTGCTTTAGATGTATCTGCCCACACTGGACTACAATAGTTTATGTGAGATGAAAACAACGTATTATAGAGTAAAAGTTTAATGTTTGCTGGAAGTATCTGTCAAAATTTAGAGAGAGCACCACACGTCCTAGCTATATTTCTAGTTACTCTATTAACGTGTTCGTCTCAATTAAGATTTTCATTAAAATTACTCCTAAAGATGAAACTTCTTTGACAACCTCAATTTTTTCGGGCCCGAGATATATATCCAAACCACGACAGACAGCCTTCTGAACCGGTGCAAATACCACAGCTTTGGATTTTTTTGTGTTGATCAATAAATAATTTGCAGTACTCCTTATGAAGATGTCGTTAAGAATGTTGTTGGCTGAGTCTGCAAGCTTACCTAAATCATTACCATGAAAAAATATACTAGTGTCATCTGCATAAATTATAAAGTCCACATATTTGCTGACACTTGTTATGTCGTTTATATGAATATTAAACAGTAGGGGCCCTAATATGCTGCCCTGAGGTACACCTGACGTTATGGTTAGTAGGGAGCATTGGCTGTCATTTATAACTACAGATTGCTTTCTTTGTGATAAATAAGATTTCAGAAAATCAAGTGGGGTTCCCCGAAAACCATAATGACGCAATTTTGTATAGAGTACTTCGTGGTTGATTCTATCGAACACTTTGGAATAGTGAATAAAAACACCCAGTGTTAACAGTTTCTTTTCAAAAGAGTTAAGTATGAGTTCTTTTTGTGTGAGGAAAGCCAGTTCCGTGGACATGCCCCATCGGAAGCCGAATTGATGCGGTGATAATATAGAGTACTTTTCACAAAAAGACATGACACGTTGATATATAATTTTCTCTAGCCCTTTAGATATAACAGGAAGTATGGAGATCGAACGATAACTAGAAAAGATATTTCGGTCACCAGATTTGTATAAGACACCAACTCTCGCATGCTTCATTCTTTCTGGGAAAACTCCCGTAGATAAGCAGATATTAAACAGAGGGGTAAGAACAGGTAACAAAAGATCAAGTGCTGCTTTAATAGGCTTAATTTGTAGGTCATCTCCCGAGCAGTAGTGTTTTTTAGTGACATAAATACAGACAATACTTCTTCAGGAGTTGTGTTTAAAAAATATGCAGTGCTCATGTTTGGCACACCTAGAAATCCCCTGTAATCATTATTACAGGCACGAGAAGGGTTTGATAAATCAGAGGACACCAGCGTTGTGAAGTACAAGTTAAATTTATTAGCAAGTTCTTGACCTTTTGCTATCTTGTTATCTATGTTTAACTCAAGCGCGTTGTCTCGAGAGCAACTTCTATTTAGAAGCTTATTTATTTCTCGCCAAAGCACGTCGCCACGAGTGCGAACCATCTTAAAGAGAGTTTCATAGTACGCATCCTTAGTTTTTCTCAGGTGCTTTGTTACAAAATTTCTATACCGCTTGAATTCCGAAAGATCGTTATGGTGTCTTGTTTTCACGAATTTCGCGTACAGTAGATTTTTCTTCTTAATCATTTCCAGACATTCTCGCGTCATCTATTGTTTCCGACATTTCTTTAGTGTTTTGACAGTTCTACATTTAAGACACTTATGGTAAGTTTTTCTTAACAGGCACATGAATATTTCATACGACTCATCAGCGTTAACTGATTTATAGACAGGATCCCAACAAATCTACGCAATTTCACGCTTAAGAGTGTCTATTGTTTTGTTACTGATTTCCTGTATTTTGTATGATTCTGGAGTTGATACTTTTGCACGATTAAGATACTCGTTGCGATTTTGAAACATGTATATAGGATAGTGATCACTAATATCGGCAATAACAGTTCCAGATACGGTTGAATCACTTATGTCATTTGTAATAAGTAAGTCGATAAGGCTTTCAGTATCTGAAGTGACACGTGTAGGTTCAGTAATAATATTAGCACGCGCAAAGGAATCAAGTAGTAGTTGGAAGTTACCAGAGGTTTCAATTTGCTGTAAAAGGTTTATGTTGCAGTCGCCCCCTATGATAATGTGCAACTTGTTAGTGCACGCATACGTAAGCAGATTTTCAAGAAACTGAAAAAACGCTTCTGTTTTTCCGTCAGGTGGACGATAAACTACCACATATACATACTTGTGACATGCTAGTGATAATGCCTCATAGTCTGGTGTAATCGCTGAAAAGTCTGACAGAAGGCTGCAAACTAAATGGTCAGCAATTAGTTGCAACACACCTCCCCCTCGACGAGAGGGCCTGTTTAGAAAGAACGATTTATACGTTTGCAAGCATAGTACCTCGTCATTGCACGTGTACCAAGTTTCAGAAATCATGATGATGTCGAATTTGAACGAGAATTCGTCGAGAAACATAGTTATATCATTGTGCTTGTTGCGAGCTGATCGAGCATTTAACTGCATGATACTGTAATATCCACCAGTGTAAGGTATATGGATATCACGTGGTAATATCGCCAATCTTAACAAAAGGAAAAAAAAGTCGCGCCGCAAAAACGAAAGCGGTAATCAGATAAGCCTACGGCATGCTAGATGCCCCGCGGCTGCTTGAAGTGGCCGCGCGCATCTTGTGCAAGTCGACTTCACATGTGATTTGAACTGCACGAGATGTTTCCGTTTCACGCACAAATATTTTGCCACCACTTGCCCACGCGAAGCGCCAGTTCATTTCCCGTTTCCGAGCAATCGTCATACCCAGAAATTTTTTCAGTTGGGGACAAAGGTGCTCATTTACGAAAACAGACTGTTTTGTTGTGAATCCCAGTTCCTCAGCTGTGAATCGAGTTCTCCTTGCTTTCTTAACGATGACATCCCTCTTAGCTCGGCGATTGAAAACAACCACGATGTTTTCGTTCAGGGGGCATCACTGCCTGCATTGCTACCCCGATCGGGAACAGCGCTTGCAGAAGGGCGTACCTCGTTGTTCTTTGCAACACCTGTGTCTGGTGCCACGTTACTTTGCGAATCGGCACTCCTCGCTGGCAAACGGTGGCATATTTCTATGTCTTGTTCACTTATTGGCTCCCCCAAGGCATCACCAACTTTGGCAAGCAATTCCACAAGGTTTTCATTAGGGTAACGTGGGATCCCTTTAATTTCTATATTTTTGTTTCGAGAGTATTGATCCTGAGCAGTTAGGCGCGTGCAATTTTCGTGCACCAACTTTCTCAAACGGTCTATCTCACATTGCATTGCCTCTTGGGACGCCCTCAGAGCAGCGTTTTCCTTTCTAATTTCAGCGCACTCGTGTTTTATATTTTCGTAGTCTTTGTTCATGTATTCAAGGCTTTTGTTTAACTCTGATTTCTTTCCGAATGTCGCGTTTGAAGTCCGCGAACTCAGTACCAATGATTAAAGACCAAGTTACAGATTCAACAGTGGGCAAAACAAGTACGAACTTTCAAAAATAGGCAACAGAGACAGCGCTAGGATAGCGAATGAACTATACAAAACAGGAGGCGAAATGCCTAACCTGGGAAAACAACAGCAATAAGCGTCCCCGTCGTATGCTGTCCCTGCTGCCAAGTGATCGAGAGAGGCGTTGCCGCTGTCTTTTTGAAGGGCCAGGGGTGGCCGATGCCACGTGGTATGGTGCCGGGCGCAAAAACGTAGCCGGTCGGTCAGTGCGGCACTCCCGCAAGGCGCTGGATGCAGCACGCTCCGCTATCAACGCCGATAGTCAGCCATGGTACGCCTCGAACACCTGGGAAAACAACAGCAATAAGCGTCCTCGTCGTATGCTGTCCCTGCTGTCAAGTGATCGAGGGAGGCGTTGCCGCTGTCTTTTTGAAGGGCCAAGGGTGGCCGATGCCACGTGGTATGGTGACGGGCGTAAAAAAACGTAGCTGGTCGGTCAGCGCGGCACTTCCGCAAGGCGCTGGATGCAGCACGCTCCGCTATCAACGCCGATAGTCAGCCACGGTACGCCTCGAACACCTGGGAAAACAACAGCAATAAGCGTCCTCGTCGTATGCTGTCCCTGCTGCCAAGTGATCGAGGGAGGCGTTGCCGCTGTCTTTTTGAAGGGCCAAGGGTGGCCGATGCCACGTGGTATGGTGACGGGCGCAAAAACGTAGCCGGTCGGTCAGCGCGGCACTCCCGCAAGGCGCTGGATGCAGCACGCTCCGCTATCAACGCCGATAGTCAGCCACGGTACGCCTCGAACACCTGGGAAAACAACAGCAATAAGCGTCCTCGTCGTATGCTGTCCCTGCTGTCAAGTGATCGAGGGAGGCGTTGCCGCTGTCTTTTTGAAGGGCCAAGGGTGGCCGATGCCACGTGGTATGGTGACGGGCGCAAAAACGTAGCCGGTCGGTCAGCGCGGCACTCCCGCAAGGCGCTGGATGCAGCACGCTCCGCTATCAACGCCGATAGTCAGCCACGGTACGCCTCGAACACCTGGGAAAACAACAGCAATAAGCGTCCTTGTCGTATGCTGTCCCTGCTGCCAAATGATCGAGGGAGGCGTTGCCGCTGTCTTTTTGAAGGGCCAAGGGTGGCCGATGCCACGTGGTATGGTGACGGGCGCAAAAACGTAGCCGGTCGGTCAGCGCGGCACTCCCGCAAGGCGCTGTATGCAGCACGCTCCGCTATCAACGCCAATAGGCAGCCACGGTACGCCTCGAACACCTGGGAAAACCACAGCAATTAGCGTCCTCGTCGTATGCTGTCCCTGCTGCCAAGTGATCGAGGGAGGCGTTGCCGCTGTCTTTTTGAAGGGCCAAGGGTGGCCGATGCCACGTGGTATGGTGACGGGCGCAAAAACGTAGCCGGTCGGTCAGCGCGGCACTCCCGCAAGGCGCTGGATGCAGCACGCTCCGCTATCAACGCCGATAGTCAGCCACGGTACGCCTCGAACACCTGGTAAAACAACAGCAATAAGCGTCCTCGTCGTATGCTGTCCCTGCTGCCAAGTGATCGAGGAAGGCGTTGCCGCTGTCTTTTTGAAGGGCCAAGGGTGGCCGATGCCACGTGGTATGGTGACGGGCGCAAAAACGTA
This sequence comes from Rhipicephalus annulatus, assembly GCA_013436015.1. Classification (NCBI taxonomy): domain Eukaryota; kingdom Metazoa; phylum Arthropoda; class Arachnida; order Ixodida; family Ixodidae; genus Rhipicephalus; species Rhipicephalus annulatus. The sequence goes on along the minus strand of WOVY01010868.1, from coordinate 396,384 downwards.
GCCGGTCGGTCAGCGCGGCACTCCCGCAAGGCGCTGGATGCAGCACGCTCCGCTGTCAACGCCGATAGTCAGCCACGGTACGCCTCGAACACCTGGTAAAACAACAGCAATAAGCGTCCTCGTCGTATGCTGTCCCTGCTGCCAAGTGATCGAGGGAGGCGTTGCCGCTGTCTTTTTGAAGGGCCAAGGGTGGCCGATGCCACGTGGTATGGTGACGGGCGCAAAAACGTAGCCGGTCGGTCAGCACGGCACTCCCGCAAGGCGCTGGATGCAGCACGCTCCGCTATCAACGCCGATAGTCAGCCACGGTACGCCTCGAACACCTGGGAAAACAACAGCAATAAGCGTCCTCGTCGTATGCTGTCCCTGCTGCCAAGTGATCGAGGGAGGCGTTGCCGCTGTCTTTTTGAAGGGCCAAGGGTGGCCGATGCCACGTGGTATGGTGACGGGCGCAAAAACGTAGCCGGTCGGTCAGCGCGGCACTCCCGCAAGGCGCTGGATGCAGCACGCTCCGCTATCAACGCCGATAGTCAGCCACGGTACGCCTCGAACACCTGGTAAAACAACAGCAATAAGCGTCCTCGTCGTATGCTGTCCCTGCTGCCAAGTGATCGAGGGAGGCGTTGCCGCTGTCTTTTTGAAGGGCCAAGGGTGGCCGATGCCACGTGGTATGGTGACGGGCGCAAAAACGTAGCCGGTCGGTCAGCGCGGCACTCCCGCAAGGCGCTGGATGCAGCACGCTCCGCTATCAACGCCGATAGTCAGCCACAGTACGCCTCGAACACCTGGGAAAACAACAGCAATAAGCGTCCTCGTCGTATGCTGTCCCTGCTGCCAAGTGATCGAGGGAGGCGTTGCCGCTGTCTTTTTGAAGGGCCAAGGGTGGCCGATGCCACGTGGTATAGTGACGGGCGCAAAAACGTAGCCGGTCGGTCAGCGCGGCACTTCCCGCAAGGCGCTGGATGCAGCACGCTCCGCTATCAACGCCGATAGTCAGCCACGGTACGCCTCGAAAACCTGGTAAAACAACAGCAATAAGCGTCCTCGTCGTATGCTGTCCCTGCTGCCAAGTGATCGAGGGAGGCGTTGCCGCTGTCTTTTTGAAGGGCCAAGGGTGGCCGATGCCACGTGGTATGGTGACGGGCGCAAAAACGTAGCCGGTCGGTCAGCGCGGCACTCCCGCAAGGCGCTGGATGCAGCACGCTCCGCTATCAACGCCGATAATCAGCCACGGTACGCCTCGAACACCTGGGAAAACAACAGCAATAAGCGTCCTCGTCGTATGCTGTCCCTGCTGCCAAGTGATCGAGGGAGGCGTTGCTGCTGTCTTTTTGAAGGGCCAAGGGTGGCCGATGCCACGTGGTATGGTGACGGGCGTAAAAAAACGTAGCTGGTCGGTCAGCGCGGCACTTCCGCAAGGCGCTGGATGCAGCACGCTCCGCTATCAACGCCGATAGTCAGCCACGGTACGCCTCGAACACCTGGGAAAACAACAGCAATAAGCGTCCTCGTCGTATGCTGTCCCTTCTGCCAAGTGATCGAGGGAGGCGTTGCCGCTGTCTTTTTGAAGGGCCAAGGGTGGCCGATGCCACGTGGTATGGTGACGGGCGCAAAAACGTAGCCGGTCGGTCAGCGCGGCACTCCCGCAAGGCGCTGGATGCAGCACGCTCCGCTATCAACGCCGATAGTCAGCCACGGTACGCCTCGAACACCTGGGAAAACAACAGCAATAAGCGTCCTCGTCGTATGCTGTCCCTGCTGCCAAGTGATCGAGGGAGGCGTTGCTGCTGTCTTTTTGAAGGGCCAAGGGTGGCCGATGCCACGTGGTATGGTGACGGGCGTAAAAAAACGTAGCTGGTCGGTCAGCGCGGCACTTCCGCAAGGCGCTGGATGCAGCACGCTCCGCTATCAACGCCGATAGTCAGCCACGGTACGCCTCGAACACCTGGGAAAACAACAGCAATAAGCGTCCTCGTCGTATGCTGTCCCTGCTGCCAAGTGATCGAGGGAGGCGTTGCCGCTGTCTTTTTGAAGGGCCAAGGGTGGCCGATGCCACGTGGTATGGTGACGGGCGCAAAAACGTAGCCGGTCGGTCAGCACGGCACTCCCGCAAGGCGCTGGATGCAGCACGCTCCGCTATCAACGCCGATAGTCAGCCACGGTACGCCTCGAACACCTGGGAAAACAACACCAATAAGCGTCCTCGTCGTATGCTGTCCCTGCTGTCAAGTGATCGAGGGAGGCGTTGCCGCTGTCTTTTTGAAGGGCCAAGGGTGGCCGATGCCACGTGGTATGGTGACGGGCGCAAAAACGTAGCCGGTCGGTCAGCGCGGCACTCCCGCAAGGCGCTGGATGCAGCACGCTCCGCTATCAACGCCGATAGTCAGCCACGGTACGCCTCGAACACCTGGGAAAAGAACAGCAATAAGCGTCCTCGTCGTATGCTGTCCCTGCTGCCAAGTGATCGAGGGAGGCGTTGCCGCTGTCTTTTTGAAGGGCCAAGGGTGGCCGATGCCACGTGGTATGGTGACGGGCGCAAAAAACGTAGCCGGTCGGTCAGCGCGGCACTCCCGCAAGGCGCTGTATGCAGCACGCTCCGCTATCAACGCCAATAGTCAGCCACGGTACGCCTCGAACACCTGGGAAAACAACAGCAATAAGCGTCCTCGTCGTATGCTGTCCCTGCTGCCAAGTGATCGAGGGAGGCGTTGCCGCTGTCTTTTTGAAGGGCCAAGGGTGGCCGATGCCACGTGGTATGGTGACGGGCGCAAAAACGTAGCCGGTCGTTCAGCGCGGCACTCCCGCAAGGCGCTGGATGCAGCACGCTCCGCTATCAACGCCGATAGTCAGCCACGGTACGCCTCGAACACCTGGGAAAACAACAGCAATAAGCGTCCTCGTCGTATGCTGTCCCTGCTGCCAATTGTGTATTGAGCGCGAAGGATAGAATTAATAACCGCCGTATGCGAGACAGAAGTGTTGAAGTACTCTATGACTTGCTGAATGAATCTGACCTGGATGATGTTGCGGAGTGCCTCGAAGCAGGTCGCGAAGTTCGATTTACGTATTTTCAGGGAACCAGTCACGCACGTCTTGATAGGATATACATGGCAGGGGAGACGCTAGCTAAAAGCAATAGTTGCACAGTCTTACCTGTCTCTTTCTCTGACCATTGTCTTGTACAGTGCAACGTATGACTTAAACAAAAAGAAAACAAATTTAGTGGGGATTTATGGAAGTTTAACGCTAAACTACTTCGGGATGACATTTTTAAAAATTTTGTGATTGAAGGAATTAAGAACATTAAAGTGATCGGAGCCTGTAATGTTGGCGAGGAATGGGAGCTTTTGAAGCAAAGCGTTAAAATGAAAGCCATATCGAGATCTAGTAACTTAAAAAATCAAGAAAGAATGAAAGAAAATTAACACAGAACAACGCTTAAGAAATTGATAGCATTAGAAAGCAAGGAGCCCGGTGCATATAAGGAAGATATTCGAACGGCGAAACGTCAAATTGAGCTAGTAGAGCAGGAATGCTACAGAGGAGCCCTTATTCGAGCGAGAGCAGAGGCGTGGGCTATGGGGGAGACTCCTACCAAGCGTGCACTTGGAATTGAGAAATCACGAGCGCGTCGTAATCACATCGACGAAATAGAGAAAAATGGAATTCTGCTAAATACTAACAGCACTATCGCTGAACCTTTCTTTCGGTATTACAAGAGTCTCTTCGCAGCCGCATTAGTAGATCTTACGAATTTCAAGGACACTTTCTTGAGCCGGATGCCGCAATTATCCCTCGAAACGAAAGAAGCGTTAGAGAGGACTATAACCGTTTCTGAAATTGAATATGTAATAGATAGTCTCGCCGCTGGGAATTCGCCGGGGCCTGACGGTCTCGGTGCGATGTGGTATAAAGCTTTTAAAACAGAAGTTTTACCAGTGTTACAAGCTGTGTTCAAGGAAGCCTACGCAATCAAAGCGTTAACACCTTCTTTTGCCGAGACGCACACTATTCTAATACCTAAGACCGATGACAAAGCAAAATTAAAACTAGTTACGTCATATAGGCTCATTTCGCTAACCAACACTGACTGCAAAATACTCATGAAAGTATTGGCAGGTAGATTGCAGTCCGTAATCACAGGAATAGTTGGGGAGCACCAAACGTGTGGCATCAAGGGGCGCTCAATATTGATGAACACACACACAATGCGATGTGTCTTTGAGAGTTGCGATGCTTTTAATTCTAATGTTGCAATCCTCCAGCTTGATTTAGAAAAGGCTTTTGACTGCGTCCCGCAAGATGTGTTATTCTCCATTCTTGAACATGTCAATGTCGGATCGTTGATTACAGAGGGCATAGTTTTGGCGTATAAGAACTCCACTACACGACTAATTATTAACAAGATCCCGGGGTCTCCCATTAGGCTGGAACGTTCTGTACGCCAGGGATGTCCGGCAAGGCCACTCATGTTTGCATTGTACATAGAGAGCTTATGCTTGGCCATAATAGAAAACGAGACCATTCGTGGATTCAGATGGCTTGACGCCGAGGTAAAGGTTTTGGCATACGCTGATGATGTAGCAGTGTGTTGCACCACCAAAGAGAGTGTACAAGAGACAGGTGCCGTTGGTAAAAATTTTGGAGAAATTACCGGAAGTCGCGTTAATTGGGGAAAGTGTCTGGGGTTGTGGCACGGAGACTGGACATCAACCCCAGATACCTATGCTAACGTTCACTGGTTTAATACTCCAGTAAAATATCTAGGCGTCCCTTTCCAGCACTACAAGGACACCAATGATTACTGGACTGAACAAATAAAAGAAACGCGCGAAAGGCCAGCGCAGTGGAATGGCAACTGTCTCTCAATGTTGCCAGAACCACTGTATGCAACGTATTTTTAATGAGCAAATTATGGTATGTGATGCAGGTTTTCTGTTGCTCACGGGTGCATGTGCAAAAGCTGCATAGGATATTTGCTGTGTTTATATGGGGGTCTACTTGGGAAAAATGTAGTAGCCCCGCCGTGGTGGTCTAGTGGCTAAGGTACTCGGCTGCTGACCCGCAGGGCGCGGGTTCGAATCCCGGCTGCGGCGGCTGCATTTCCGATGGAGGCGGAAATGTTGTAGGCCCGTGTGCTCAGATTTGGGTGCACGTTAAAGAACCCCAGGTGGTCTAAATTTCCGGAGCCCTCCACTACGGCGTCTCTCATAATCATATAGTGGTTTTGGGACGTTAAACACCCCATATCAATCAAATTAAAAATGTAGTAGGACAAATCTGTTCCGAAGAGTAAAACAGGGGGGACTAAGCCTGTCGCATCTGTTCGTGCGACAACTAGTTAATCGTTTTATTTTCTTTCGAGGTGTTCAACACCCCTTCTTAAGAACGGTATGCCAGTTACGCCTTTGCCGTGTTCTGCCTAACTTTGTGGTTAGCACCGTAAGCATGCCGGGAGCTACGCGAGGTTTGCGGACGTTGAAGGAAGTTGCGGACAGTGTCAGGTTCTTGTCAGTTCGGCTTTCCAATGAATACCTTTTTTCGGTCGGGCGAAAGAAATTTCATAAAGACATATGCGACATGATTTTTCCAGTTCCTATGTTTAGGTTAATTAATAGCAGGGGAGAAAGCAATGATGTTCTTATGCGTGCTAAGAAAATGCAAATTCAGCCTAGTGCAAAAAGCTTTTTCTTTAAATTACACTCCGGAACACTACCGGTTAAGACTTTTTTAGAAGATAGAGGAGTTTACATGCCATGGGGTTTGAACTGTTTGATCTGCCGAAAGCCGGAGACAATAGATCCCGTTTTTCTGCATTGTTGGGAAAGGGTTTACTTCTGGGATGTTTTACAGAGAATCCTAAAAAAGGAACTTACCTTACATTCACTGGGTATCAGGTTTTTAACAGTAGAAAAAGAGGAGGGACTGCCTTTCGATCTTTTAATGCTGCTTGGCCTCCATTGTCTATGGCGGGAAAGAATGGCCGGTTACTACTGTGACCCTGACAGGCGTCCGGCCCGTATGCTTTTCCGCGAAAGCATTGCTCAGTACATTGATATACTCAAACAACAAGATTTTGTTCCGGAATGGCTCTCCAGGGTCGAACCTCTGGTGAACCTGAAGGAATTTTAGCGCTGTAATCACTAATAGTTCCGCGACTGTTTTGTCATCACTTCTGTTTGTATGTTACTATTTACAGTGACTTATATTGATGTGTGTACCTTGTTAAAAATTGGTAATAAAGAAAAAAGTGAACACGTCGAAGTGTGGGCCGTTGCTGTGAATGGTTGATTGTGCTCATGTTAGCATATATGTTAGTGTACTTGTTGCGTACTATATGTGTAGTATGTGTGCATGTGTAGCTATATAAATTGCATCAGCACATATTAGGCTTCCGGTGTCAGTGAGTAATCCTGAATGGGCTGAGGCGTTAACAATCCGCAAGCGAGCCGTGATAGTGGGTATGACAACGTACGTCGCGGCAGGCAACTTTTTTTTAGTTTCGTTTAGTCCCTCCAGATGGCGTTAGCTACTACCTACTTCCCGGCTATGACGCTCTCACACCTTCAGCTACTTATATAACGTTGAACATCTGTCTATCAAAGCTGCACTACTGAGTCGGAATGGTTTCGCTGTGATCGAGTCTACGGTTTGGAGGCAGATCTCGTGACCTGCGGACCCGTAAACGCATGGATAACGTCGCTACACTATGTGAACCTGCGAGAAATAAATACAGCAAGCCTAGCATGCACTCCTCAGGTGAGGACTCTGCAGTATCCGTGTCTTTCGGAGTGAACGTCGCTACGCTGACCGAACGAAACGTGCTTGCTCCATCGTTCTCTTTCGCGATGTGTTTACTGCCACAGGTTCGTCTGCTTCTTTCTATAATCATTTCGTTTAACATCAAGCTCAGTGGGACTGTTTTTTGTAACTTTCAGTGCCGTGTACTACTTATCAGTCGAGAATCGTTGCATTTGCTAAGACTACTCAATTCACCGGGGGGCAGCCATGTTGATTTTCATAAGGAGGAACGTCTTTCTCCGTGGATGAGGGAGCAACGTTTCTCTATTTAAAGACGAACATTGGGGACATCACCGTTCCTCCCTAAATGGAGAGAACGTCACTCCATTTTTTTAAGAGTGATGGACGAATGGACACACAGACGGATGCATGAATGGACGCATGAATGGACGCAGGGGCGGATGCATGGACGAACGCAGGGATGGACGCACGAACAGACACATGCACGGACGGGCGGATGGACGCATGGACGGTCACACAGATGGATACATTGACGGACGGAAGCAAGAACGAATGGACGGACGAATGCTTCGCCCCACTCTCCATCATTCACTCCGTGGATATGCTGCCAATTTTTTTTTCGGGGAGCGAAGGCTTGCTTTTGATCTGATGTGGGACCGGGCAGGTAAAGGGTATTTTTTGCCCTGTATGCCATGGCGCAAAAACAAAAATTCGGGGTGGGCAGGGGGCCACTGTGCCATCCCATGGCAACGCCACTGCACTGCCCCGTTTGTCACAAGCTTGATAGATGAATGATGTACGCTGGTCTGGCAAGTTCATAGAATCGGCATGGCGTCAGCAAAATTTACCTCTTTTTGCTTTTACAGTCAATGACACTCTGTCTCTTCAGTCTGCCCTTCCTTTATGCTTCAAGCGTCGGGCTTGGAATAATATGTTGAGCAAACTTAAACACCAACTTACCCTGCAAGAAGTTTTACTACGGGACCTCTTTCAGTATAACTTTTTCTTTGTGTGACCCAGACCCCCGTTTAAGCACGTTGTATAAACTGAAACTGATTAGCTTCAACCGAGAGCTGTCCAAAAAGTACCACACGTTGCGATGTGCTTGATTTTAAAAGGGTAGTCAAAAGTTCCCAGGACACTATGTGTTTCTATGGAAGCATGGCCTGTGATCTACCAGGACTGTTCAAGCTTGATAGGCACTTGATGCATGCTGGGTGAAATAGGAAAAACGAAGTGGGTGTCACCGACTCGTGGCTTCTCTAAATCATAGAGCCACGCCTTGGTATATGCAGAATAGTCGCTACTAACAAGTCAATGAACTTAACAGCTATTTTGAGAGATGCTACAGAATTATGGTCATCACATATATCGCAGCGTGCATTTGGAGCTGCGCGATGCATTGATTCAGGACAGCGCGACAAACAAGATGGAAAGATCACTGATTACATTAACACAAGAACCAACTCCTATCTAAACTTTATTCAAAGCAGAGAGGAGATCATACTCGTGGAAGGCACACCCGCATGGCACACAAAGCTAAAAAACAAAGGCCAAAGCAAGCTATCTATTGCGGTACATAGTTTTTTATCCTACAGCGTGACTTAAGGACATGTGATACAAGACTGTTTTTCATTGATTTGAATATTTTATGCCCCAGTTATTTCTCATTCGGTGTTAACCTGATGTCTCGAAGTGATGCTTGTGAAGTAAAACTGCGCAGGGAAGCCGCACATCTCAGAATTCTGAAACAAATTCGGGGACCCTAAAGCATCGCCTGTCGTAGTTGAATGCGATAGCATCTACCTGTTCCTAGTGCGTATTTCAAACACTTAGTGCATGAAATCTTTTTGAGTTTGCTATGCACCCACTATACGTGACCTTAAGAGATTAGGCGCGCTAGCGTGTGTGCCTTGTGTAGTGGGGTACCGGCTTTCAACCACAGGGTCATTATAATAACCACATATTCAGATACCCGCTTGCAATGGACGTTTTTACCTCGAATTATTAATCCAATATTTCATGCTGCATTGTGAAGCATGTATACAGGCTGCGTGTGCTTGTGAATCACGAAAACTACTTTCACTGTTTTCTCAAACCTAGACGTGGCTGTGTGGTAGAACATCCACGCAGACGACTCAGGTTCGATCCCCACTCGTGCCCAGACAACCTTTATTTGGTCCACACTCAGCTCTATAATTTATCATTTATATTTTTTGTATCGTTCTCAATTTTTCGGTCATGCGTAATATGACTTTTTCGCTCACAACCAATGACGCCTATGCCGATGCTGACACCGGAATTTCTGCAAAACGAGCTCTTTACGCTATGGCGCAAAATGTACGATGAACTATCACAACATACGTTCGCCTCATGTTCACCTAATCCCGCATTTACACATCTGCCTGGCTGGTCTGTATAAGCACAAGAGAACGGCGTATTCTAAACCACATTCATGGCACAACCGACAGCCTGATTCCGGTGAGTGACACAACCACCACGTTCTTCTTTTTCTGTCTTTTACAGCGAGAGCTGTTTTGGGATCACAACTCAGGTCACGCGCAGTTGTCCGCCCCCGCCACCGGTGTCTGTAACTATATCACGCAAAATTACAAAACAAACCTAGCACCACCGGCACCTCTCCTGTGGTGGGGTGGTAGCGAGGACTTGGCGCTTTTGTTAGGCTATGTATAGGCGCCGTTCAGTCGAGTTTCACAGTCTTACTGCAGCGCCTGAATACATAGCCTAGCGGATAAAAAAGCAACCTTGAGACGGCCTCAATGCAAATGGAACGCGACGCGTGCGTTTCGCGCCCTGCATCTGTTGGCGGATTCTGGCCGGGATACGTGGGGGACGTGAGTACGCGTCTATTTTCTGCGTGCCACTAACAACGAATATCAAATACTTTGAGACGGAGCAATGTGATCAACGCAGCATCATCTGGTCAGTGTGCAGTGCATATGGTCTTTCAATGGCTGAGAAGGCACCACTTGTCCCAAAGACGCAGCTCGCATTGCACGCGTCTCCGTTCATTTTCATGTCAAAGCCGACGTTCCAAGAGGCTCCATCGACTACTTGACCCTGTTTCAACGCAGGGGCAGATGAATAGATGGTATAACTTTATTTTGTCAGAAAGCAACTGACGATGATTCCGTGTTAGATGGCCATCAACCCAAGGTTGGCGGCGACCTGTGTGGCCCACTCCACGACCCTTAACTGGACGACTGGGTCTGAGCTGGTCAACAGTGCTCAAGAGAGGGATCACGCATAATATCCACGGGCGGCGGCACTATGCTACATTCCCAAAGTATGTGATCATATGTTGCCACAGCCTGACACCATTTGCATTGCGGCTTAATCTCCTCCGGGTACATTTACATTTTGTTCAACACGTAAGGGTTGGGAAAAGATCGCGTCTGCAGTTTTCTCCAGACGCATTCCTGCGACTTAGTAAACTGCTTGTGCAGGGCGGATAAAACCTCCACTCTACTTTATAATGATTCATTATGTCATGAAAGAATACCAGCCCATCTCTCGTGGACCTCCCCGGAACTGGCGGCTCACCTACCCGGCTGACGAAACCTCGAGCATTCCGGTGAGCCGCCTCGTTCCCAGGGTTCCCAGAGTGTGCTGGTACCCAGACAATTTCTATTTTTCTAATTTCTCGTCCCGCGGCCCCATGCAGAAATTGTGCGGCGGTCGCCGACATTCTGCCCCTCGCCAGATTTCGGATGGCTGTCTTTGAATCACTGAAAATCAAATCCGACTGCGAATTAGTTATAGCTAGCGCTATTGCCGCTTCCTCTGCAGTTTCCGAGGAGCGGGTTTTGATCGATTCAGAGGCGACCAAGCGTTCCCGCCTGTCCACCACCACAATCACAAAAGCGTCTTTGTCCTTATATTCCGCAACATCTGTATAGACTGCCGCTTTGTACTCGCCGTACTCGACGTGTAAATCTCTGGCTCTTGCCTGCCTGCGCTGCGTATGGTGAATCGGATGCATATTTTTGGGCAAAGGTTTTATGTACAGGGCCTTATGTAACTCTGCCCGCACCTGAATTTTAGTGTCCCCAGTGGGAGCCTCTGCTCCAATGCCGATCCTTTCTAGTATGATCCTGACCGCTTTGGTTGTCGAAAGCCTAGCGTGCTGCATCACCAGATGCGCCTCCCATAATTCATCCAGGGTGTTGTGTACCCCTATTTTTAACAGCCTTTCTGTGGGCGCGTTGTTAGGCAACCGAAGCGCTGCCTTGTAAGCTTGCCGGATCATAGCCTCGACCTTACCTTTTTCTGCAGCATCAAACTTCATATAACGTGTCGCGTAAGTAATCCTGCTGAGCACAAACGCCTGTACCAGCTTACAGAGTTCTTTTTCTTTAACCCCGCTCTTACGGTTAGCGATTCTTCGGATTAGCCTGACAGTAGCATTGACCGTGGTCTTGAGTTTTTCAAAAGCCACCCTATTCTTCCTGTTAGTTTGCAGATATAGGCCAAGAATTCTAATCGTTTGAGCTTCAGCTACCAGCCCACCCCCTACCTTTACCTCTAACGGTGGTGGCGGAATATAGTGTCTTGCATGTAGCCCCCTGGGTTTGTCCCGAATCACAAAGAGCTCGGACTTGGGCTGAGAACATGAAAGTCCCGCCTCCCCTGCCAACTCTTCGACAATATTAACTGCCTGTTGTAGTGTTTCTTCCAGATGCGTGTCACTACCCCTGGTTACCCATAGAGATTACTCTAGAGATCATCTGCATAAAATGTGTGTTTGAGTCCCGGTATCTCCTCCAGCCTCGGCGGTATTTTAATTAAGGCGATGTTAAACAGGAACGGTGACGAAACTGAACCCTGCGGCGCCCCTTTGCCTCCCAACGCGAATGAGTCCGATTTGATATCTCCTATTGAAATTTCTGCGGTTCTGCCCTCCAAGAATGATCTGATGTAGCGAAATGTCCTGACCCCTGGGCTAATTTCCGATAGGTTATTTAATATTGTCTCATGTGAAACATTGTCGAAAGCTTTATTCAGGTCAAGCCCCAATACAGCTTTGTTGCCCGTGCCATGCCCGGGATTGACTACATCATGTTTTAACTGTATCATGACATCCTGTGTGGACAAATTGGCCCTGAAACCTATCATAGTTGGGGGAAAGATGGCCTTGTCCTCTGCATATTTTTGTAAAGCCTAATGAGAACCAGGTGCTCCATCAATTTGCCCACGCATGATGTCAGCTATATGGAGTGCAGGTTTTCCAAGCAGAGTTTCTTGCCTGGCTTCGGAATAAATATAATCCTAGCATGGTTCCATTGTGCTGGGATCTCCCGGGCCACCCAATACTCATTTATCAAGTCAGTGATCGCCCCGACTGATTTGAAATCTAGGTTTCTCAGCATTTTATTAGTAACCCTATCCGAACCTGTGGCAGACGCAGTACGCAGTTGCCCCATGGCAAACTCCACCTCCGCAATTGTGAACTTTTCATCTATTTCTGAGTTTTCCACCCCCGAGTAGTGTGGTAAGCAACCGTCTGCTCCATCAGCTATGTACCGATTCCTGAGTTCCTGTATAAACTCTCTAATTGTGCCTTTATATTGATGCATTAACCGAGTCATTTGTCCCCGTCGTGCCTATTTTGTTGCTGCCGGATCCAAAAGATTCCTTAACAGCTGCCATGTCTTTTTGCATCCAAACTGTCCAGTCATGCCATCACAAATCTGGCCCTTCTGCTTGGCTTGCAACTCAATTGTATAATTTTTAATTTTACGTTCTAACTTGGCATTCCTTCTGCGAAGGACGCCATTATGTTTTTGCTTCTTCTACCTTCTCAAGAGACTCGCGTGTGCTTCCCACGTGCGTAATAGTCTCGAGTCAGCGGTAAACTCCTCCTGCTCGACTGGCACCTCTACCGTGGTATTATTTACATCCTCTTTGAGCGCCTGTACCCATGCATCCAGGTCATTAATTTTCCCGTTCCCAGTGTCTGCTCTGTTTTTCCTAAATCTGTCCCAATCTGTAATTCTATGCCCCCTCACTTTGTCTTTATGCTTCGCAGCGCTAAACGTCGTGGAAAGCATATAGTGATCACTTCCTAGGGCTTTTCCTGTGTTAATCCACTTTGCATTACTAATACCTCTAATAAACGTAAGGTCTGGAGAGGTATCCATGCTTATGCTGTTGCCTATCCTCGTATGATCTTCTGGATTGTTTAACAGCGTCCATCGCAGATCCCGGGCAACTTGCCAAAGCCGATTGCACTTTGGGCAGGCTCGAATATAACCCCACTCCGGGTGAGGCGCATTGAAATCTCCTACCACAATATCGGAGCGCGAGCTGCTAACCGTTGAGTTTGAATCAAGAGTTGTGGCAAGCCCAATCCTTTATCTTTTGGAGAACTATACACATTAAGTAAAAACAGACTCTTCTCATACTTTCGTTTAGACCAAATCTCTAGCAGGACATAGTCTTCCCTGCTGCTATCTACGGAATGCTGAATGGCAGTGATGTTGCGATGGACTAGCATGGCTGTGAAGACGCGTGATACGCCCTTTGAGTCAATTCCTGGTGCTGTAAATGCCTTAAATCCAGGTAATTTTACGGAACCACTAGCCTCCTGTAAGGCCATTATGTCTGGTTTATTGTCCAGATTTTGTACGTGCAACTGCAGGTTACCCCGCTTTTGATGAAAATCCCTGCAGTTCCACTGCCAAACCTCAACTTGCTGGCGAGGCGCCATGATTAGGCACCAGGTTGACTAATGGCACTTGCCCACCCACGGCAGGGAATCTTGCCTCCAATAGAATATTAAGCTGCCGAAACATGCCCATGACCTTGGTTTGGGAATCCCTAAATTCAGTGGAGAGCATGTCGAGATGCTCCTCTATTGTGTCTAATCTGGCTTCGATCTTTTCGACTCGAGCCTCCAACACATCCTGTCTTTTCCCTTGTTTGCCTACTTTATCCTCAAGTGTTGTTACATCCGACTTAAGACTAATGACCTTAAAAACAGGCTGTGGCATGTCTACTGGTGACGTTTCTGCTAATGGTTTTGCGTTAGCTACCTCATCCCCCGGCAGTGGTCTCTTCACTGTCCCCCAATTCTCCACTTTTATAGCTGCACTCTCCTGTTCACGAGCAGACGCCTCTTGCGTCGCTTTCTGTAGGCCTTGCACTGCTGGTCCTGTGTCCCCTGCCGTTGGTTGTTTCTAAATGCGCGTTCCATCTCTGCAATTCTGTTTTCCATTCTTTTAATCAAATCTCACTGTCACTGAACCGGCGCTTCTAACTCCCTCTCTCCAGCGGTTTCGTTCTGGGAGGCCGTGCCTGACAAGCTCACCTTTTTGTTGGTGTCGCGTGCGTAGCTGTTGGGACTGGATACTCGTCCACCATCTTGGCCGCCCCCGTGCCCTAGCAATGGCGGGAAGGAACTCGACCAGTCCCTGCTTTTGCTTGTGCCTTCTTTACCCCTCGGTGACCGCTCCGTGGCCCTCGAGGACCGCTCATCGTCGCCAGCTTCGCTCTCTCTTTCGATACTCCGCTGCCGGCCTGTCGGTGGCTTGCGAGCCAGGCGAAACTTGCAGTTCCGGCTCCCTGTGGGATGCGCATCATGGCACACGATGCAGTCCGGCGTGCACGTAGGTGGCTCTCCTTCTGGTGGGGCAGGATGGTCCTTCCCGCAACGGTGACATAGGTTACTCTTCAGACGATAGAAAATATCCGCTCGATGTCCAACTCGTCTCAGTTGTAGCAGGTCTCGACTAAATTTCTATATGAGATCACAGCGTACAGAAAGTTCCAGTAAGTAACCTGTCGGGGTATGCGTTTTCCCCCGAACGTAATCTGAATCGCCTTTGACTTTCCCAGAGGTCTCGCGTCCAGAATGTTCATGTCTTCATTCTTCTTCAGGAATCCCGCCCGAACTTCTTCCACTGGACATCCATCATAAGCATTGTAAATCAATCCCCGCACGGAATTCTCCAACGGCGCCACGAACCCCGAAACCGGCAGATCACGATCACCCAGCTTGAGCGTCTTCACAGTCGCATATGCCCCACTGCGATTTATGCACGGTGTGCTCACCGTCAGCGTGTTGTTTGTGCCATTAACCCGCACAATGTCTTCCGCGGAAATCGCACTCGTTAGACGCGCTGCTGCTCTCAGTGCACATACGAGTTCCGTCTCAGTGCACATCCGTCTCGCAAGGCTTACTCTTGGCGTTGTCGCCATGCAGAGTCTTCTTAAATCGGTCCTGTGCCTTCAGCACTGGAGCCCACTCTCCCGCTTCAAAATCTTCGGGCGTTATAGTCTTCCCTTCGACGTAGGATTCTATCTTCCGCCCAACAAGGCCGACGGTCACCAGGCGCAAGCCAGATGCCCGGCGACGCGGCCCAGGCTTGTCCTAGGAGATAGGCCTAGCCTTGCCACCGCGGGATTGATAGGAAAATCTTGGAAACTCCGGAAACGGGGACAAACTTGCCTAAAGGAGTGGTGTCCGTAGGTACAGGGCAACCTCCTGCAGACGAGCCCACTGACAGCAAGTCCAGAACAAAGCGCGTCCACCGATAATCGGTCACCGGGCCGGAGCTCATGCGAAACACGTCCGCACAGCGTCTCACTCCAGCCGCGTCCTCCGCAGGGGCAGACGATCCAGTGACTTCACAGGCTGCGCCTATCACTGCATTGTCAGCCACCTCGGCCGATACAGCTGCAGAACCTTGTCGTATGTTCACAGGTGCCGGTATAAGTTCACCTGCTGATGTTGCGAATTCGCCATTCAAATTTGCTGGGACCTGATCTCTGCAACCTTCAGCCACGTCCTCTGCTTCCATCAAGTCTATAGAGTGTTCCGTTGCATCCTCGGCCGCCGCTGACCCGGTCATTGAGGCGTACGAACGGACGCATTCTGCATACACATGGCCCAACGCCAGCAGCGTGAGCACCGTGGCACCTTAGACTCACGATGCACATGTCCTCTTCCGCTAAAGCATAGGCCGACCGAGGGCTACCACTAAGGCCGATTCACCGGTGACTCGTATCTGATGTGGCAGGTTCTCCACTTTCATACAGCTTCTGAGCTTAATGAAAACAGCGGTGCGAGTCGTTGAATTCTTCTCACTTACTTCTTCCACCCGCCAGCGTTCCAGGGTAACTAACTGCTGTAACTTTTCCGAACGCCGCCAACGCCGTGCGGAAATCTTTGTCCGCGACGCCGTATAACAGCCACTTAAGCCGTAACTTCACCTGCTGCTCCTGAGGGCCGATAAAAAAGCAGCGGCGTCCTTGATCTGCAGTTCTTTCAGATCATTCAACCTCTTCGTCACCTCCGCGCTGTTTAATGTGACGGCCCACACATGGTTGACTGGTAGACCCCAATTTCAAATAGGTCGAGAAGCAGTCACTCCTTGTCAAGCGTATCCCGGAAATCTTCGACCTTGAAAGGCCTCACTCGAATATCACCATGCAAAAACTGACTTCAAA
Source organism: Rhipicephalus annulatus (assembly GCA_013436015.1). Taxonomy (NCBI): domain Eukaryota; kingdom Metazoa; phylum Arthropoda; class Arachnida; order Ixodida; family Ixodidae; genus Rhipicephalus; species Rhipicephalus annulatus. The sequence continues at coordinate 380,151 of WOVY01010868.1, read as the reverse complement.
ACAATACGCCCTGTTAGCAGATTCGGCAAGGTGATCTCAAAATGCTTGTCGCTTTCATCTGTACTCCTACTTCCGCGGCCACCAAGAATTGCCTTCGCTGCTCAGCAGGAGCCCATTGTTCTAGCGTCCAGCACGTGCGAGTGCAAGCGAAAGAATGAGCCACGAAGGAGCATCTCTTTCAACGCTCAAATGGCAACCTATTTATATCTAGCACTTCCCACTGGCGATGGGCATCTCGGAAGCCATGAAACTACTATCATGTTTTCAGCATTACCAGCGAGATGGCGGAATGAGCGCAATCAGGACGCGACGGCGCGCGCTCTCACTGCCACGCGTACTTTGCCCAGCGGAGAGGGGACGCTATCGTGAGCATTCGCTTATCTCGCGTGGGAATAATCGTACCCTTTGGGCTTTCACAGGAACGATTCTGTTGTAATTACCGGGCGCATGAACGTCACTGCACTCGTATCACAGTCTCCATTCACAAACAGGACACGCTTTTCAGACACAACGAGGTAACAATTGAGATCCTTATTCGCGTTCAAGTGTACCTGTGAGTGCGTTTTCTGCGTCATTTGTGAGTAAGAAACATGGGGCATGTTACGATCTACTTGCCATTCTTCGTGTGGCCTTCCAATTCGTTGCTAACGCGTTCATTGCAATTATATGCACACACACTGCTGGATTCTGCTACCGGCGTCGGGATCACTCACCGGATGTGTATACGTATCTATATATATGAGAACGCAACAAAGAAAAAATCCAGAAAAAGACTCCGGTGCACGCAATCGAACACGAGACCTCCGCGTCGTGAGTGCGAGGCGTTAACCACGCCACCGAGGGGCACTTCCCTCAACGTTCAAACAACAAGCTATTTATATCTACCACTTACCGATGTTGGCAGGCATCTCGGGAGGGGGGGGGGGGACTATGGTGTTTTCCGCATTATTTTTTTTTTATTTTAATACCTCAAGGGCCTCCGCATTGGAGGCATTACATGAGGGGTGGTGCAAAAGATACTTTTGGTATGAGAATACAAAAGTGACATGATCTCCATGATACAAAAGAAATGTACAAATGTCGGGTCAAGAACTTGTAAATAAATGTAAAATTCAACGGACACAGGTAAATAGTATCAATACGCAATGCATGAGCTGGAAAATGGCAATCATAAATGCGAGGGGCATCAAACAAAAAAAACGGCACCAACATACCACACAATCCCGGGCGCTGTAAGCGACGTCTTGAACTGCATGGCCAAGGTTTCTTAGTTGGACCACGTGATCTGGAAGATGTTTTCATTCCCTTATAGTGCGTATAAAAAATGAATGCGCAAATGTGTTAGTACGGGGGCGAGGGTATGTCACTTTTAATTCATTTTTGCTGCGGCTCGATACATGTGGTTTCGGCAAAATGTTAGTGTTGGGTGATAAAGAATGATAAAACCGGTGGAATAATGCTAGTCTCGAAAGCTTCCGGTGGTGGCTGAGGGAAGAAAGTGTCAGGCGTGATTTCAGGTCTGGGCCACTAGTAAATGATGACTAGTCCGAGAAAGTGAATCTAACGGCGTTGTTTTGAATTGGTTCAATGCTATCAAATAGGTACTTCTGGTGCGGATCCCATATCTGGCGCCTGCATACTCTAATTTTGGGCGGATTAGGGTTTTGTAAGCCAGTTGTTTTAAGTGAAAAGGAGCAAATTTCCATATGCGCTGCAGATACCCAAGAGATCTAGTAGCGCAGGCGATTAAATTGTTTATGTGAACGGTCCAGAAGAGATCATTCGCGATATGAACACTTAAGTACTAATAAGACTTTGCGGACTGTGAAGACGACCCTAGTAGAGTGTAATTAAAGGATAGTGGAATCGCGCATCGTGAAAAAGACATTAATTTGCACTTTGAAACGTTTATTGACATTTGCCAACTTTTACACCAGTTTTCAATAGTAGTTAAATTGGATTGCAACGTAAGTTGGTCTTATTTACAAGCAATTTTGCATACAGCACACAATCATCTGCAAAGAGACGTATGTTGTTAGTAATGTCGGAAGGCAGATCACTGATATAAATAAGAAACAGCAGCGGGCCAAATACCGTAGCTTGTGGCACACCGGAAAGAACGAGGGTTGTATTCGATTTTGCGGCATTTACTACGACAAATTGCTTTCTTGTTCTGAGGAAGTTTTCTGTACAGTTGAATGCAAATGAATCTAGATTTAGCAGTGATAGCTTGTACATTATATGGCGATGGGGTACCTTGTCGAACGTTTTTTTTTTTTTTTTGAAATCCAGAAAAATTAAATCCGTTTGGATATTGCTGTCGAGATTAACGTGTAAATCACGGCTGAAGGCAGCAAGTTGTGTTTCGCATGATAGTCTTTGACGAAACCCGTGCTGTGTGATGAAAATGAAGTTATTTCGCTCTAGGTGGTTTATGATATTCGTGAAAATTATGTGTTTCATAATTTTTGATGGAACGGAAGTAATTGAGATGGGCGGTAGTTCAAAGGTGATGATTTCTTACCACTTTTATAGGTGAGAACAATCTTCCCTAGTTTCCATTTATTGGAAACACAGCTAGATGACAAGGATTGAGCGAAAAGAAAGACAAAAATGGCACTGACAGGAAGTTTAACACTTTTCAAGATTTTGGAGTTTATTTCGTCTGGTCCAGTGGCGGAGGATAGTTTCATATTTTCGATTATGTGAAGAATTCCGCTGGGCATGATTGAAATCGGGGGCATCGGTTCTGAAATTTTACTGAATGTGAGGAGAGGGAGGGGTTCATATCTGCTTCTGTTGTGAACACTGAAGAAAACGCCTCGTTCAGTGTCGCAGTAGCGTCATTATGGGTTAGTTCATCGTTCTTGTCGTCATAGAGTGCTATCCTGATTGGAGGAGATGGATTGACGGCCTTCCAAAACCGCTTGGGTCTATTTTTTAACATACTTGTTAGTGTTATCTCTAAGAAGTTTTGTTTAGCTGCACGAATAGTTTTTGAAAGCGTTTTTACTGCACTTTGGTATGTTTGCCACGTCGGTTGGTCATTTCTGGCCATTGCTTTCCTAAACATTTTTTTCTTTCTACTTATTTCTACTCCATCTAAACTAATGTCAGCTAACAACCTTCCACTACTTCAGTCTAGAAGAAGGCAACTGCGCTTAGACTTCCTGAGTTCCTTGCTTAACCATAGAGTTGCGATAGACCCTTCATTGTATTTAACCCCTTTGTCAACCAGATATACACGACATCACCAACCAAACTCTTTTACACCATATTTTGCTAGAACAGATACATATAAATTTTCCTTTTTTCCGCGAACAGTGTCTGAGTGGAACACCTTGTCTGAGTGTGACCGCCTTGCATAGTATGTATGTTTGTCTCATAGTGTATATTTGTTGATGTAGCACTGTATATATTTCATCATCTTACTCACTTTGTTATTTATTACGTTCGTGATCAATCTTAGACCTCTGTTTTTGTGATTCCTGATTGCCCGTCCTGCTTGGACCACGTTTTGTAGTCTGCAGTATGAATAAAATAAATAAATAAATAAAATTTTTTTTTCAATTGAGTTAGAGAACCATGGCACTGACTGTTTACTTTGTATAGTTACCGTTGGAAGATACTTGTCAGTTAATTCTTCCATTTTATCCGAAAACAACGTCCAGTTTTGTTCTACTGAGCGGTTGCAATAACCTTGCTCGAAAGAAGTATAGAATTCGTCCAGCTCAGCGGTAAATCATTCATAGTTGCCTTTCTCATAAAGCTTTATTTGCTTCCACTTCGGTTTTTCTGTCTGAAATGATGATTGGAAAAATGCGAATTATCACTAATTTCTTTTATGTAATGAACTACCTGGATACATCTTGGGTTCAACATAGGAATCAAGTCAAGAATGTTTGTGGTGTGAGTGGTCTTCCTCGTGGCTTGGTTTATTATTTGCGTTAATTGAAAATATTGGAGTGTAGCTAGGAATTGGCCAGACCCTTCAGAGGCTCCACTGAACTGATTAGACCAGTCAACAGCAGGGTAGTTAAAGTCGCCGCATATTAATAAATTGGCAGCGGGATATTTTTTCGAATAAGTTCAAGGGAGTCATTAAATTGCGTGCAAAAATCAGCATCTGGCTCTGGGGGGTGATAGCACGCTCCGATAATAGTGAGGTTTGATCGGGTTCGGCAAGCTATGAAAATTATCTCTAGAGGGCTTTGTAGTTGTATTTTGAAGTTACTAATTGAAGATTTTATTCCAATTAGGACACCGCCACCTCGGCTTAGTAAGCGGTCTCTACGGTAAAGAGCGAAACCGGGCAGATATGGAGTAACTTCTGAATCGGCAATATGTAAGGAAAGCCATGTTTCTGTAAGAATGATGAAATCGCAATCAGCTGATTGGATTACGGCAGATAGTTCTTCTCGCTTGGGGAGAACGCTACGAATGTTAGTATAAAGAATCGAGTATGTGACGTCAGTGGTAGATATAGTGACATTCTGGGGTGGTTTACTGAGGGTTGAAAGTGGCAGATAAGGTTTTGTGGTTTTTAGGGGCGAAGCTCCTTAGGGCGTGGGCTGTGCGTCCCCTGTAGCGTGTATGTAGCCACCTCTAGTTTAGTTCTTGCAGTGTTCACTAGATGGCGGTACCGTCCCCTGTATGTAGCCACCTCTAGTTTAGTTCTTGCAGTTTTCACTAGATGGCGGTACCGTCTCCTGTATGTAGCCACCTCTTGTTTAGTTCTTGTAGTGTTTACTAGATGGTGGTACTTGTAGCTGATGATGAAAAGATGCAAGATGTTATAAACTAGAAAGCGGTACTTGTAGTTGATGAAAGACGCGAGATCTTATAAAATAGGAATGATGTCACATATGGCGCGTGTCATTGGTTGAAGGCAATCGTTCGATTTAGTGCGGCGACGTACGCTAGGGGGAGCGATGTAATAAAATCGAGTGGGCAAAATGTACAGAGGATTCATGGTTTACCAGGTTTACCTCCGGAGCTTCGCCCACTTATCATCATTCACTTCGTGGATATGGCGGAATTTTTTTTTGCTTTTGCTAGCTGCCTCGTTCTGTCGTTTTTTTGACCAATTTATGAACAGTGTCATAGTATTATGTCTTCTTTCCAATGATGAGTCTTTTGTAACGCAATTTAAAGACCGCATTCCGTTCACGAGCGAAGCGAATCAGCTCATGACAAACAGAACGCGTTGCGAAACGAAAATCCTCTGATATGCTTATATTTGTGCCTCTGAGCGTGGAGGCTTTATATAGCACGTCGTCCTTAGTTTTATAAGAAGCGAAATTTACAATTATCGGACGAACTTTGTCGTGGGCGTTTCTGCCGATACGATGCGCTCTTTGAATATCCTTAGATTACAGTGTTAGTTTCAACGTGTCTCTGCAAATATTAGTTATTATCAGAAAGATGGCACATAGGGCGCATGGCGGCTCTCATCTCTCACGCGTACTTTGGCCCATGGAGAGGAGGGGAGGGGGCGATCTCTTGTGCACCCTTATCTTCCGGTGGGGAGGATCATACGTCGTAGCTTGCGTTGGGCTCGCACTGTAACTATTCTGTTGTAGTTAGAGAGCGCACGAAGGCAACTGCGATCATTGCACAGCCTTTGTTTGCGAAAAGGGTGTGCTTTTTGCGACACAGCAGAGTAACAACACTGTAAAAAAATACCCCGAGGTCGGAGTAAAACGCTTCTCCTCTAGCGTACCTTTGTTCATAGCAAATTTTGCTCCTGACATCCAGAGCAATGTTTTCGCTCCGGCTTGCCGGAGGAATTTCGTGGCGCACCCGGAGTACTTTTAAAGGATATTTCACTCCAGCCGACGGGAGCAATTGCCTGGTATCACCGGAGTACTTTTTACTGGCATTTTTCTTCGGCTGGCCGGACAGATTACGTGTCGCTTCCGGAGCATTTTTCGCGGGTTGTTCACTCTGGCTATCCGGAGTTTTCGTGTGGTACCTCCGCAGTATTTTACGAATGTACTTACTTCGTCCGGACAGAACTTCAGTAAGGTAGGCCAGTACTTTTTTAAAGTGTTTGCTCCGCTCTTCATTTACTTTATGCTGATCGTTTCACGCATTGGTTAAATGAAGGAAGTCCCTATAATCATGCAAGCACTGCAGAGGTACTGTGCATTCGTTTGTGCAGAGCGGGTGAAATTCAAAGAAACACTTGAGTTTTTACTCTTTGATTTATTTAAGATAAGATGCCGATGCTGGATAATTACGCAGCATTTAGGAAAACGAGACATGCATAAACAAACATGCAAAAAGCCACCAAAATCAAAACACAATAAAACAGATTAGATGAAATCAACAGCGCTCAAGTTTGAAGCGCAGCGCCTCAAAATGAACCGCATAACGCTGCAAAACTATGCACGATAAATGAAAAAAGCGTGCCCACCGAGAACAACCCTTCACCATCCCCGAAAGACCATTCATCCATACGCAAGGGTGGAGCTGATTGCTTCCCACACACACACAAACACACACACACACACACACACACGCGCGCGCGCGCGCACAGTGAGAGAAAGAGAGGGGGGAGGATGGGCGTTCAATATCAAGAAGCACATCCGATGTAATTCAGTGTGAAACAGCCGCAAAATAATAACAACACACCTCCCTGACGCGAACAAAGTTCAAAACTGGGCAAAGTTTTCTATATATCTCTAAATCAATAGCTCTACCTTTGCTGAAACATTCAGACGCAATTTTAGGCCAAAGCAATATTATTTCAGTACTCTTGTAGACGGCATCACCAATGAACCTCCCGATAATTTGTCAATTTTATCTAATAAGAATTCTGATTACTACAGTCGCATTTTAGAGCTTGATCATCGTCATACTTCTAGCAAAGTGTGTGCCCTTACAGTTTGCATGGTTGCGGCCTGTCTTTAAGGAAAGCCTAGCTATATCTCCTTTGGAATAAAATTTTCGAGATAAGTTGGCATTGTTTCATTTTTTAATTTGCACGGCCCGCTCTGTTTTGGTACTTGTTGTGAACATTCTTCAAAGTAGTTATTGTGTGAGCATGTATTTCTTCAAGACGAACAGCTTAAAGCACAAAATAAGGAAAAGTTCACTACAATGTAAAAAAATAAATAAGCAATAAAAGGCACAAACATTACGCCACCTAAGCCAACTGCATTTTCACAGAAATAAGGGAAGGCTGACCAGTTTACTCAACTGAAAGGTCTGTGGACACGTTTGGAGGCCACAGGAGGTGGTACACCTGCAAGCGTCACGACGAGCATTCCAGGCTTGAAGAAATGTTCTTTTCCCCTCTTCTGTTCACAAGCCAGTGTTGTTGCATTTCCCAGGTCAAAACTACGTCTCAGCACTGTTCGCACTTCCATCTTTTGCAAAAAAAAAAACTGCAGCCACAACCATGGCAGCATGACTGAAAAGAGAAAAAAAAATCCAGCAGCAGGGATAGTAATCTCTCCCATTACCAACACAGAAAATACGACTGGTTCCATATGGGTGAACTTTACTACCCCCGCCTTTCACCGAAACTTCTAGCGCTGCACAAGCCGTTCTGCCAAGCAACTCCTTTTTTTCTTTTTTTTTGTATTCCTCATCTTTAGTATTGTAAGTTTGTTTCGCCCCTCTCTTTCTTTTGCTGGAAGCAGCGCGTACCACGAACAACCTAGTATACTTGTAGATTCGTATCTCAGATAAAATTTATCCAAACAAAATAACTTTTTCACAAATATGAGTGCGTGTATGAGTTCTAAAAGTCTGTACCATTCAGAATGCCCTACCCCAATTCACTACGTTTATAAAGAATTATTACTGATTTTAGTTGTTGAAGTTTTAATAGTTCAGCTTACATATTCTATCAAAATAACTTTTCCGCAGTGGTAGACCTCGACCTGTCATTTATGTATATTGAAAGCGGGCAAATGTTACCATTTATGTGTACTGAAAAGACCAAAAAAATGTTTTAACCAGTTAGCTTTACCTATAACAATTGTTATCGTTTCGTAGAATTATCCTGAAACTATGATATTTTATATTGTTGTATATGTAATCAGCGCTCCAAATATTACAGCGAAGGTATCATGACGTTAATGCAGCGAAAAGCACGACGAGTACAAGAAAGTGAACAACCACAAGCGCTTATGGTGTTCAGGATTTTTTTTCTGCGCTACATTTACGCCATAATGAATCAGTACCAACTCGCTGCCCTCTCCGTTTTGATTTACGGAATATTATATTAGGAAGAAAACACGTAGTCCAAACAACGCATTATCGGAATTCCGCTTATTTTTCACTGACGTCTTGTGAAGTTAGCCAAATATTGATCACATGTTTGGTTTATCAACACAACAATATTTAACATTTGCACTACCTGACAAGAATAACACAGGTAATTCAAGTAATTCAAGGAAAGCTCACTCACCATTTTTTCGCCGCACCAGCAACCGCCGGGTCCCTCAACACTCGCAAGATCACAATGTGTCGTTCACTGCCAGGAACCATCACATGATTACCCTTCGCACAACTCCCTTCTGTCGTTAATAACCTTTGTTGCTGCTTGTTGCTTGGGATATCTAGAAGGTGCTCAGAACTATTTCCTTTTCTCCAACGCTGCTGAACACTTCGCACAATATTCACTGCACCGGCTTGGTCTCGCCATGTTGAATTGTGGGGAACGGCCTCCCGGCGGTGAGGCTGCCTACGTCACTCCTCGAACAGCCAATGAATGCCAGTGAGTGATGACCCCGAGCAATTGGAGAGCATCCACTGAGGCAAAAGCGATGCGCGGGAGCATTGCCGGAGGAACCACGGGAGCATAATTAGGGGATTTGCACCGTTTTCCTCCGGTGTGCTTCGTCCGCTGATCATCAAAGGAAAATCACGGAAAACGAATGTATTTGCTCCTGTACAATTCGGTTTGAGTGAGCTCACCGGAGCAGAGCGAACGCATGCTTTCCCGATTCCTCCCAGCTTGGTATATTTTGTTTACAGTGAACTGACGCTTATTCGCGTTCATCTGTACCTGTGAGTACGTTTCGTGCGTCATTTGTGTGTGATAAACGCGGGGTGCGTTTAGATCTGCTTGCCATTCTGCGTGTGACCTTCCGATTCGTTATTATCGCGTTCATTGATACACCCTTGCGGCAAAGCTGCGACTTTTTGGGTCCGTTCATCACTATACTCGGCGACAGCTTTTCTTGACAGCACTATGGAAGCTATAGAGCCGAACCGCCTGCATGCGCGCGCGCCAGGAAATAGTACCTATTTTATTTTTTGATTATAATAGCTACTTGGCCCGAATAAATAAAACTTTTATAAGGATAGAAGAAGTATGGGACGCTGTTCATGGAAAAGAAGTTATCGTGCGCCCTAGTTTTTTTCTTCTTTTTTTCTTTTTCGGACGGCACCACGTTTTCCGCACGCCGGCTGCGTCTGCTGCTTGCTCTTGCAGCGGCGAGCACAGCATCGGCCGTGGAAAAGCTGCTCATCGTTGAGACGCGCCGTCTTTTATACATCACGCATCGAACTTTCCAGCCTTATCACTGGTGGCCGCGCAAGCTCTGAAATAAGCTTCACTGTTCGCGTCTTGCGCGCAATCTTAACAACGATCTACAACAATTGTGAGGCTTCTCGAACACTGAGGCGCAGTCTGCGCCGATCATTGCTGACAGCCTTTGAGGGCGTAAACCGAATACAGCAAAACTGAAACAAGACAGGCCCGTGGCAGGATCGTGCCGCAACCGGCCTTGCATTTCGCCTGTACCAGGGCTCAATACCGTAAACGTTCACATTCGATCACGTGTGGCGCGGACCCGTATATACTGGGCTGAACACGAAACCTAAACTTCGCTGTTATAAAGGCTGAATAATGCTGGGAAAACGTTCTGAAAAACGGAAAATTTTATATGTACCAGTATATAAACAGCACAGTAACTAGCTGCATGTATGCACTCTCATCAAAGTTTAACTCTGACGTTCCCATTTTGCATGCATACATTTTGCTATAATAAACACACTAGCGCAGCAAGCAAGCGAAAACCGAAACTGGAACCGAAATCGGCTGCAAGCTGCTGGACTACTTGCGTAGTAACACAAATGTGCGGAGGCCCCGCCTCCGTAGCCTTCGCTCCAATGTCAAGAAAAGCTGTCGCCGAGTGTAATGAAGTGTAATGCGGCACAAAGTTCCATAAACTGTGCTCTCGTCGATGTCGAAAGGTGGGAGGTCTTGAATTTGATTGTTGCAGATTTTATTGGTATCACAATAGATGCAGCTGAGCTGGTCTGTAAATCGGAGCCTTCGGCGTATACGTGCAAACAGCCTTGGTACATCTTACATAACAGGAGTGAAGCAAGCCGCTTAAGAGCAGGTGGCGACGTATAAGCTTTCTTCCGAACGCGAGGTATTGTTGGCCCAATGTTAGCCTGAGTCAGGCGCCACGGAGGAGGCGAAGGTCTCGCGGCAAGTGGGAAGCATGTTGGCAAAGACTCACGATAATTAGTTATCGTTTGGCAAAATTATCAACGTAGTTTGTCTGCTGGTGAAGAGGCTGGCTGGTGGCGCGGTGTTCGAGCATCAACACCCAACAAATGGGATTGGAGTGGCGCACAACATCAATTATCAGTTTAAAACACTTACTCAAATTAGTTTAGGCGACAATCATGTAACAGTAGAAGACCTAGGTAATGAATTCAACCGACATTTCGGGACTGTGGGACACTTCGATTGCCCTGTTTATTCCAGTATTACCAATCAGTTCATCAATTTTAATGTGGCCAACAATTCTATTCCTCCACCCAACCTCTTTTTCAGAGATCTTCAGCGTCATTCCCGTGCCTAAAAATAACTGCTCTGCAGGTTTTAAGGACTTACCACCTAAATAAGCCGCCAATCTGATTTCTGGTGTATTTTGTGACATAATTTTCTACCGTCTACCAGAATATCTCCTGACAAAATGAAGATAGCTAGAGTTACCGTTTTACATGAGGAGGGCTCCATTAATAATATCAACTATTATGGACCAATATCGATCTTTCAATGTTTTTCGCAGATTGTACGAAAAGTTATTAACAATCTACTAATAAACTACTTGATAGCATAACTTGCTATCTGAACATCAATATGGTTTTCACAAAGGCAAATCTGCAGAGAGTGCTTTACTCAATATTAGAGAAAAGATATTAGCTAGTATAGAAAACCAATTGTGCACTGTCGGTATCTTTTTAGACCTTAAGAAAATGTTTGATTTGATTAGGCTTGAAATGATCTTCGCTAAGTTACCAGGTTATGGAATCAGAAGCATAACATTAAATCTGATACAAGACGCTATATTTGTGACCGAAGCCAGTTTGTTTTAATCAATAATATCAAGTCCGACATGCAAACAATTATAAATGGCGTGTCACAAGGTTAAATACTAGGGTGTATCTTGTTCCTTATATACAATAACGATGTTTTTATTCCTCACACCCCTGAAATATTTCTCTATGCAGATGTAGGAGTGTTTTCTTCTTCTAGTTTACTTAGCCTTGTGAACTCGGCGAGCATATGGCTACAATGTTTAACAGACTGGTTAAGTGCCAATCAGTTAAAATTAAATGTCAGCAAAACAAAATTCATTATATCCCATACCACTAATATACCACTTCCCTTTATTCCCTTCGCTCTTATTTAGGACGCAGGTACTCAAACGAGTCTCTCAATACAAATTTGTTGGCGTGCGATTACACGAAAACATATGATGTACACCCTTGAATTTATTGCAAGCTACATAGTCAAATCAGTAAGTGTCCTAAACAGATACCCGGCCTTGTTACCCAAATTATTAAAACCCCAATTATTCTTTTCTTTAGTTCATTCCCGCTTGCACTATTATTTTCTCATTTGGGGAGTTACGTCGCGGTATAATGTGAATAGCTTGAATCTCATACAAAAAAAGAGCTGTGTGTTTCATTCGTAACTTATCCTACCACCAACACGTAGCTTCACATTTTTCATCAGAGAACATTCTTTGCATTCGTGAGACATATAACCAACGTCTGTCTGAGCTGATATTATTAGAATACAGAATACCTCTGAGTGATTTCTCGCTACCTACACTAACAACGCTTGAAACTACAATTTCAGACATTCCACTTTTTTGAAGCCAAGAACTAGAACTGCCTATGGTCAGCAACTTGGCAAATCTCTAATCTACTAAACAGTCATCCGCAAGTACTAAATCTGATAATGTATGCTTCTTCCATGTCATTTTTCAGAAATCAGTTAAAGATGTACTTCTTAGAGCGCTTATAGTATGACTGCGCTTAATTATGCCATTTTGTTATATTTCTATGAATGAAGTGTTATATATATACCCCCTTTTCTGACTATTCATGTACAAAAGCCCGTGTTTATGCTCTCATATGAAGCACTGGTGTACACACCCCTATTGCTCTCTTCATCTCTTTTGTTTATTTGCTTTGCTATGATACGAGTATGTAATATCACCCATTTTTTCGAAGACTTATTGTAACATTTATTTTGCAAAAGTTTTCTCCTAGTTCTTCGCAATTTGATTGTGTTCTTATGTTTCTTCTTTTTGCCAATGCAGTTGCTCTGTGTGAAGAATGTACGCTGTGGTGCTAGAGGCCTAGTCAGGGGACTAATATGTCGCATATCGTCTCCTGCATCGCGGCAGTCATATATTGTCAAACGAATAAATGAAGATATCGCAGCTCATTCTAATCAGGCATCTCATACTTGAATTGGAGGCCCTTACCAACCTTCTTGAAAACGTCAAGCACGTCATTCATAGTTGTAGACGTTTCGATTCCATCTAATATTACCCGATAGTCATCGACATGCCTTAATATTTTTACACCGCACCGACCAAGTTCCTCTTCAATATCTTCTTCAATGCAACCTAAAAATATATTGCTGATAACTGAGGCAATCCGCGACCCGATACAAATACCTACTTTTTCTAGTACAGCTTACCCTTAGAACCTATAACAGTTTGTCTTAAAGAACGTCCTAATAGTTCGAGGAAAGATTCAACAACAACAAAAAACAGTACTTATCGACAAAGTCACATATGATTGTACAAAAGAAAGCATCCTTGCAGACATCTTACCGGTTCCCTCTGGGGTATAGAATAGTACAAACCTTCGGCATCAACATCAAACACACTGCATCTTCCAGCTTGCAGTCTGTTAAGTAATGCGTGACCTCGTAAAGATTATACAACATGAACGGGTCCCGAACATTTAGGTAGTTTAAGTATTCGTGAAAAAATTGAGACAGGCACAACTACCATGAACCTTTTTCGGAAACTATGGGTCTGACCGAAAAACTGTCTCTGTGTGGTTTTGCTGGGAAAAAGACGTTCAAGTTGAAAACATTTTCTTCTTTTCATACCAGAGGCTACTTTTTGAATACTATGCATCTGCATAAAGTCGCCCAATTGTCGGTGCTACGTAACGAGACAGCGGTCATTGTGACGTCGACCACTTAAATAGCTAGTAAATTGCCACTTGAATTCGACTGACCACAATGCCACCTATTTGCGCACAATGTTAGCAGCCCAGTGCCAAACGTGCCGCTGCAACGTAAAAACCCGGGCTCACGGTAACCACTGATTTTATTGCCTTAGAGGTGTGCTGCTGACTGTCCAAAACAATAGCCGATGCAGTGTTTATATCCGCACTGTTGGCGCAAATAGAGGGGCTGTAATATCTGTATTGTCAGCCTCGCGTGCCGATCGTCTACTATATACCGATCCTAACAAGAAAAGTTTGGCTGGTTTCAGTATACCGTCACTAGTATTTCGCCGAACTTCACAATGACTGTTAATTAATAGGATGCTCTTGAAGTTCCTATTAAGTGTCTGTGTAGTTCACTGGTGTTTTTGGCTCCTTTCGTTATATGCGAAGTAGGAAAAGAAATCCCGACTTTGTTTGCAGACATTATTTATTCGACATAATACTCCTTTCTTGTTATATTTCTGCTTTAGTCCCAAGGGTACTATTTTCTGTGCGAAGAAGTCAGAAAAAGAATCTGCGTTGAGAAAAAGAATAATGCTAAACTCCTTTCACATTTCAGCTCACTTTACTGCTGTACATGGCCCGCTGTGGAGCATACTGGATGTGGCGGCGCAAGATCGACCCAGACAACGCACTCATTCCACTCTTGACGGGATTCGGAGACCTGTGCGGCACAGGTTTCCTGCTGCTCGCATTTCTTTTTCTCGAAAGCATCGAAGATGACAGCGTTGCCAGATTTGGGGGCCTAGCCACTAATCTCACGATCGCCAGCTGAACTGCACTGGACCTCCACTCACGGGACTCACGCTGGCAGGCCCGTGTGCATTCTCGCGAGGCGTGCTTGAATACAGGCCACCGAAAACCAAGACGAGGGTGACCTGTGCCTAACATGGCAACGGCCTACGTTTCGACAACCGTTGTGCACGGTCGTGCAACCACCACGATGACTCCAAAGGCGGAAACTGAACAACTGTTCACTGTATTTAGTAATGTATAGATCTAAGTACACCGATGCAAACTCATTCACTGTTCCGAACCAAATCTATCCTCTTCATTTGCATTTCCAAAACAAAACTTGCGACTTTTGAACTCAACTATCTCCGACGACTGTGCAGCAGGATGTTACTCATTCGGCAACTCAATGCCGCAACTAGGAAAAGTTGAGTGGGTTCTAATAACCCCTGAATTTTTTTCATACTTTAACTAGTTGGTTGATACTAAAGTATACTTACACGTCTTCGTATCGACCACCATGTAGTTTACAAAGTTAGCTGTTCTACGCATAAACGCCCCTCGAAACCGTTCCAAAGTACGGCCCTGCGGCAACTAGAAATGATCACACAGTCAACAATCACTTGACACACATGGCACTCCTTATACCACCTCCAAGATCGGACTTCTCTGCCGTAACACTGATTGCAGTCTTATATGTGCCGGGCTGCCGAGGGGAGACGCGACGCTCGCGAATAAATGTGCACTCGTAAACTGTCACTCATGCATTGAGAATGTGATCCGATTCGGGTACTTGTATATAGACGGTGCTTCTGATTTTGGGTCATGCAAGAAACGACCGATTTTCATAAAGCGCGAAACGACACATGGACACTAGAAAGTACATACGGGCATTACACAGCGCTACTCACAACACGTTTCAAAGCTAAACAGCCATTATCGTTTTCTAAGTGATTCGACAGCATTGTAACCCTCACCCGCAAAAGAAGTATGGCGCGAAAGAGAGCTTGAGAACACGACAATTCATTCAGAACTCTGGTCAGCGTATATGGCATGTCTGCCATAGACATTTTATAGACTATGTCTCTGCACGTCTAACCCAGACACACACATTTTATTTACAGTTATCACCGAACTATTCTTCTCCCGAAGAAGGCACATGCCATATTTGGGCACATCGCGTCTCCTCTCTGGTGTGGATCTATATATTTCCTATTAGAAAGATTTTTTAGCAAACAAAACAGAGAAAACAAAACTGGGCAAAATCTGGCGGTAACAAAAAGTACATTTAGGTTACATTTTGGAAGCGTCAGATTAACTTTGGTCAGTATCGAACGGAAAAGTCGGCTCAATTTTTCGTTTTTCAATAAAAGAAGATAGAGTTATATTCAGGACCTGTGTGAATGAAAAATGACGCACTTTTACTTTTAGCCAATGGGTGTGCTCCGTGGGCACATTGGCGACAAAGCAACCTACACAGCCACTACAAGTCCGTTTAACGTCTGACCATTTACACGCGTATCATGCTTTTGTACCAAGGGCTTACGTTTAGTACAAACAGCCACGCAGATGAGAAGCTTGAAGTCAGTTCCGAGAATAGGCTACACTAATGTGCACCACGTAAACCCAGAAATTAGCGTAGACTGTTCCCCAGCTTTCGCCCTAGAAAAACCTTTATTATGCCACTGTGACTATAAACCTAAATGAAGAGTGTAGTAGATGCGATGGAGCGAAAGTAGTACGGATGGTGAGAAGCAGAAAACATAGGCGCTGACAAACGACTGAGGGCAAATTTATTGCACTCAGTTGCATGTGACAATGCTACGATTTTAGTTGTTATTTATTTGTATACTTTTTGTTGCAATAAATTCTTCTGCTTGCCCCAGAGCGCGTTTGCTGTCTGTTTCTTACCCTCCGTCCCGCTTCCGCGTTATTTTCACCGCAGCGAATGAAGAGTGTCAGGAAGCAAGAAAAACATTCACAGATGATCACAATACTTCCGTGTGCGATATTTCGAAAAAGCGGAGGAAGACACCGATTCCGAGATTTTTTCACACCCCACTTCCTCTTCTCAAGTACATGTAGCAAGCCGGTTAGTCTTCCTCTGCTTAACCTCCCTGTCTGTCTATCATATTTTTCTCTCTCTCTCTACCGGTTGTGACGTTACAACAGGTACGGATCTAGTGCAACGCGTTTTAAGAGGCAGTGGCGCAGGAGCATTAGCACATGCGCAGTGAATCAGGATTCCACCTCAGTACTTTGTTTTCACGTATCCTATTGGTGGATGTTCCCACCAAGTGACTTCGTTAGGACGTCATTGGGGAGTGGATGGCACCCACTGTACTCTGCAGTCATATCGGGGTGGCTTGCCAAGTAAAAAAATTGGTTTCGTATCTGCATGTAATCTGCAAATGTCGTTGAAAGGCGATAGTCTTGTGTGTGGAGAGAGTTAACAAGACATTTATTTGATGTTTCGCGCAAGAACTTCGGTGAATGGTATCCTGGAGGCGCTGCGTTAGAGTGCTTCGAGCGTGCAGCGGAGGTGAACGAGCGCGTCAAGTCACAGCCCACGTTAGACATAAACGCCATCTGGCAGTTGCCTTAGAAAACAAAACGCGTGGCTTTGAGGCGGGAGTGCGCGCCCATCTCAGAGGTGTTAAGGTGTAGAACGCAAGGTGACGGGTAGGTGTCACCAGCGTTTTGTTTTAGCAAAGCGTTGGAAACACTTGCCTTTCCGTGGAAGCGTTGCATGGTCAGCGCAGCATGATAAGCGCCGGGTCTTTGAAATTACTTATGTATGCCTTTCTAGTAAGAGACGCACATCCAGAATATATAAGTGTTGTTATGGTGCCCCAGACATGCGCAATAATTGCTTTTTAATTGACAGTTGCACAAGCATGAACGCTCAACCTTGAGCAACATAGGTGGGCGCAGCAGATGTGGTCGGCCGTTTCAAGTACCCGATGCTGTCAATAGTGGACAAACAGACAGACAGACAGACAGACAGACAGACAGACAGACAGACACCAAAATTTTTGCATCGATAGTCCCCAAGAAAGACTATCATCTTAAAAAAGGGAAACGTTGCCAGAGCAGAAGAGTGCTATTCATCTAAAACCATAGGTTGCATATGTAGCCTGTGGAGATAGGTTTGAAAAGGGCTTACACTACGAAGCCACCGGAAAGGGATGCGACATTTTGTACCGCTATCGCGCACAAAGACGCTTCCGCCAGGTTTATAGACCCTCCGACACGGCGCAGAGATTGCACTCGAGGCAGGTCGTCCACACCATGACTAACTCAATATACAGCACAGTGTGACAATCGCGGGCTTGCGGGCCAGCGGGGAAACTCTGCAAGACCAATCGAGTCCTGTGGCGCCACGGCTACCCCACAAAGGGGAACCACCGAAGCGCGCGAACGAGAAGTTGGCCGTGATGGCAGAGAATGACTTCCTCCGTTGCAGACGTCTGAGCTTCTCCCCACGGCCTCTGAGAGGGCGGGTGCGCTGCGGGTTTCTCTCCAGCTAGAGTGTACTAGAAGTGTAGAGTGGCGAACACGCCTCGCCACTTGATGCCTCCCGTGTTGCCCGTAGTGGCGGCGCTACAGTAGAATAGTACTGAAAGAGCCGTGCGCCACGCGCAAAAACTGCTATGCGCTTCGCCTCCTCCAGCACGTGTTTTATGCGGATTTTTTCGTACCTTCCCATTAATCACGTCTAACACATACTGTGATCACCCCTGAAGTATGGCACGCCCGTGTACTGAATTTGAGCTTCATATAAGCCCTTGTGAGACATCAAAAATATTAAAAAATGTCGAGTCTTAACCTGATATCTTCTGTCTTAACTCTTTCTCTGTTGGTTAGGTGTCTACAATATTCATAATAACTGAGTAGATTTATTGGAAGTTAGCTGTGCTCAAAAAACTGCCCGTTTTAAAAAAAAGGCGCCAGGCCTGCACGAAACGCGCAGCACAGTCACAGCAAAAGCTAGAAGAGCGGCCTTTCAAAGCCTTTTCTGAACACTATTTGAGATCCTACAGGCACACTGCTGCGAACATGATACGCCATAAATAATCGTAAATTTTGAGTAATACTCATAAATTTTCCGTAGTAGGCCTGCATTCACTATGCTATCATTCGTCATCATTTGGCGAAGCGTGGTATCCATTACACACTTGTTAGGAATTCTGTGTAATTTTTTATGCAGTGGCTGATGACCATGACGAAATGTCTCTGAAGTGGTTATGCACCACAGTTCATAGGTGGTGAAGAACGAGTTATTTATTGGGTTGGAGCATTCGACGACCCACTCCTTACACAGTTCACATTGTGTTACGCCTGGCTGTCTCTTTGATATTCTAAAACTTTTTGTCACTCCCATTAACTGCCTGATGAAGGCCAGTTTATAAACGAGTTCTAAGCACTCGCGTGGCTCAGTGGTGGAATATTGCGCTTGCACACAGCGGACTAGGCATGGAATCCCATTGAGTCATTTGTGTTTTTTTATTTACTGAGATTTTTTTGTTTGATACTGGTTACGGACACCGGTGCTGGCAGCGGCGGACAACTAAGGCGCCGTATGTGACACGTGTTCTGATCTCATGATAGCTTTCGCTGTAAGAATACCGGGTCAAACGAATGCAGAACCAGGAGGTCATAAGTAGAAAGGGGAAGGGAAGGAAATCTGAACCTTCTACACCACGGAATATTTTTCGTATTTTAACGTTTCAGTGTACATTAAAATATTTACACCGTTTTCACTGCGACCCCCAATTGCAAAAGTTAGTCGTTTTGGTGCACCTTCCTCCCCCTCCCCCGCCTAAAAAAATACTGCGTAGCCCTGCGCCAAATGTTTACAGTGTGAGAAGCTGAATATAGCGTGTCTCTGTACAAAAGCGCACTGTAAATTTCACCTTTACTACAATATGAGGTCTCAAACCTAGTTCAAGTATTTAGTAGTCGGACGAGACATGCACTACGTAAAAATAGCGGCTGTTCTAAGCGTCAGTGCATGGATATTGTTAATGGGGCGTTATACACACACACGCACACACACACACACACACACACACACACACATATATATATATATATATATATATATATATATATATATATATATATATATATATATATATATATATATATATATATATATATATATATATATATATATATATATATATATATATATATATATGACGTATCAAGCGATGGGTAGTAGAGGCAGTTCCGCAGAAGACGCCGTGACCGTACATTGACTACCGAATCATCGCCTAGGAGGACAACGACCAGCACCATGACAGAACCATCGGCTGACCTCGACATCCCCAAGTACACCGGATCAGCGGACGACGGACCCGTACAGTACTGGTTCAACCTGTTCGAACTCCACGCTACCGCTGCATCTTGGTCGGAACGGGAGATGGTTACGAACTTCAGCGACTACGTCATCGGTGAGGCATTCAAATTTTATCTAGTTCACATATTCGAGAACGATGAGTCTTGGAAAAAGATCAAAGAAGAAATGATCATTCGTTTCAAAGAATACGATGAAGACCTGTTCATACCGCATCAGCGGAAGGCTTTTCAACTGGTCCATCACAGTTACGCGAAGTCTTCCCGCAGTAAGCCTATTTTCCAAACGAGACCTCAGAGAAAATATACCACCATTGTACCATCATATGACTCTTCCGAAAAAACGTCACGCATTCGAACTCCGACTGGTAACTTGCACGTGGCAACAGACAAGGTAAAGCCTCCGTATACCGAAAGGAATTTAGACCATTTCGGCAAAAGACTAAACCTAAAGCCGGCTTTCCCAAGAACAATGAAATCGGCATTTTCAACGTGTTCACTGCACCACAACACTTCACATTTTACTGAACCACCCGAATTTTTTGATGCTTCGTGTCACACACAAGGCCCAGATGGTTTCGAGCGTGCGACGGAATTCACGCGTGACGAGCTAGTGAATCCTCAGAATACCAGCCCCTACCCTGACGTTCCGGACCAGGGTCGTTCGACAGACATTGTCAGCCTAACTACGCTGCAAAAAGAAAAACATACGCCATCAGAACCACCTGAAGCCATGTCTGTTGTGCTCTCATCGTCAAGTGATAACACACATGTGAGTCAAAGCACTGCAGGAATTTCGAATCCACCAACGCCGGCGCATTGTCAATTGACAGAAGAATTTACAATCAAGGATGACTCACAACCATCTTGGGAGCGTCCTCATCAGCCTGTCACGCTGCTTTCATCGCAGGACAAGCCTAGCAGTACAGTGTCGACTACCGACAATCTACTGATCACATCACCATCTAAGGAAAGCGGACTCATGTTCCTGAAAGAGGCCCATCTGACGAACTTTCACAAGAAGACGAGCAATTTCAACAAAGGCAACTCCACGAACTCCAAGAACTGCAACGCCTACTCGAACAAGAACAACGATCAAGTGAAACCTCTTCACGAGTACACTTGTGGCTGAAAGATCATCAGAGACAAAATCAATTAAAGAAGCAAAGACGAAGTCGATGCCTAAGCCATCTTCGCAGAAAGCAACGTCGACAAAGTTTTCTGAACCAGTTCTCAATGCCGTGTCTACGATTCAACAAACTGAGAGAAGACCACAGAAAGCTACGAAAGAGACGTGCAGCTACCACATGTACAATGAAGGAACAAAGGCATCATACCATCAGCTTCGGTTCTCGCACATGCAGGCTGCAAGCACTCGTTCTGTCTCAGCCACGACACAGAAAGCAGCGTCTACGACGAAGAACTTCGTGCCAACGACATCCGACTCTCAAATGCTACAAGTACTTAGACCCTTGTTCATTCATGATGAGAATCGCTGTGTCATCAGTAATTTCTACGTTCAAGGCGTGCTTCAGTTGGCCAGAACGCAACAGTCAACCTCGCCCACCAGAGTTGTCATAAAATTTATCGGACTGCTCACTCGGCCTTGAAGATTTCGTGAGATTGTGGAACTCCGTCTGGACGTGAAACTGTGAATTTGGGCATTGCTTTGTTCATTCACTTCTTTAATTTGTTATAATTTGTAACCAGTGCCATCTTTCGGGGGGAGGGGGAATCGTGTGACGTATCAAGCGGTAGTAGAGGCAGAGAAGGAAGAAGTCGCAGAATGGAATAAACATGGGGTATGAGCCACGCCACGTCTCCCATTCATCATAGCGTCATATATATATATATATATATATATATATATATATATATATATATATATATATATATATATATGTATATATAAATATATATATATATATATATATATATATATATAGTGGGAGTAATAATTCAATGGGCCAGTTAGTCTTCGTGAAGGTATGGGATACGGCACAACGGGAGCGTTGTCAACAAGGATAAATATATTTATTTCCCAACAGTTTCGGGAGGTGTCCTCCCTTCATCAGGGGATAACTCATCCCATGATGATATATATAGCAGGCATGGTGGTTGAGTGGCCGTAGCGTTGCATATAGTCAAGTAGATCCGCCGTGAGCGGTCAGAACTTGGTTTATTTCGACGTTTCGGCCTAGAGTCTGGCCTTCATCTGGATTGAAGGTACAGTTTGTTGGTGCTCAGCTTTATACAATCTGAAGTCAGAGAGAAAGAGGAAAAAGACAGAAAAAAAGAAAAAAGGAAGAAAAGAAAAAGAAAAAAACGAAAAAAGAAAGAGAAAAGGAATGTAAGGTGGACTCCCCCCAGGCGTCCCCCTTCCACTCTTCCCTCCACTTCCTCTTCGCCTCTCTCCCCTTTTTCCCCTTCACCTTTCTGATGTCAGCGGTCTGTGTATGCTTCCTTTCAGTAACGCATTCTTCCCGACCAGATGGCGCCTCCTGGCTTTGGCGGTTCATCATCATCATCATCATCATCAGCCTGACTACGTCCACTGCAGGACAAAGGCCTCTCCCATGTTCCGCCAGTTAACCCAGTGCTGTGCTTGCTGCTGCCAATTTATACCCGCAAACTTCTTAATCTCATCTGCCCACCTAACCTTCTGTCTCCCCCTAACCCGCTTCCCTTCTCTGGGAATCCAGTTAGTTACCCTTAATGACCAGCGGTTATCCTGCCTACGCGCTACATGCCCGGCATTTGTCCATTTCTTCTTCTTTATTTCAACTATGATATCCTTAACCCCCGTTTGTCCCCTAATCCACTCTGCTCTCTTCTTGTCTCTTAAGGTTACACCTACCATTTTTCTTTCCATTGCTCGCTGCGTCGTCCTCAATTTAAGCTGAACTCTCTTTGTAAGTCTCCAGGTTTCTGCTCCGTAGCTAAGTACCGGCAAGATACAGCTGTTATATACCTTCCTCTTGAGGGATAGTGGCAATCTACCTGTCATAATTTGAGAGTGCTTGCCGAATGTGCTCCACCCCATTCTTATTCTTCTAGTTACTTCAATCTCGTGGTTAGGCTCTGTGGTTATTACCTGCCCTAAGTAGACATAGTCTTTTACAACTTCAAGTGCACCATTACCTATCTCGAAGCGCTGCTCCTTTCCGAGGTTGTTGTACATTACTTTCGTTTTCTGCAGATTAATTTTAAGACCCACCTTTCTGCTCTCCTTGTCTAACTCCGTAATCATGAGTGGCAATTCGTCCCCTGAGTTACTCAGCAATGCAATGTCATCGGCGAAGCGCAGGTTACTAAGGTATTCTTCATTAACTCTTATCCCTAACTGTTCCCATTCTAGGCTTCAGGAAACCTTCTGTAAGCACGCGGTAAATAGCATTGGGGAGATTGTGTCCACCTGCCTTACACCCTTCTTTATTGGTATACTGTTGCTTTTTTCATGAAGCACTATGGTAGCAGTTGAGCCCCTGCAGATTTCTTCCATAATGTTTATATATACTTCATCTACGCTTTGGCGGTTCGGTGTGGGTCAAAAAGAGCTTTTTAAGAAGTTTAAGCTTTTAACTACTCGGCGCCCCCGTCAACATGTCGTCGTAGAAAGAGGGGTGCCGCGTATTGCGGCAGAGGCTGGTAAGCGGGCGCAATGCGAATTCCTTGCCCGCTTCTGGATTACGCCTGCAGCAGGGGCCTCCCGGCTGTGCACAGGGTTACTGTTGGGCATGTCATGCATGGCACAATTGATTAGGTAGGAAAATAAAACAAAAAACAGACGACAGCTGTACTTAGGAAGAGTAGTTACACTTAGAATTGTTTTGAGTTGTCCAGTGCCCTTCGCAGCTGCAGTGGCGTGAACTCAGTTACTATTTTCATTATTGCCGTTATTGTTCTCTAATGCTTTAATTGCTGCAAATGTACCAGTATTCTCATTTATTCCTCTATCGGGGGTGTTAAATCGGAGGATAAGGTATGACTCTCGTTGCTCACGTTCTCGGTTTGATTTAAATCCCTACTCGAATGCAACGTGTGTAGTATGCAGTACATCGGACAAACAGAAACACCATTTAGGATTCGCTTCAATAATCACAGAGCCCATGCGAAATCAGCCCCTAATCTACCCGTATCAAAACATCTTAATCTTCCCGACCATGCATTCGTCAAACTATCAGTAACGCTCTTAAAGACGGTATCTTAGAGAAAGGCATCGACGATGGCGCATTTCAAATGCTCTTGGCTAGGAATCCAAGCACCGTTTCCGAAGTCGTCAGCGTGTGTCAGAGCTACGACGTGTTGAAGAAGCAACGCACTCTGACTTGGCAGCTTCAGCATGGTGGTGAATCGCTGTCCAGCTTTGTCACCATGCCTGACAATTCACCGTTGCTTCAGCAAGTCCGAGCCTTCGTCCATGAGGAAGTCGCCCACCAACTTTCCCTAGTGCCCTTTACTCATGAGACCACCAGCCGTCTACCTGCCCCGCTTCGCACTGCTATTTCGGAAGAGGATGCACAAGCTGTTCCTCTTGCGCACTACGAGTCGCCTCTGTCTAGCCGTGTTCACTGCTCGCGTGTCGCACAGCCGGTGGGCGCTCCTGTCGCCTATCCGCCAGCCGTACAGCCTGTGGCCGCAGATGGATGGATGGATGGATGGATGGATGGATGGATGGATGGATGGATGGATGGATGGATGGATGGATGGATGGATGGATGGATGGATGGATGGATGGATGGATGGACGGATGGACGGATGGACGGATGGATGGATGGATGGATGGATGGATGGATGGATGGATGGATGGATGGATGGATGGATGGATTGATGGATGGATGGATGGATGGATGGATGGATGGATTATGGATGGATGGATGGATGGATGGATGGATGGATGGATTATGGATGGATGGATGGATTATGGATGGATGGATGGATGGATGGATGGATGGATGGATGGATGGATGGATGGATGGATGGATGGATGGATGGATGGATGGACGGACGGACGAACGGACGGACGGACGGACGGACGGACGGACGGATATGGCTGTACCCTTTAGGTCGGGCTGTGGCTAGCGCCACCAAGCCGTAATGCATAATGAACCAAAAAGAAGTAGATTTTTTTCCCTTTAAATGTGAGGTTCAGGATTCGTACTTTGCAGTGAAGGGTTTAATTTTCACTCGTGCCTTGAATTTAGCCACCAATCAAATAACCTCCTTCTAGTTAATTCTACCCGTTTTAGTCTTTTTGCCCTCCGTGTCCCTAAACACCAGTGCTTTGAAAAACTCTGCGCCATCATCCTGAACTATACGTGAAGCCCTTTACAGAACATTATCAAGTGTTCGGCACTTTCCTCTTCCTCTCCACACGCACTGCATACCGTGTCTACCCCTTCGTATTTGGCCCCATATGTCTTGGTTCGCAATACTCCCATCCTGGCCTCAAACAGTAGAGAACTAGCCCGAGTACTTTCATAAATCCTTTCCTTGGCAATTTCCTGCTTAAAAGTTCGATAGATCTCTAGTGCGGACTTCTTAATCATGCCGATTCTCCACATATCGGTCTCAGCTTCCTTCACCTTCTTCCTAACTGATAATTCTTTTTTGTTTGGCCCCCTGCTGTTTTCTAAGTATTCACCAGTCAATTTTCTGGTTCGCTTCCTCCATTTTGTATCGACATTCTTCATGTACAAGTAGCTGAATACCTTCCCAACCAAACGCTCCTCCCCCATTTCTCTCAATCGCTTCTCGAACTTTAACTTGCTGCTAGCTTCCCTACCCTCAAATGATGTCCATCCCATATCACCTTGTACTCCCTGATTTGGTGTATTCCCGTGAGCTCCTAAGGCAAGCCTACCTATTCCAGGTTGCTTAATTTCTAATCTTCCGTGAAATTCTGATCTCATGCACAAGATCGCATTTCCGGACGTCATACCAGGAACCACGACCCCTTTTCATATTCCTCTCACAACATCATACCTATTGTAATTCCACAGTGCCCTGTTTTTAATTACCGCTGCATTCCTGTTACCTTTAGTCGTCACGTATATTTCGTGTTCCCTTAGGTACTCGTCCGCATTGCTTATCTATACGTCCAGATATTTGTATTTATCTGTTATCTCTAGCGTAAGTTCCTGTATTCTAAGCTCACTACCTTCATTGTCGTGAAAAATTATGACGGCTGATTTTTCGTTCCTGAATCTGAAATCTAACCTATCTCCCTTATTACCGCAGATGTCCATTAATCTCTGCAAATCTTCCTTCTTGTCGGCCATTAGCACTATATCATCTGCGTACATCAATGCTGATAGTGCCTGTTCAATGAGTTTTTCTTGTTTGACGAAAGAGAGGTTGAAGCCCAGTCCACTTTCCTCTAATTTGGATTCTAATCCTTGTAGGTACATCATGAATAATAAAGGTTACAGACGACACCCCTGCCTAAGACCCCGTTTTACCTCTGCAGGCTTGGATACCTGTTTTTCCCTATTTATAACTACATTGTTACTTTTAGAGATATCCTTCAAAAGATTAGTGACTCCATCTTTCACGCAAAGTGTGTCCAGTATTCCCCACAATTCCTCTTCTTCAACCAAGCCCCTAACGCATGCAGTGCAGCCTGTGGCTCCTCCTGTCGCCTGTTCGCAAGAGATGCAGCTCGTAGCCGCGCCGCTCACATATGCAGACGCTGTGCGTAGGCTTCCGCAACCGCCCTACACCACGCGCTCACAGCCAGCACACCCGGCTGCTTATACTGCCCCTTGGGTGGCACCACCAGTCGCCAATTCTTGGAGGACGCCCGATAACTGACCGATTTGTTACACCTGCTTCACTCCCGGACACGTGGCCCGCTACTGCCGCCGTCGACCACAGATGTTCGGCAACTATGCCTGGTCGTCGCAACCTGGCAGCCAGGCCTTCGCTCAATACGGGCCGGTCTCGTCACATCGCTATGCCCCTACTGACCACCTCGACTTCCAGCCGCAGCGCGCGCCCTCTCCTCGTCAGTGATCGCCCTCCCCCATGCGTTGCCGGCCCGGACCCTCCGACCAGGAAAACTAAGCACCGCAGTTCAAGAGGCAAGAACTGCGCCGTTTTTAAACTGTCTAAGCCCTCGCTCCTCTCCTGCTAACGCGGTCGCAGTAACTGTTGAAGGTTATTGTACTTTCACCCTTGTGGACACCGGCACCGCTGTTTCTGTTATTGCCGCTAATCTCTGCCGTTTATTACGCAAAGTGACGACGCCGCTTTCGGGACTGTCGTTCCACACCGCAAGCGCACAGCAAGAAACGCCTTTCGCAGCCTGCACTGCAAGAGGTGTCCATCGAAGACAGTCTTTACATCGTGGAATTTGTTGTCTTCACTGTCTGTTCACATGACGTCAGCCTCGGGTGAGACTTCCTATTCCGCCATAATGCCGTCATCGACTGCGCACACTCCGAAGTTGAGTTTTCACCCTTGTGTGATGTCCCATTACGTGACGCTCTTCATCAGCCGCCGAAGTTGCTCGTTCATGAATATACCGATATTCCACCTGAAAATTTCGCACTTGTTCCAGTTTCAGGCAACACCTACACTGACGCTACAGTCTTCTTTATGCCTTTCGATATCTTCACGAGTCGTCGAGCTCTGCCGCTGCCTTTCGCAACGATTGACCTTGCCACCGGAAGAAGCAACATGTTCATACTCAACCCACTTTCCACACCTGTCACTTTGCTTGCGGGGGAATGTCTCGGCCACGTGCAGGATCTCGACCCTTCGTCTTTGGTGGGTGTCCTGGATGACTACTGCGACCACCCAAAAGCACTGTTGGCACTCGGGGAGTCGTCCAATGATACGTTTTCCAGCGCCATCGCCGACACCCTTACTCCCACCAAACTTGCCGACCTGCTGGATCTTCTGCATGAGTTCAGGAGTACTTTCGATGTGTCACAACCTCAACTGGGCCGCACGTCGCAAGTCAAACATCATGTTGACACCGGCCTGCACCAGCCACTGCGTCAAAGACCATACCGTGTCTCCGCTGAAGAGCGCCGCTTTCATCAGCGATCAAGTCAAAGATATGCTTCGTAGAGGCGTCATTCGACCCTTTCACAGTACTTGGGCGTCTCCTGTCATCCTGGTGCGTAAGAAAGACGGATCTATCCGATTTTGCGTGAACTATCTTCGTTTGAATAAGATAACCCGCAAGGACGTATATCCTTTGCCGTGTCTTAATGACGCCATTGATACCCTTTTCGGATCAGAATTATTCTCGTCGCTTGATTTGCGGTCTGGCTAATGGCAACTCCCAATGGCTGATGCCGATCGCCAAAAAACTGCATTTATTACACCAGACGAACTGAACGAGATTAACGTCATACCCTTTGGGCTTTGTACCGCGCCTGCCACGTTTGAACGTCTAATGCATAATACGCTACGTGGCCTCAAGTGGAATATGTGCCTCTGTTACATCGACGAGGTCGTGGTTTTCTCCTATGACTTTCCTATACGCACCTCCTTCACGTCAGGCACGTTGTGACTTGCCTGACCAACGCTGGCCTGCAGCTTAACCTGTAAAAATGACGCTTCGCTGCACACAACCTCGTCATCCTAGGCCACATTGTGTCCAAGCACGGCGTATAACCTGACCCAGCAAAACTTCGAGCTGTCGCAGAATTTCCCAAGCAGATGACGATGAAAGAACTTCGAAGTTTTGTAGTCCTATGCTCTTATTTCCGGCGCATTGTTCACAATTTTGCATTCATCGTGTCACCATTAACGCAGCTTTTTCGCGGTGACGTGAACCTGTTCTCCTGGTCCCCTGCATGTGACGTTGCCTTCACTACTCTGCACCGTCTGCTCACCTCCCCACCTATTCAAGTTCTAGGTTTCAAGTTTATTATTTTCCAAAAACAAGTTACAAAATCTAGGATATACAGACAAGGTCCTAGAGCCATCGATTTTAGTGGGACCCTCGGTTTGTCGATAAAAAGTGACGGTAAAATTTATACAGAGCAACAGAAAATTCTTACAATATACGGACATCAAAATGCACTTTTGTATCACAAATGAAGCCAAAACATGCAACATGGTATAAAAAGAGCCGAAGAACAAACTAGAACAAAAAGGTAAACAATCACAAGTATGGTTATTCGAGGAAATGATTTTAACTATACGTGTGTTAATAACAAGGTAAAAAGTGTTTAAACAACAGCTCCGCGACCTCTTTGGCAATCCGTTTGGTCAATAGCTTGATGCCCGAAAGCAATTGGCCGTACGTACACAGACGTCCACTGAGCCCTACTTGAATTATATTCAAGACGTCTTAGGGTTGTGTCAAAGGGCCGATCCCAACATGACTGAGGCCGACAAGATTTCGCACGTTTTAAAAGGAATCACCGACGATGCGTTCAGCCTGCTTGTATTTACCACCGTAACGAATATCGACGCCGTGATCAAAGAGTGCCGCCGTCTCGAGCAGGCGAAGAATCGACGCATTTTGCAGCAGTTCCAGTGCCTACCCAACACCGCGGCAACGTCGTCATGCGAAGCCACTCCTTGTCATCCGTCTACAACCGAAGACGTGACGCGCATCGTCCGACGTGAACTCGAGGCCGCTTACCCGGCTGCCAACAAACCGACGTTGCCCGACGCCTCAACGCCAGCTGTCGCCTTGATCCAGGCTGTTGTCCGCCATGAATTCGCTAACCTGGGTATCCTGTCCACTGCACCCACCGTGCATAATACTGATCCCTCATTAGCTTCTGTGGACATGAGACGTCGCCGTCTGACTTCTCTTCGAACCAGAAAACCTTCTGAATGGCGAACAGCTCATGATAAGCCAATCTGTTTCCGCTGTGGTCGTGCGGGACACATCGCTCGTTACTGCCGCAGCCAGTAGCCATCTATGCCTTCTGGTTCGTACCCCACTTACAGCAACTCATTCCGTCCACCGAACCATTGTTATCCGACCCGCACTGAGTCTACAGCATTTATTACCCTTGAAGACTACGGCTACCCTGTCTCGTCGTCGCCGCTGCCTCAAAGCCGCCTTTCTCGTTCAAATACGCGTCGCCGCTCTTCCTCGTCATCGTTTAACCGCCGCTTGTCCTCGGAAAACTAGGCTGCGCAGCTTCTGGAGGGGAAGCTGCCCTGTCGACCTTACCCGAAAAGTATCTGTTGGCCTTACGTTTGAACAGGAACACCCTTGAAGTATATGTTGATCGCACACCTGTTAAAGCTTTGATACGGGCGCTGACGTCTCTATTAGGAGTTCGCATTTTCGTCGTCGCATACAGAAGGTCCTCACGCCCTCCTTGACCAGTGTCGTCCAAGTTGCAAATGGCGCAACAGTCCCTGTCGTCGGTATGTGCACAGCTCAACTTACAATAGCCGGTCATCAAGTGGTCGTCCTTTTTACCGTGCTTGCAACATGTCCACACAACCTCATAATAGGCCTCGATTTTCTTGCTGCCAATTCTGCTCTGATTGATTGCTTCTCTGGCTTGTGCCGCCTTGAACTGCCACAAATCAGTGACGCCCCGTACCAATTTACATGCCATTACAATGCAGCCACTTTGTTCACCTGCCCTCCAAAACGGTGACGTACATCGATTTTCTGCGCTCACCAGCTGTGCCCTACGGTGACTATTACGCGACGCCTCTCACCGACGTACTCCTTGCGCACAAAGTTGCAGTGCCCTACGCGGTGCTCAGAATCGCAGATAACAGAACTTGTCTACCACTTGTAAATTTCGGCTACATCGATTAAGTGCTTCCAAAAGGCATTTCTGTGGCCCACCTGTGTCGGTTGCTCGATTCACTAACTGAAGTGTTGCCTTAGACACACTTGTTTCAACGCAGCGCACACCACTCGCAGCACATTCGGACAGCTGTCAAATTGTAGACATGACCGCCACTGATCATCCGCCTCCGCAAGTTGAAGCCCTACAGAATCTTCTCGAGGCCTACCAGGATATTTTCGATTTTGGTGACCGACCTCTAAGGCAGACGTCCTTTGTCCAGCATCACATACACACAGGTGATGCCAATCCTGTTCACCGCCGTCCCTACAGAGTGTCTGCTCTTGAGCGGAGCAACATTCAGAAGAAGCTGAACAAGATACTAGCGAAAAACATTATTGAACCATCTTCAGGTCCCTGGGCATCCCCGGTGGTATTAGTTAAAAAGAAGGACGGATCGTGGTGATTTTGTGTGGACTATCACCACCTTAACAACATCACCAAGAAAGATGCATACCCTCTGCCCCGCATTGACGATGCCCTTGATTGCCTCCGTGGTGCCGCCTACTTTTCTTCCATCGATCTTCGTTCTGGTTATTGGCAGATTGCCGTGGACCCCGTGGACCGAGAGAACACGGCTTTTGTAACACCCGATGGCCTCTACCAATTCAAAGCCATGCCTTTCGGCTTATGTAATGCCTCCGCCACCTTTGAACGAATGAAGGACTCTCTGTTCCATGAATTCAAGTGGTCTACGTGTATTTGTTATCTAGATGATGATTGATTTGTGGGTTTTAACGTCCCAGAACCACCATATGATTATGAGAGACGCCGTAGTGGAGGGCTCCGGAAATTTTGACCACCTGGGGTTCTTTAACCTGCACCCAAATCTGAGCACACGGGCCTACGACATTTCCGCCTCCATCGGAAATTCAGCCGCCGCAGCCGGGATTTGAACCCGCGACCTGCGGGTCAGCAGCCGAGTACCTTAGCCACTAGACCACCGCGGCGGGGCTGTTATCTAGATGACGTGATTGTGTTTGCTCCCACTTTTGAAGCGCACCTTGAGAGATTGTCGAAAATTCTTGATGTATTCCGCCTCGCCGGCCTTCAGTTGATTTCATCCGAGTGCCGGTTTGGTCGCTGTAGTATTACAATACTTGGACATATTGTTGACGCTTACGGCGTACAGCCTGACCCAGAAAAATTTCGGGCTGTGGGGGACTTTCCTGTGCCAAAAACCGCCAAAGATGTCCGCAGCTTTGTGGGGCGCTGTTCCTACTTTCGGTGGTTTATCAAGAACTTCGCGGAAATCGCTCGGCCCCAAACAGATTTACTCAAACCAGATGAGACGTTTACCTGGGGTTCCTCGCAAGCAGCAGCATTCTCCGACTTCACCACTTTGATCACTTCCTCTCCTGTTCTGGCCCACTTCAACCCCACGGCATCGACCGAAGTCCGCACCGATGCCAGTGGTTATGAAATAAGCGCTGTGTAGGCTCAGCGACGACGTGGGCAGCATCGTGCGATAGCTTATGCCAGCAGGCTGCTGTCCCCCTTGGAGCGTATTTATTTCATTACAGAGCATGAATGCCTAGCGCTGGTGTGGGCAGTCGCGAAATTTCACCCTTACTTCTACGGCCGACCATTTATAGTTCTCACCGACCACCACGCTCTTTACTGGCTCGCCTCCCTCAAAGATCCCACAGGTCGTCTCGCCCGCTGGGCACTCCGCCTACAAGAGTATACTTACACCGTAGTGTATAAATCAGGAAAACTGCACAAAAATGTGTATTGTCTGTCACGCTACTCTCTGGTCAACTGCGATCCTACGAGCACTGATACTGTGGGTTGCATCATTTCCATCTCCCAGCTGCTTCATCTCGGGACGAGCAGCGTCGTGATCAGGATATCAGCCGCCTAATACAAAAGCTCGAATCTTCACCGTAAGACGCTTATGTTCTTATGTTTACCTTAAAGGACAACATCTTATATCGCCGTAATTTATCGCCCAATGGTCACGACCTACTTCTCGTCATACCAAAGCACCTGCGCTCCACAGTCCTACTGGAGCTCCATGACGCGACAACCGTGGGTCACCATGGTGTCTCTCGCACACATAACCGTGTGCGCCGCCACTTCTACTGGCCTCGCCTTTCAAGCTCTCTACGTCGTTATGTCAACGCTAGTGAAATTTGCCAGTGCCGCAAGAAGCCGTTGGGACTTTCTTCCGGGTATCTCCAGCCCATCGACATTTCATCGGAGTCATTTTTCTGTGTTGGTTTGGACCTTCTCGGTCTCTTCCCAATATCCGCCTCCAGAAACAAGTGGGTCGTGGTTGCTAGAAATTACGCGACTCGCTACGCAGTTACGCGAGCCCTGCCAACAAGCTGCGCTACAGACGTCGCTGATTTTCCACTACGCGATCTCATTTTAGTGCATGGATCCCTCGTCAACTGCTGATAGACTGAGGCCGTACGTTCCTTTCGAAAGTGGTTGATGACATCCTGCGTTCCTGCTCTACCCAACTTACGCTCACGACATCGTACCACCCCCAAACAAACGGGCTTACAGAACGCTTAAACCGCACCCTGACGGACATGCTATCAAAATGCGTCTCGGCCTACCATCATGATTAGGTTCATACGCACTACTCTACGTGACGTTCGCGTACAATTCCTTCCGGCATGACACTGCTAGGTACTCGCCATTCTACCTTCTGTTTCGACGCGAACCAACATTGCCGTTGGATACCTTCCTGCCAGACGCTGCGCTGTCTACTTCTGATTATGCACGCGACGCTATTGCCCGAGCTCGTCAGCTTGCCCGCAGCAGATTAACGGCATCCCAAGACTCGCAGAGCCATCGTTACGACGAGCGGCATCGCGACGAACACTTTCCGACAGGTTCCCTCATTCTTCTTTGGTCCCCTACGCGACATGCAGGCCGTTCAGAGGCTTCTCTCTCGTTTCCCGGGCACATTCCGCGTGCTTAGACGAGTGACCGACACTACATATGAAATTGTTCCTGATGATCTATCAACCTATTCAGCTCTGCTGCACTGGGACATCGTCCACGTATCGAAGCTCAAGCGTTACCGCACTGCTCCTGCTGTGGCCCCGTAAGCTCGCCGTGTCGGCGCTTTTGCCGCCGGGGGTTGTGTTACGTAGTTTCGGCTGACTGAAACAGGGCATAGTGGGACATACCCAAAAAGGGTGCCTGAGACTGAAAGAAGTTAATGAAGTTGACGTTGTCGGTGAGCTGCGTTGTGGCTGCGGACAGACTACTGTTATTTTCCACGTAACAATATGTTTAGGATAACCCCTTTCCCATGGAGTTCATGACTCAGAGGTACATCTTGTCACGAGGTCGTAGCGGGGACGAATAGAGCACACTGCGAGTCGAACAATAAATTGTTTATTTGCGCGAACCTGTGCCCAGTAAACGGAAAGTCGGACTACAGTAGCAGTCTTGGACTGATAGCGGCGAACGGACTGTTGGCCGTCGATTAACAACTGAACAGCGCCGAAGTGCGTCGGCTTTTATACTCTTGCCATCGAATGTTCTAGCGTTATCGCTGGCGGTGGCGTAGGTTCCAGAATAATCTATGCAGTTCGCAGAGTAGGCGTGATCTTATCGGAATGATCTACTACAGTCCGGAAGCTTCTCGAAAACTGCAGACGTGGTTTGCGCTGAGAATTATGTAGTGTTTTGGGGTGATAATAAAACTTCAGAAATGTAACGTGGCATTGCCCCCCTCTGAAAAAGGCATCGTCCCGATGCTTTACCTAAAGATGAAGGTACAACAATGATGCAAGAAAGTACAATGAATAAATTACGGTACAATAATAATACAAAAAACACTGTTTCAGTTTGTTAGCGGGCGTAAGACGGCTTGAGGCGCGCGACATGGACGACTACAGGTCGCGATCGGTGTCGTTGAGAGTTCGTGATGCCGTCGGGGACAACCTCGTAATCAAGTGGGTCGAGACGCCGAACCACCCTGTATTGTCCGAAGTACCGTAGCAGAAGCTTTTCCCTTAGTCCACGCCGGCGTATCAGCGTCCACGCCCAAACACGTTTACCGGGCTGGTATTCCACGAAGCGTCGTCGAAGATTGTAACGGCGGCTGTCGGTCGTCTGTTGATTCTTGATACGGAGACGCGCGAGTTGTCGGGCTTCTTCGGCGCGTTGAAGGTACTCACTCACATCAAGGTTTTCTTTGTCGGTGGCATTGGGTAACATGGCATCGAGCGTCGTTGCCGGGCTCCTTCCGTAAACCAATTTGTATGGAGATACTTGCGCCGTCTCCTGCACCGCCGTGTTGTATGCGAAGGTCACGTACGGAAGAATGGCATCCCACGTCTTGTGTTCGACATCGGCATAAATTGCCAGCATGTCTGTGATCGTCTTGTTTAGCCGCTCGGTGAGGCCGTTGGTCTGTGGGTAGTACGCTGTCATCCTGCGGTGGTTTGTCTGGCTGTATGCCAAGGTCGCTTGAGTCAGGTCAGCAGTAAATGCCGTTCCTCTGTCGGTGATAAGGACCTCCGGGGCGCCGTGACGTTGGACGATATTTTCGACCAAAAACTTAGCTACCTCGGATGCACTGCCTTTTGGCAGGGCTTTTCTCTCGGCGTAGCGGGTGAGGTAGTCGGTAGCTACCACGATCCATTTGTTTCCGAAATCCGACGTCGGGAACGGCCCCAGTAGGTCCGTACCAATCTGCTGGAAAGGTCGACGAGGTGGTTCAATTGGCTGCAGAAGTCCCGCCGGCCTTGTCGGTGGTGTCTTGCGTTGTTGACAGTCCTGGCATGTCGTCACATAACGAGTGAAGTCGGTGGTAAGACGCGGCCAATAGTAGCTTTTTTGTGTCCTCGCGAGCGTGCGAGAAACACCGAGGTGCCCTGCTGTCGGATCGTCGTGCATGGTCTGCAGGAGTTCTGGTCGCAGAGCTGAAGGAACCACAAAGAGATACTTGGCTTGAAGTGGTGAAAAGTTTTTATTTTGGAGAAGACCATTTCGCAGGAAAAAACGACACAAGTGCGCGCTTGAATACCTTTGGGACTTCGGTGGTCCTGCCTTCGAGGTATTCTATTAGGGCCTTAAGTTCCGGGTCGACCCGCTGTCGTTCAGCGAAGTCGTCGGTAGTTATCGTTCCCAAGAAGTAGTCGTCATCCGGGTCGTCAGGTGGTGGTTGGTCGACAGGTACACGAGAGAGACAGTCGTCGTTGGAGTGTTTCTTGCCGGACTTGTAAACGACAGTAATGTCATATTATTGAAGTCTCAGGCTCCATCGTGCGAGGTGACCTGAAGGGTCCTTCGAGGTGGCTAGCCAACACTAGGCGTGGTGGTCGCTCACAACTTTGAAGGGCCTGCCGTAGAGGTAGGGGCGAAATTTCGACGTAGCCCAGATGAAGGTGAGGCACTCCTTTTCTGTTGTGGAATAATTGGCTTCTGCTTTGGATAGCGATCGGCTGGCGTAACCAGTAACCCTTTCAAGTCCGTCAGCCCTCTGCACAAGAACGGCGCCAAGACCTACGCTGCTTGCGTCAGTGTGTATTTCTGTCTTGGCGAGTTCGTCGAAATGAGCAAGTAACGGAGGCGTCTGCAGGCGACGTTTGAGCTCCTGGAAAGCGTGTTCCTGCGGCGTTTCCCATTTGAACTTCACGTCGGCCTTGGTAAGGTTAGTGGGTGGATCGGCGATGTGGGCGAAGTTTTTCATGAACCGCCTATAATAGCACAGGCCCAGAAATCGGCGCACCGCCTTCTTGTCAGCGGGTGGCAGGAAGTCGGCGATGGCGGCTGTTTTCCGTGCATTGGGACGAACTCCAGAGTTGGTAATCACGTGCCCCAGAAACAAGAGCTCCTCGTACGCAAATCTGCACTTTTCTGGCTTCAGTGTGAGTCCGGACATCTTGATGGCTTGAAGTACAGCTTCAAGGCGCCGAAGATGTTCGTCGACACTCG
Organism: Rhipicephalus annulatus; assembly: GCA_013436015.1. Taxonomy (NCBI): domain Eukaryota; kingdom Metazoa; phylum Arthropoda; class Arachnida; order Ixodida; family Ixodidae; genus Rhipicephalus; species Rhipicephalus annulatus. The sequence continues at coordinate 343,843 of WOVY01010868.1, read as the reverse complement.
AGGAAAACACGGTGACGTCGTCCAAGTACACAAGGCAAGTCTGCCACTTCAATCCTGCCAGTACTGTATCCATAACACGTTGAAAAGTTGCAGGCACTGAGTAAAGGCCCAAGTGCATCACCTAAAACTCGAAGAGGCCGTCCGGTGTTATAAACGCCATCTTCTGTCGGTCTCTTTCGTCGAATTCGATTTGCCAATAGCCAGTCTTGAGGTCTATTGACGAAAAGTACTTGGCGTTATGAAGCCGATCAAGTGCGTCGTCTATTCGTGGGAGAGGATACACATCCTGTCTTGTGATTTTATTCAGGCGGCGATAATCGACGCACAAACGTAGGGTCCCATCCTTTTCTTTCACTAACACCACGGGGGACGCCCTTAGACTCCTGAACGGCTGCATGATGTCATCCCTCAGCATTTCATCCATTTGTCTCTTCATGGCCTCGCGTTCTAGCGTCGAAACCCTGTACGGACTCTGATGGAGTGATCTGGCGTTTTCTACGGTTATGATGCAATGTTTCGTGATTGGGGTCTGCCGAATGTTCGATGACGATTAAAAGCAATCTTCGTATACAGGAGCAGGGCCTTGAGCTGTTCTTGTTTATGGCTCGGAAGTCTGGGATTGACGTCAAAAGCTGTGGGAGAGGCTTGGTTCCTCTGAGCAAGTTCCGCAGAATCGGCGAGGGCGAAAGCACTGGTGGCGTCCCCAATTTCTTCGATGTATGCGACCGTTGTTCCTTTGTTCAGATGTTTGTACTCATTGCTGAAATTTGTGAGCATAACCGTTGCTTTGCCTCCCCGCAGCTCTGCAATTCCTCTTGCGACGCAAATATTTCGTGTGACCAACAGATGCTGACTGCCTTCAATGACGCCTTCCAAGTCAAGTGATTTAGGAGCGCCGACTGAAATAATGACACTGGAGCGATGCGGAACGGTGACTTGTTCTTCCAGCACATTCAAGGCATGGTTTCCGTGACGGCGTGTGCGGCGGTAGTGCTTCTTCTGTGGATAACGTTATCGACTTTGTTCTTAGGTTGATGACAGCACCATGGAGGCATGGTGCTGTCATCAACCCTCGAAAAGCTCCTGTTTGGCCCCTCGCATGAGCAAACGAACTTTCTTCGCCTCAGGCATGTCTGGGTCAGGGTGACGGAATAGGCGGGTCATCTCTCCTGTGAAAATTGCAACCTTTTCATGTGGTAGCTGAACCGGGGTTTCTAGTAGAGCAGTGGTCCTCTCTTTTCGAGCGACGCTCGCGAACGTTTGCAGGAATGCGCTGCAGGAGACATCCCACGTTCGGAGCGTGGACTCCCGATTCTCCAGCCAGGTCCTTGCGGTGTCTTTTAGGTAGAAGTACACACGACGGAGCTTTTCTTCGTTTTCCCAGTGGTTGAGGGCGACCATACGGTCGTATGTTTCCCGCCAGGTTTCCGGGTCTTCAAACGACGACCCATGGAACGTCGGTGGTTCCCTGGGTTGATGAATGACTATCACAGGCTGGGACGCTGCGGTTTTCATTGTCACTGCAGTCGAGGTCATGGCCTTGGTCTTCCACGCCTTGTCTTGTATAAGCCCGTATTCCGGTGGGAGACCTTGCTGTCGGCGGCTTGTTCACTGCTCTTGGTTAGCGTCGGTGTCTTCTCCGCGACGTGGGCTGTGTTCACGGCTTGACGGTGGCGTCCGGTACATGAACGAAGCAACACCTCCACCAGATGTCACGAGGTCGTGATGGGGACGAATGGAGCACACTGTGAGTCGAATAATAAATTATTTGGGCGAACCTCTAACCAGCAAACGGAAAGTCGGACTACAGTAGCAGTCTTGGACTGATAGCGGCAAACGGAGCGTCGGGCCGTCGATCAACAACTGACAAGCGGCGAAGTGCGTCGGCATTTATACTCTTGCCATCGAATGTTCTAGCGTTATCGCTGGCGGTGGCGCAGGTTCCAGAACAATCTGTACAGTTCGCAGAGTGGGAATGATCTTATCGAAATGATCTACAAAAGTCCGGAAGCTGCTTGAAAACTGCATGTGCGGTTTGCGCTCGGAATCGTGTAGTGTTTTGGGGCGATATTAAAACTTGAGAAATGGAACGTGGCAATATGCGTTCCTTCAGCTCGGCTCCCTGGCTCGGCTTCCTGGTATTATAAGCACTTGGAGCTTGCATGAAAGAAACAAAGTAAGCGCGAAAGCACGTGGTTAAAACAAGATAAGCCTTCCAGAAAGCATTACTTGTTATCTTTCGCAAAGCTGACTTGATAAAACTTAGTCATCACTAATATAAACGTTGTGGCAACATTACTTATACTCGGGTTTCTCGTAGAACAATCGAGCGCATGTGGACTCATATGAACAGTGTTATGGATATCGTATAGACTGCCGACAAAACGAGCGTATGATTTTGATATTCCTCTCTTTGCAGTTCGCCAGTAGCCACTTATGATGTAGCACAGCTCAAAGCGCTGCTTGAGTGACAAGCTAGGTGGATCCACGCAAATTTCGATTGTACATGTTTTTTTTTGTTTCTTTATTGTGGGTCGGCTGGCTTCTGAAACAGTGACTGTCTCAATGCGATTTCGGCGTGCCTATATATTTACTCATGCACCATGGCGCGTAGCAACCATATGTACACTGATAAAGGCTCAAAAACGCAGTAAAGGTGCTTAAAACGAGCAACTGCACGCTTTCGTGGGCTTCGGCACGCAATTTCCCAATTCAGACGCTCCTTAGATCTTCAGTACCACGCGAGTACAGCGCCGCCGCTACTGTCACCCGCCGGAAAATCAGCCGAGACGCGGTGCGGCCGCTCCGTTCATTCCACTGCCCCCTTCTAGTACACTGTACTCTAGCTGTCGCAATCGCGCGAAGAGTAGGTGTTTCCAGAGATGGGCCTGGCTCACTTTTTCTCCGCCCCGCCTTCGTATGGTCGAAAAGGCTGCTGCGCTGTTGGCGAAGCGTGCATGGGGCGAGAAAAAAAAGGTTTTGCGCTTTTATATAACTTTGCGCTCATTTTGGAATGACGAGTCAAAATGTACGAAAGGCAAAGTCACTACATGGGCGTATATATTATGAGGAAGAGCTTCATTCGAGACGAGCTCAAGCTGGCGCACACTGATGATGATATCTACAGATGAGGAAATTATACAAATGATGATGACACGTCCAATTGATAAAGAAGAGTCGGTGACTGCGCTCACACTAATTCCCCGTCACGCTGGAAGCGGCCTCCAGGCCGCGCGAGAGATAATACTAGGAATTGCGTCGGGTATAAAATTTCAGTCGAGAAACGTGCACAACTTCTGTCCCACGGCAACGGTGGTTGGAGAGAGCATTAAGTAGTGAGATATGGTAATTAATGGGGGACGTTTGTTCAATCACCGTATAAGGCCCTATAAAACGAGTGAGGAATTTTTCACATAAGCCGGGCACACGCACGGGAGTCCACAGAAGAACTTCGTCTCCTGGGGAAAAGGCGACAGCACGGTGTGTTGAGCTGTAGCAAGACTTGCGAGCTTCCTGAGAGATGCCGGTGTTGATTCGGGCTAGATGACGGCAGTGCTCGAGGCGAGACAAAAATTGTGTGGATAAAGGGCTTGCTGAGGTAGCAGGAGCCGAAAGGAAGGAGACGTCCAGAGTTACACTTGGAGAGCGGCCATGGACCAGAAAATAGAAAGAAAAGCCGGTGGTTCGTTGCGTAGCTGTATTGTAGGCGAACGTTACAAATGGCAAAATGGCGTCCCAGTTTATGTGGTCAGGGTTAATGTACATGGCAATCATATCCGAGAGGGTACGATGAAAGCGTTCCGTCAAGCCATTTGTTTGTGGATGATAAGTTGAAGTTGTCTTGTGGGTGGTGTTGGCGGCGCGTACAACCTCAGCAACAATAGAGGAAAGAAAGACCCTGCCGTGGTCGCTGAGCAGACCACGTTAAGCTCCATGGCGTAAAAATATGTTACGCAGAAAAAATCGGCTATTTCAGTGGATGTACCAGCGTGCAGTGAGGCTGTTTCCGCGTTACGAGTGAGGTGGTCAACAGCAATTACAATCCAACGATTTCCATTGGAGGTCACGGGAAGGGAGCCGTACAAGTCTATCCCAACGACTTCAAATCGCAAAGCGGGACAAGGAAGAGGTTGGAGAAAGCCAGAAGGAGCAGTAGTGGGTCGGTTCCGCCGTTGACATAAGGCACACGAAGAAACATATTTGAAAATGGCGGATGAGAGGCCAGGCCAGGTGAATCGACTGCGTATTTTGTCGTACGTTTTGTGATAAACGAGATGCCCAGCAGCAAGATCATCGTGGAATGTCTCAAGAACCTGACGTTGTTGACAACGTGGTATAACGGGGACCCATTTGTTTCCTTCAACGTGGTAAATATAGCGATGTGAAACACCATCGTGAAGCTTGAATCGTTTCAGTTGTCGGCAAAGTCGGGCGTTCGGAGGAGTAGATGTGCCTTCTAAGCGTGCTATTATGGAGCGGCAATGAGGTTCAACACGTTGATACGACACAAGGGTAGAAGGGCGGCTGGATCTTAGCCAACTGAAAATTGCAATGGGTAATGCTGTGGTGGAAATTGGTGATGGTGGGCTATTACGGTTGGGCCGAGGCAGCGAGAGAAAGCATCAGCATCTTGGTGCTTCTTACCAGACCTGTAGACGACATCAAAGTTGTGCTCTTGTAAACGATGCACCTAGTGGCCAAGACGGCCCGATAAGTTCTTTAGGGACGAAAGCCAGCACAATGCGTTGTGGTCTGTGACGACTGTGAAGTGTTGGCCGTGGAGGTATGGACGAAATTTTTGTACCGCCCATACAACAGCAAGGTGCTTTTGTTCGGTTATTGTGTAATTTTTCTGGGCAGCAGTCAAAGCACGACTGGCGTAAGCGATGACACGTTCACGTACGATGTTGTCACGCTGCAGTAGAACGGCACCGAGACCATGACCACTGGCGTCCGTGTGAAGAATGGTGGGTGCACCTGGATCGAAGCGACATCGTACCGGGTTGGATGTCAGGGCTTGCTTTAGCGCCAGGAAAGCCTTTTCACAGTCTTCGAACCAGACGAATGCCATGTTACTTGTGAGCAGTTGATGGAGCGGAGAGGCAAGCCTTGCCAAATCGCGTATGAAGTGCCGAAAGTAGGATGCCAAGCGGAGAAAACTGCGCAGGTCTTTTTCACGCAATGGACGGGAAAACTCGAGGACGGCGGCAAGCTTTTCCGGATCCGGTCGAATACCGTTTTTGCTGAATAAGTACCCTAGAACCTTATTCGCCTTGCTTGCGAAGGTGCATTTTTTATATTCAACTGTAAAGCAGCTTTTGCAAGGCAACCTAGGACTTCTTCGAGACGTTGAAGATGTTGCAAAAAGGTAGACGAAAACACTATGATGTCGTCTAGGTAGCATAAGCAGGTTTTTCACTTCAGGCCACGCAGTACGCTATCGATCATACGTTCGAAGGTAGCAGGCGCGTTACAAATCCGAAAAGCATTACGTTAAATTCATATAGACCATCAGGGGTGGTAAAAGCCGTCTTCTCTTTGTCAGATTTGGACACTGGTATTTGCCAGTAGCCCGATCGCAGGTCAAGGCTGGAAAAATACTCTGCGCTATGCAACGAATCTTGTGCGTCATCGATTTGTGGGAGAGGGTAAACATCTTTTCGTGTTTCGTTCAATGCCCAGTAATCAACGCAAAAACGTACTGTCCCGTTTTTCTTTTGCACCAAAACAACTGGTGAAGACCATGGACTCGAGGAAGGACGTATGATATTCCACGAAACATGTCTGAGGCGTTTTTCTCGATTATCTTCCTTTCTGCAAGAGACACGCGGTATGGACACCGGTGAAGAATTCGGGAGCCGTCAGTCTGTATTCGGTGAGTCGCTGCAGTTGTCACACCAAGGACAGCAGAATGAATGTCAAAAAAAGAGAGCTGTCTGCTCAATAAATTCAGCAATTCTTGACTCTGGGCTGCTGTCAGATCAGGGCTTATCGTCAGCGATAGAGGAGTGGGAGAGTTGAGTGGCGGCGTGCTTGGCTCTGGTAGGTCTTCTTGACTTGGAAGGGCAACAATTGCAACGGGAGGCGGGTCAATAGCGCATGTGACTGTTGATCCACAGGGCAACAATAAGGGCTTGGGGGTCTCATTCAACGCAGTAATATAAGCAGACCCTTCAGAATAACGAACAAGGCCTGGAATGATCATAATGCCTCACTGTACCGTGTGGCCATAAGGTAGTAGAAGCACGTCACCGTCCACAATCTTGATGCAGTCACCGCTAATTACTTCTTCTCGGGATGACCAAAGAACATAATCTGAAGTGGTGATGAGACGAATGCGCTCTTCATGTTCTGATACAGAAGAGTCGGCGGTATTTAGGTAGATGAGGCGCTGACGACAAGATATAGAAGCGCGTGCAGACGACAGAAAATCCCACCCCAAATGAGTTCGTGGGTGCACTCACGGAGAACTGCAACAGCAAAATGATGACGGATACTGCCTATGAAAACACTATTTGTACACTGGGCGAGTGGGTGACAAATGGCGTTCGTCGAAGCATGAAGAGACGGGCACGAGTAAGGCGTTGTTACTTTGCGGAGACGGGTGCGAAGGTCAGAGTGAATAATGGAAATAGCAGCGCCAGTATCCACTAGAGCTTCAACGCGTATACCTTCTATTAACACTGTTAACAAGTTCGATGGTCTGTCTGGAGGAAATGCTGGCTATCCGGTGGATGCAGTTTCCCCTCCTAAAACTGCACTGGGGAGTTTTCCAAGTGGGCATTCAGAACATTGGAGGGGGGTCGCAGAGGCAACACGGAACGGCGATTGGGAGATGGTGAGCTGCGGCGAGACTCACGGGAGTTCACAGGCAGACCAATACCTCAAAATGGAGAAGGCTAACGCAGAAAAGAGGACTGGCAAGGCGTGCACTGGTAGTTCGTGAGTGGACTGAAGCGTCCGCGTTCCTCTGGAGCGTGGCCGCGTTGCTCGACCTGTTGGCGCCTTCGGCAAAAGCGAGATATATGACCCCTATAGCTGCAATAATAACAGATTGGGCGTCGAGGACGCGGCATGGCGTAATACGGCTGTTGGCGCATCGGTGGTAACACTGACGTCACAGGTACATGGGCACCTGTTGCAGCCGCTAGGATAGTGGTGGGTGCTGAGAGCACCGCGACTTCTGCGTACGTTGGTACCTGACGATGTCTGGATTCGGCGGAACAGAGGTGGATGTGAGGCAGATGCAATCTCTTGCCTTATGATGTCCCGCAAGTTGGTTGGAGCTGCGGCTAAAGTAGATGGTGGAGTGCAGGAAGAGCAGGACCCATGAAGATCCTCACGAACGATGTCGCGGACCAGGGCACGGTTATCGAGGGCCGCAGGAAGACGAATGTCCGAGGCATCATGGCAGAGACGAAGAGACCAGAGTTCTGGTTTTTGGCAAATGGTGATGACATCTTGAGTCGTGGCAGGGTTTTGCGACGCAAGGGCGCTGAATGCGACGGTATTTATGCCTTTGATATAATCGCGTATTTGGTCGCTTTGAGGCATAGATGAATTTACACGCTTGCACAGGGCAAGAACATCCTCAATGTACGAGGTGTACCAGCTGAATGCGTTCAGCAAACTTCTTCGTTGCTGCTTCAGCGCGAACACTGGGGGAACCGAAAATCTGACGGAGCTGCCATGCGAACGTGTCCCAGTTGGGAAGATCTTGGAGGTGGTTTTTGGCAACATCAGTTGGATAGAAAGGAATCGTACGTAACTTGTGTATAGTATCCCACCTGCCCAACTCGCTGACGAGGTCGTGGGTGTGTGTGTAGCCATTCTTCAACGTCATACCCTTTGAGACCCGAGAATACTGGCGGATCACACTGGTGGCTGTGGATGGCCAGGCTCGACGGCGGAGGCTGCACTGGGCTGGTGGTGTTGGATGGACCAGGATTGTCTTGTCAGGGCTACGAGGGTGGCTGTGTTCGGTGCTATGTCCCCGTCTGCAGCAACGACAAGTTTGCAAACTTCGGCAAGGAAATCCACCAAACGAGAAGTTGGCAGCGATGTAACGGCAACTTCTGCACGTGAGCAATCTATGATGGTCCGATGACGCGAAAGAAAGTCCCATCCAAGAATGACTTCGTGGGAGCATGACGCCAGCACAAAAAATTCAATGACATAAAGTTCACCTTAGATAGTGACACGTTCAGTGCACACAGCTACAGGTTTTATGCCCTGCGAGTTGGCCCTTGACAAAAGCGATTGAAGTGCCGTGGAAGAGGTATTGATGCTCGTTGCTAAAGTTGGTAACAAGCAACTGAGATCGGCCACCATGAAGCATATGGCACTTCTGGCTACACAAATATCTGGTTTTAGTCGGTGCTGCAAGTTCGTTTCGTTCACCGCTTAACCATCGACTAAATTGCAGCATGTGACGTCGACTATGACGCTTGCTCGAGGAGAAAGCGTGACGCTCTCGGTAGAAACACAAAGTATGTCGAGATGCTGTTCGTCGCCCTGTACATGAATAGCTCGGTCGGCTGAAAACGTGGCACGGCGCTCTTGCAGGTAAGTATTAGCGCCATACTCTTGCAGAACTTCAACTTCAAGAATAACGTCACGAAAGCACTCACGTAGGAAAAGGCTCTTAGCGACAAACTTATATCCTTGGATCTGAACTCTAGTATATAGCGCACGCACTCAGCGTAGTAACAACATTTGGCCGCCAGCCGTCCAAATCTGTGAGTTGTGCTACGGCGTGATTACTTTCTTTAGCTGCGAGGCCAGTTTCCCACTCAATATTGAGTACTCGGCGCCGGTGTCCACTAACGCGTCAACCGCGTAACCATCAATTGTAACTGGTATATCAAGTGGAAGCTGTTCGTATTCTGCAGTATCGTTACGTCTCTGAGTCGGTCAGGGGTCTTCGGCACTTAGATGTTCAGCGACCCCGCCCACAGAAGTCGCTCCAGTTAGTTTTCCCGGCGGGGCCTTGGAGACCGTGCGGTAGAATACCACTGGGGCAGCGATGAAAATCGCCTCGGCGACGGTGAACGCGACTGGCGCCCAGCGGACGGTGATGCAGGGCGCTGGGCGAAGTAGTTTTTTATGTCGCGGGGTCGCTGGCCATGCCGGGGTGGCGGCGAGTATGCAGAGAAGTCGCGAAGCCCTAGGCGGCGGTATAGACACTGGCGCTAAAAGTGGTCTGCTTCACCACAGTGAAAGCTCAGAGGCCGGCAGTCGGGTGTACGCCAAATATCTGACTTCCGAGGGGACGTGCGCCTATCTTAGATGTAATGAACTGGCGGCTCCGAATAATAGCTGACTGGGGCGGCACGGACGAATGGTGGCGATGCAAACCTATCATCGTAATACCTTACTGGCTGCGCCGTCTGGAGCGACACGGTGGGAGGAGCGCGAACGAACAATGGCGGAGAGGCCGCAGGCCACTTTAAGGCTTCCACTTATGTGATCGTCTCACGGCCGTATTCAGGGGGGGGGGGGGGGCGTGGAGCTCTCAGGAGGCGAGGGCCCCGTAGTGCCTGGTGCAACTCCTCTTTGATAACCGCTGCAATTGAGCCAGACTTGGGATGAGGTGTCACGCCGGCCTTCTGCAGTTCTTCGCGCACCACGGAACGAATAAGTTCTCGTAGGCTGTCCTTGGTTTCAGTTGTGGCGAGAATGTCCGCAGCGCGTACGCCACTTATTTGTCTGTATACATGCTGGAACGTTGCTGCAGCATCTTTTCCATAGTCACAGCCTCTGTCAAGAACTACGCGATGGTCTCAGGAGAGCTCCACACGAGGCTGGGAAAGTCCTTCTCTTTAACACCACGCATCAGATAGTGCAACTTCTTATCCTCCACCATCCGTGGGTCAGCTCGTGGGAAGAGGCGTGTCATGTCTTCCACGTAAGTGGTAACCGTTTCATTTTGCAACTGGACCCGGGCCTTAATCACTCGTTCCGCCCGTTCTTGATGATCGGCACTTGTGTAGATCTCCAGAAGCCTAGGACGGAACTCGTGCCACGACGTCAGGTGTTCCTCGCGATTATGGTACCACGTACGCACACCATCCTCAAGGTAGAAGTAGACAAGTTCAGTCTTCGATGTCCTCGCGCTCCGTGCCCTGGAACGCCGTCGAGACCCGGGGGTACCCCAACGTATACCGGTTCGCAATCGTGGTTCCCGTGTCGGTTGAAGCTGTTTGAACTGAACCACTCGTCATACCTGTTGAAAGGATGGGATCCGTGTCGTTGAATTCGGGCTGGCGGCTGGCCCGATGCACAGGGGTGTTAACTGGGACACGACTCGGAGGGCGACTCCCTAGAGGGGTCTGCCACAACCTTGAGGGCTACCCAGCCCCTGCACCAGTTTGCAACGATTCTTTCAATTAGCCGAGATGTAGCCAGCTCTTGAAAACCACGTCCGTCGCGGCTGGATCTCGAGCAAACTAGGCGCACGCGATCTTCTTTTATTTTGCAAGGTGAGAGCCACTCTTGGTCCCAACCCATTACATGCAGGTAATAATATAGACGGTTTCAAGGTCACAAACATTGTACCCTAGAAAACTTTCGGTCACCTCATTTACCAGCTCGTAACTTCGAAACTGAGAGCACGTTTTTAAGTTGCATTTAAACTGTAAAAGATACCTCTCTTTAGTTTTTCAGATAAAAGGTACGTGAGTAAAGGTCAAAGGAATCTTTTATAGAATTTTTGTAGCTCAAAAGATTTATCTGAGTTTATCTTACCGAATAAGAGAAAGAAAATATAGAAAATCATCGGGGTACTTTCTAAAGCTCTTTTTGCCCACCACTATATTGGCATATTGGTGGACAAAACCAGGTGTCATCAAGGGGCTGTGTTTGTAAACAGTGAAAGGGTCTACACAAGTACCACCCTCTACAACCGGTACGTGGTATCTGCTTTTTTTTTCTTGAAGCGCCACGAAACGAGGATGAAAGCAGGCGAGCTCAAAACCATTTCCGCTCTTCCACGAAGCCTTCGCAAGCCAAATCTCTTCCCTACCATTTGTGGTACCCGACCAAGAAGTCACGTGCGCATGACGTGCCCGATCAAGCCCAACTTCCGTGCATGCGAACGGCGTTTTTTGTTGTTCTTGTTGTTGTTATTGCCAGCCATGTTTTGATGTCTACTGCCTGTTTCTGTGGGATGGTTCAGACCAAGGAGGATTAAAAAAACTGCTGGAGTGAAAGCTCCCGCTATGCCTTGCCAGCAGAAGGAAAGCCACCTTTTTTCACTGCAAAGATGGCGGAAACATGCTCTTTTCTGATGGTGCCCACTTAAAGATCAAGTGCCTTTGATATGTTATGTAAATGCTACGTTAGTTCTATAATAAAAGATAGTTGTTCCCGACGAAATAACACACAGAAACGAGTATGGATGTCTGAATCTTCAAAGAACTTTGCCTCCAATTAGAAACTCACTATGAAAAACTAGTAACTGTAAGACGCACTTGGAGCTCTATGTGACCCGAAAAAGTTCGCACATTAAACTCGTTGGGCGTGCGAGTGAAACGCTTCGCTTTGAATCGCTGAACGGTAATAATTTATCGTGCCTCTAGTAAGATGGCCGTCATGGCTGCCATCTTGCCAGAGGACTGGCTTCACTCCTGGGCAATCATTCTCACTCCAACAATGTTTTAATCCTCCTTCGTTCAGGCGCGGTATAGGAGAGATGAGAACAATAAACGCGCGAACGTGTAGGAGCATTCTACGGCTGTCGTCTGCTCGATGTGCTGACCACAGAGACACAAACGCATGCGAAATGCCGGTACATTATCTCCGAATCTAGTTGCAATTCATGGGAAAAAAAGTAAACATAACGCTCACATTCCTTTATAGGAAGCCAAAGAAACGCATGGAGGCGCTGCGACTCTGGACAGACATCGTCATCTGTGGTAAAAAAGTAGAAATCGGGCATGTATATCGCGAGCTTTTCTTCCCTTCAATGCGCTGCCACTCGCTTACGTGCCCGTGCAGAGAGCGTGTGATCCGTTGAGTCACCTCACAATGTACCACCCGCAGTTCGGCTTCATGGGCAAGCACTTCCGAGTAGCGAATCAAACAAAAGGAGTAAAGTTCGTTAGTCAAGTTTATAACGTAGAGCAGCCAACGGAACACGAGGACGCCCGAGTCATTGCGAAAAGCATTTCTCAGGCCCTCCATGATAATACCGTGTACAACGTATGCCTAGAGGTAAGTCTCATTCTGCCGACATGAAGCTGCGTACTCTATCGGTGTGCTGTGTTGACGTTCATGGAAACCGTATAATTGTTCTTTTTATGTCGTATCTAGCAGTAGAAGCCGTGTACTGTCATGTGCAAACGTTTGCCGCTGCCGTGGGCTAAAAAAATAAATAAAACTAAAGTTACACGGTCATGGCAATAAAATGTCCGAGAAGATTTAGTCATGTCCTCCGTGCCATAGGCGCATGCCCCGCTGAAGTCGCCACGAAGCAGCAAGCTGAAGTTTAACCACAGCGAGTCAAGTTGAAATGCTCGCCTCGTTTTTTTTCGACTGTCGTGTCATGCTTGCTCATCCTTCCGCGAACGCGGCTCTGTTCATCGGCTGTTACTAGCTGGGAAACTGATACAGCTTTACACGTGGAGAGCGTCCCTCGGTGTCTGCATTCTTTTGGCAGCACACAACAGTGCTGCGGACCTCGCCGACGCTTCCGTGTGGTGGCTTCTTCCATCACGTAAAGGCAACTTCACACAGCGAGCGTCTCGTTTTAGCGCGCCAAGCTGACGGCACGGCGCCTCTAAAGTTCCCCGCACCGAAAGCAGAACGCGTTGCGCCCGCGTGTCACACGCGCTTCCGTTTCGGCGAAACACACTGACTCACCTGCGACATAGAGTAACTTATTTACTGTGTTACTCTATGCCTGCGACCTCTCCCGCGTCTCTCCTAAAGTTTGCGGAGCTCGCCGCCAGGGCCAAGCGTGGCGTTGTCATCGCTCCACAAACATGAGCTTCGGTTCCCTATTGCGTCTCATTATTTATCTAGAGATTTATTAATCTCTTCAAGCCACAAATGCATAAAGTACGCATGTCGTGTGAAATAATTTTCGCCATTTCACGTGCCACTGTTGGCAACGTCAGAGCACAGTCGTCTACGTAGAGGACCAACGTCACAGCATTGTCATGTACGTAGGTCTATTCATACGCGCACGTCATGCCCTTATTATCTGGGTGCGCACCAGCAAAAAGAAAAGGGAGTAGCGTTCATCTTGAAATTTGACCCACTTGCGCGGTGCGTAGCATTGAAAATTTTGGCAGACGTGATCGGGAACGTCTCATGTACGCATTGCGCTTGTGAGATCAGAATTGTCAAACCTTGGGAGTGGACCTTTAAGGAGCTTCACTCATGAAAATACTTTCCTTCAGTTGAGCCAGGAGATCCTGGTGGTGATTATTGCTCGTAGGCGAAACAAATTGCCCCCACCACCCCGAAGGAAATCGTCAGGAAACGCGAATACATAGCGTAGCGTCCGTAAGCGTGTTTCGCGCGTAATAACCCAGCGTTAAAAGAATATTAGAGAGTGAGAATTTTAGACCCAAGAAGCTTGCGTTGCGCCAAGGCGCATGCGCAGAACCGAAGCCAACCTTGGGCTCTTGCGTTTGGGGTGACCCAAGGCACAAAACATTTTGGTTCAGCCCTACCAAAGCTATGAGGTGTAAGATAGCCACGCATGCAGTTGCGCAGGAAGATATCGTACTAGATATATTAGGTGTCTTAAAATTGACCGGGTTGACTAAAGTTGGCATTTGTTTGGTGTATGTTACGCCACAATGTTATGTAATGCGTTCTTTGTTCGCATTTAGTTCGTACGTATGAAATTCTTTTTGTCTCTTACTCCCGGTAACTGCTTCGCGAATCAACATGGCAGCATCCTCGCAGAAGCGACCACCCGCTTCAATCCGAACTTGCTCTTGCTACACGCCCACTGCACTGACAGCAACAAATGAATGGTAAAATCTGTCATCGATTTGTTTCATCTTACTCTGGGGATAAAACACCAGGTACGGGCTGTTTCGCCACACGTGCTAAATCTAATGCGCTGAGGCAGGACTTGGGCTGCGTCGCTAGACCAAGAACGCTGCATCTTCAAATATCGTACATGCAACATGGCACAGCGTTTTGTGCATATCGGATTCTCCTTCGGTGGAAACATAAAAAGAGAGAAAAGAAGCATTGCAGCGGGACACGCGAAGGAACGCGTCGATGGAAAAGCAGTTGTACGAGAGCCACGAGAAGCGTCGGAGAGAAACAGGCACAAAATGAACCTAACCACCGGCATGAGCGCCTACCGATCTGCAGCATGCAAAGCAACAAATACACGCTTCAAGTTTCTGGCGTGCTGTTTTTTCCCCACAGTTTTACTGCATTTTTAGGTTAATTAATAATCTTTATCTGCACTGAGTGTGTATACACAATTCGGTGAGCAGATGCCATGAAGACGGTGAGCAGACGACATAGCGCGGGCGAATACATGTGCAGAGGCTAATAACCCTTTCCATTGGCTTAGGGGCCTTGTAGCCTCCACAGTGCTGAAGAGTGGGGCGCCAAGGCGTCTTGGATCGCCAGCGGGACGAAGCAGGCGCAGCGCAAGCCACGGTTCCGTATGGCCCGCGTCTCGCATAATTTTAGGGGCGAAGCTCCTTATAGCAGAACCAGTTCGTCCCTCGTAGTCGTAGTAGTAGTGTGTAACCAGGCTTACATTTTGACCTCCAAGGTGGTGCCGGTGGGAGATTTCTTCTGTGCGTTGTTGAACAATAAAAAAATTGGCAGCATATCTACGGTGTGAATGATGGAGAGTGCGGCGAATCATTCGTCCGTCCATTCGTTCTTGCTTCCGTCCGTCCCTGCGTCCGTCTGTGTGACCGTCCATTCGCCCATCCGCCCGTCCGTGCGCGCGTCTGTTCGTGCGTCCGTCCCTGCGTTCGTTCATGCATCCACCCCTGCATCCGTTCATGCGTCCATCCATGCATCTGTCTGTGTGTCCATTCGTCCATCTATTCAACACTCCAAGTACCACCATCCCGCATCTTTTCATCATATATTCCCCATATGGAAGCACCGCCATCCAGCGGACATTCCAAGGACTAAACGAGAGGTGGCACACGCACACTTTCTTACAGCTTGCGCTTCGTGTCTTCTTCCCAACTTTAACCAACCTCGAGTTCATGGTATATACTAGTTCACTGTATTCGTGGCACTGCAGCCTGACGCTCGCTAAACCTTTCTAAAACCAAAGATGTTACGCCCCAAGATTATAACGTAGCGACCTTTTCATGTCAGATATTGCTCAATGTACATGCCAATGACTGCTAATGGGAAATGAGAGACAGGAGATTTCGGACTTTACTTTCTTACGGCTTGCGCTTCGTATCTACATCCCACCTTTAACGACCTCGAGTTCATTCAAGGTATATACTAGTTCATAGTATTCATGGCACTGCGGCTCAACGCTCGCTAAACATTTCTAAAAGTAAGGAGGTTACACCCAGTGAGTATAACGTAGCAACCCTTTTTTGTCAGATAGTGCTCAATGTACATGCCAAAGGTGCTAATGGGTATCGCAGCGTTCGCGTTAACTAAAAGCTGAATCGAATGGTCCTGTCTCTCATTCCCCATTAGCAGCCTTGTCATGTACATTGAGCACTATTTTTTATTGTTCAACAACGCACAGAAGAAATCTCTCACCGGCACCACTTTGGAGGTCAAAATGTTATAGTTGTTACATACTATAACGGCTACGAGGGATGAACGAGTGTCGCTATAAGAAGCATCGCCCCTAAAAATTCGCAGCGTGTGCGTTAACTAAAAGCCGAATTATTTTGTCTCTCATTCCCCCTCGGCAGCCATTGCCATGTACAATTAGCACTATCTGACAAGAAAGGGTTGCTACGTTATACTCGCTGGGTGTAACCTCCTTGGTTTTAGAAAGGTTTAGCGAGCGTTGGGCCGCAGTGCCAAGAATACAGTGAACTAGTATATACCACGAACTCGAGGAGGTTATAGGTGGGAAGTAGACACGAAGTGCAAGCCGTAAGAAAGTGTGCGTGTGCCTCCTCTCGTTCAGTTCTTAGGATGTCCGCTTGATGGCGGTGCTTCTATGTGAGGAATATATGATGAAAAGATGCGAGATGGTGGTACTCGGAGTGTTGAATAGGTGGACGAACGGACACACAGACAGATGCATGGATGGACGCACGGATGGCTGCACGGCAGATGGACGCATGGACGGATGCTGGAGCGGATGCA
Source organism: Rhipicephalus annulatus (assembly GCA_013436015.1). NCBI lineage: Eukaryota > Metazoa > Arthropoda > Arachnida > Ixodida > Ixodidae > Rhipicephalus > Rhipicephalus annulatus. Next base: position 327,559 of record WOVY01010868.1, on the reverse strand, counting down.
TGGACGAACGCATCAACGGACGCACAGATGGACGTGCGGACACACGAGCAGACGCAAGCGTGGATGGGCGGATGGACGCACGGGCGGCCACACAGACGCACGCATGGACGGACGGAAGCAAGAACGAATGGACGGACGGATGGTTCGCCCCACTCTCCATCAATCACTCCGTGGATATGCTGCCATTTTTTCACATCGAAAAAGCTTCAAAAAAGGTCTCGCACCAGGATTTTTGGTGTCGAAGCGTTCGGGTAAACTTGTTTTACTCGGTGGTGGTCGATTGTCGGTTATTTGAGTTGATGAAACTGCTCAAAACATGCATAAAAAGCTGAGCCGACGTGCAGCGCGTTCGCAGCGTGTCGCAAAGAGGGGAGAGAGCGAACAGCGAGAGGAACGGTGGAACACTGCACCTGTCATTGTACCTGACGGCCATAATGTCAGCGTCTTAACACAAACGCTACACAAACGATGGCAGCACTAACGCTACAAACGTGTTTCAAACGCGCTACATTGAGGTGGTGGCAAGTCGCGTTCAAGTCGAAGAGGTGCGGGCTCCGGTTGCAAGGGGCGAGAATAATCGCGCGCACCCGCAGCTGTTGCTGACAGCTGCCGACGCCGAAGCGTGACATGGTGGGGGATCTGGTTGCTAGGGACGCACGCGCCCGCAGCTGTTGCTAAGGGAGAGCGCGGCGGACAGATCACGACGAGGCCTGACATAGCCCGACTAAGAAATGCATTCACGTTTTTAAAAAGTTGGCAGATCCCACGTACAGTGGGAATCGATGATATGCGAAGCATGAATGAGAAATGTTGATATGTCACTTTAAAATCAGCACAACTTTACGAGGTGGAGGTAAATGATGCCGTACATAACTTCCGTGTCATGATTATCATTTTTGGATGCATTGTTTACCTTCGACATATATTCACGTCACGTGATACAAATTTAGTATATGTGGAGCTAGCGAAACGGCCGTGAGCACGCTGTGAGCGTGGTATGTTGTCATGTTCTTACATGACACGCGTGTCAGGATTATCATGTTTGTACCAGTCATATATTTTGCCATCTATTGACGTAACGTAACACGAAATTTGGTATATGTGGAGCTAGCAAAACGGTCGCGAGCATGTCATGAAGGGCCCAATATACTCCATTGTAGCGTTGACGCGCGCGCACGCTGGGCACAGCGACACTACGTTAGCAAAACGCGAGCACTCCATAGTCTGACGCCAGGTGCGATTAGCGTACGTCGGTGGGGCCCGATGACAACCGGTGCGAAATGCAACATGCTGCATTTCGCGCCGATGCCATAGAGTAACATTACTCAATGCCGATGTGCTACCTAGACGACACTGCGTCTCCTTTTTTTCGTGACGGAGGAACGCCGAACGCGCTGAAAGCGCATACGTCAAAGCAACGCAGCGCGGCGCGCGCCTGCAAGTATATGGCAGGACCGGCGCCAGGCATGGCAACGCCTGCGTGACGCGACGAAATGAACGCCGACGAGCACACGCCCCGCATCATGTCGAAATGTATTGGTGCCTTGAATTTGGCATGTAGTCATGTTGTCACAGGAAACGCATGTCATATTTATTATGTTTGCACCAGTCACATACCTTCGTCATTCATTGGCGTCACGTAATACCAAATTTAGCATTTGTGAAGCTAGCAAAAGGGCCCATAGCGCATCATGAGTGTGGCATGTCATCATTGTTACATGACGCGCATGTCGTGATTATCATGCTTGGATGTGTCGTTTACCTATGTAGTCCGTTTGCGTCACGTAAGACTGAGTTTGGTACATGTGGGGCTAGCGAGACAGCCGCGAGCGCATCATGAGCGTGGCATGTAGTCACGTTGTTACATATGACACGCATGTCATGTTATGTTTGCACCAGTATCATATCTTCGTCATCCATTCACGTCCCGCAATACCAAATTTGGTATAAGTGAAGCTAGCGAGATGGCCGCCAGCGCATCGTGAGCGTGGCATGTAGTCATGTTGTTACATGGCACGCATCTAGTGATTATTATGTTTGCACCAGTCACATACTTTCGTCAACAATTCACGTACCGTAATACCAAATTTTGTATATGAGACGCTAGCGAAACACCAGCGAGCGCGTCATAAGCGTGGCGTGTATCCATGCTGTTACATGACACATATGTCATGATTTTCATGTTAGGGTCTGTCACTTGTGTTCGCCATACAATTATATCATACCATAGAAGTTACTGCAACATGCTATGTGAACGAAACCACCGGAAGAGCAGCGGGACCATGAAATGCAAATTATGACATTCATGACATACATGTCATGATTTTCATGTTATGACCAGTCAAATATGTTCTTCATGCAGTCATGTTACGCCATACCAAGTTTGGTATCGATGCCTTCATTGAAACGGCCAGGAAAGCTAAAAGTCGTACATAGATAGATAGATAGATAGATAGATAGATAGATAGATAGATAGATAGATAGATAGATAGATAGATAGATAGATAGATAGATAGATAGATAGATAGATAGATAGATAGATAGATAGATAGATAGATAGATAGATAGATAGATAGATAGATAGATAGATAGATAGATAGATACGCTCAAAGTCGCCGAAGTTCCCTGAGAAATGCTTCGCATTTAAAGGCATGCGCACGCTGGAATACCACACGCTCTGCTGTTTGCCATTGCGTCAGTCACCGCCGGAACCTCACTGAATGTGCCCTCTCGAGGTAGTCGGGCACGCGAGGCGATAGCTATACTCGATGCATTTGCTGGGGAGCGTGGCGATTGGGACGGCTGGAGAGAAACGCGCCGCGCGCCCGTCATTCCGGAGACCATGATCTCCCAAACGTGCGAGCGCCAGGCAGTAGCAAGCCCATGTGAAAGAGGGTGTCACCAGCGGCCAATGATAGAAGGAGCGCGGTGACGTGTGCTGAGGTGGCATGTGCCAGTGTAGCATGTCAGAGCATGCCAGCTGGCAAAGCGCCGTTGCCTGACGCGTGCCAGCCGACAGGCCTCACGGCGAAGCTAAGGCAGCCATCTTGCGATTACGACCTTAGGTATACGCTTCTTTCCCTTATTCAATAACGAGGGTCTTGTACTGGCAGACTTGGTGCCGTTAGGTTGTATACGAGGGACTATTGGTCAGCTGCCAGCTCGTAATAAGTTCACGTGCTACGTGACGCGATACAGGCTCATAAAAAGAGTGTGCCACACTCACTGCCATGGCTACAGGTGGCGCTATCTGGCACTCCCACGTTTAAATTCACATATAAACCCAATAAAGTGGCTGGGGGTACAGCCGCCGTGATAGCTCGGTGGTAGAGCATCAAACGCGTTATTCGAAGGTCATAGGTTCTGTTCCTGCTCAGGGCAACTTATTTTTTCACCCACTTTTCTCTCTTCTTTTTCACATAACGTTGGTTCTAATAACTTCCCCTATACATTCTTTGGCAGTATTGTTTGTTAGATCTAGTTATTATTGCGTCAAAACATGGAAAAACGAGCCCTTCGGTATACACTTCTCTCCCATATATATATATATATATATATATATATAATATATATATATATATATATATATATATATATATATATATATATATATATATATATATATATATATATATATATATGATTGAAGAGAAGGACGCACGTACGAAATGTGGATTTATTAACGTTTCGGCTGGTGGACCAGCCTTCGTCAGAATGAATGCAGTATGTTACAGGCACTTAATATATAGGTAGGCGGATGTATACACAGGAACAGTGCACCACTGCCAGATGCTATGCGCAATGAAAGCAAGGTACATGCGCATGGTGGACACAACAACGCACTGTGACTCACAATCACAAAAACAAAGATATCGCGTAAAAAAATAATAATAATCGCGTCACTGGCCAGTGAGATACCACGAGGCACAGAACATATAAGAAATATTGGCAATGCGCCGAGCGTACATAGCACAAGATTGACTCTACAAAATAATAATAATAACGATACATAATGCACTTTTACGAAGGATTAAACATCCATTCAGACGAACGAGATAAGTCTGTCTCCGCATGAGGCCGAGCACGCACTGTATTCTACGCTATTATGCTAGCCAGTTTGCCCGCGTTTTCGTTTAAACCCCTAGAAGCCGTTCCGAACTTATGAATTAGAAATGATTCGCGTATCTCACGCTTATAATGCGACGTGAATCCCGCCTCCAATACAGTTGCCCTAAATGATTCGAAACTATGTCCGGTAGTGGCGACGTGCCTTGAAATCGGCAGATGAGGCATGGAGTGCACATGGGCCTTGTGATTGTTGAAACGGTAGCGAAATGAATTTTCAGTATGACCGATATACTGCAAGTGACAAAAGGAGCACTCAAGCAGATAAACCGCATTATCTGTGTCACAGGTGAAATCGCCACGAATTTTTAAAGTGAAATTGTTTGCGGAGCTTTTAGCCACAGCGGTGGTTGTCATCTGTTTGCATAACTTGCATCGAGTTATGCAAACAGATGACAACCACCGCTGTGGCTAAAAGCTCCGCAAACAATTTCACTTTAAAAATTCGTGGCGATTTCACCTGTGACACAGATAATGCGGTTTATCTGCTTGAGTGCTCCTTTTGTCACTTGCAGTATATCGGTCATACTGAAAATTCATTTCGCTACCGTTTCAACAATCACAAGGCCCATGTGCACTCCATGCCTCATCTGCCGATTTCAAGGCACGTCGCCACTACCGGACATAGTTTCGAATCATTTAGGGCAACTGTATTGGAGGCGGGATTCACGTCGCATTATAAGCGTGAGATACGCGAATCATTTCTAATTCATAAGTTCGGAACGGCTTCTAGGGGTTTAAACGAAAACGCGGGCAAACTGGCTAGCATAATAGCGTAGAATACAGTGCGTGCTCGGCCTCATGCGGAGACAGACTTATCTCGTTCGTGTGTGTGTGAATGGATGTTTAATCCTTCGTAAAAGTGCATTATGTATCGTTATTATTATTATTTTGTAGAGTCAATCTTGTGCTATGTACGCTCGGCGCATTGCCAATATTTCTTATATGTTCTGTGCCTCGTGGTATCTCACTGGCCAGTGACGCGATTATTATTATTTTTTTACGCGATATCTTTGTTTTTGTGATTGTGAGTCACAGTGCGTTGTTGTGTCCACCATGCGCATGTACCTTGCTTTCATTGCGCATAGCATCTGGCAGTGGTGCACTGTTCCTGTGTATACATCCGCCTACCTATATATTAAGTGCCTGTAACATACTGCATTCATTCTGACGAAGGCTGGTCCACCAGCCGAAACGTTAATAAATCCACATTTCGTACGTGCGTCCTTCTCTTCAATCATCTATTACACCGGACCATCGATCTTCATTCCTAAAATATATATATATATATATATATATATAATATTGACTTGGCTAGTAAGAACTATCAAGAAATTTGAATGGCACTTGTAATGATGTATTCTATCGCAGCCTCTTCAATGAAGTTACGAGGACCGCGTCATCATGTTTGTAGAAACCATTTTTATCTAACGTTTGAAGCTTAATTACTTTCCGGCGCACTACCCTGTAACGGACAACATGCAAAATATTCAAAGTATGTTTTTTGAAACGCTTTTAAGAATAGAAAAGTATGTTGCAAAGTGTCCAAAAATTATTTGTCAAGCATTCTGGCTTAGAAAACGCGAAAGTGCTGAATAAACGTCACAATAATCAAAATATGTATGTTTAAGGCATCTTCATAAATAGAACAATGACTTTGTCAAGCATTTAGTGCCATATCATTCAGGTACATGCATTGCAGATTTTTCTGTCAGCCTCAGAGCAAGAAGCTGGTTCTGGAAAAAAAGTGAGGTCCTCAGCACGCACAGGAAAAATAAATTAACTTTTTATATAGATAGCTAGCACCTCGTAGTGTACTGAATATGCGATATGCCATCGCTATTATCAACGAGATAAAAAAACACTGATTAGAACAACTTAGTGGGTCACTGTTGTGACAAAGTTGATGATACTCCAGTATCATCAACTTCAAAGCAGCGACCGAGCATCTACTCCTTTAACCGATTGTAATAGCCCACCCCTCATGTAAAACCCCTTCATTGGGGCCTTTGAGGTACTGTAAATAAATAAATAAATAAATAAATAAATAAACACCAGCTAATTTGCTGCGGCAGTTGTCCCGAAAGAGCCGCCGCCACTCTATTTCCCCGTCCCTCCCGGATGGATGGATGGATGGATGGATGGATGGACCCTTTAGATCGGGCGGTGGCTAGCGCCACCAAGCCGTAATACTTAATACACCAAAAATCAGATTTATATTTTTTCTTTAAAATGTGAGCTTGAGTATTCGTACTTTGCAGTGAAGGGTTTAATTTTCACTCGTGCCTTGACTTTAGCCACCAATCAGATATCCTCCTTCTTGTTAAGTCTACCCGCTTAAAGTCTATTTTGCCCTCCCTGTCGCTAAACCCCAGTGCTTTGAAAAACTCTGCGCCATCATCCTTCACACGGGTGAAGCCGTTTACAGAACATTATCAAGTGTTCGGCAGTTTCTTCTTCCTCTCCACACGCACTGCATACTGTATCTACCCCTTCGTATTTGGCCCGATATGTCTTGGTTCGCAGTACTCCCGTCCTGGGCTCAAAAAGTAGAGAACTGCCCCGAGTATTATCATAGATCCTTTCCTTGGCAATTCCCTGCTTAAAAGTTCAATAGATCTCTAGTGCGGACTTCTTAATCATGCCTATTCTCCACTTGTCAGTCTCCATTTCCTTCACTTCCTTCTTAACCGATAATTCTTTTTTGTTTGCCCCCCTGCTGTTTTCTAAGTATTTACCAGTCAATTTTCTGGTTCGATTCCTCCATTTCGTATCGACATTCTTCATTTACAAGTAGCTGAATGCCTTCCCAGCCAAACGCACGTCCCCCATTTCTCTCAATCGCTTCTCAAACTTTTATCTTGCTGCTAGCTTCCCTGCCCTCAAATGATGTCCATCCCATATCACCTTGTACTCCCCGATTTGGTGTATTCGCGTGAGCTCCTAAGGCAAGCCTACCTATTCCACGTTGCTTATATTCTAATCTTGCTTGAACTTCTGATCTCATGCACAAGTTCACATTTCCGGACGTCATACCAGGAACCACGACCCCTTTCCATATTCCTCTCGCAACATCATACCTATTGTAATTCCACAGTGCCCTGCTTTTCATCACTGCTGCATTCCTGTTACCTTTAGTCGTTACGTATATTTCGTGTTCCCTCAGGCACACGGTCCCATTGCTTATCCATACGCCCAGATATTTGTATTTATCTGTTATTTCTAGCGTGACCTCCTGTATTCGAGCAAGCTCACAAACTTCATTATCATTAAAAAGCATGACTGCTGATTTTTCCTTACTGAATCTGAAATCTAACCTATCTCCCTCATTACCGCAGATGTCCATCAATCTCTGCGAATCTTCCTTGTTGTCGGCCATTAGCACCATATCATCTCCATACATTAATGCTGGTAGTGCCTGATCAATGAGTTTTCCTTGTTTGACGAAAGAGAGGTTGAAGCCCAGACCACTTTCCTTTAATTTGGCCTTTAATCCTTGTAGGTACATTATGAATAATAAGGGTGACAGAAGACACCCCTGCCTAAGCACCCGTTTTACCTCTACAGGCTTGAATACCTGTTTTTTCCACTGTATAATTACCTTGTTACCGTTTTAGATATCCTTTAAAGTGATTACTGACTACGTCTTCCACGCCTAGTGTGTCCAGTATTCCCCACAATTCCTCTTGAACCACGCTATCGTACGCTCCCTTGATATCCAAAAATGCTAGCCACAGAAGCCTGTATTCCTTTTCTGCTATTTCGATGCACTGCGTCAGAGAGAACAGATTGTCTTCCAACCTCTTATGTTTCCGAAACCCATTCTGCAGTTCTCCCAGCACCCCCTCATCCTCTATCGATGCCTGCAGTCTTTCCTTTATAATCTGCATCGCCAGCCTGTAGACAACTGATGTCACTGTTATAGGACGGTAGTTGTTTATGTCAGCTTTGTCCCCCTTTCCTTTATAGATCATGCTCATCCTGCTAAGTTTCCATTCATCGGGAACTTCACCGGCGATTATTATTTTGCTCACTGCCTCTCTGAAAGCCTGCTTAGACTTCGGACCTAATGTCTTTATCAGCATAATTGGAATGCCATCTGGGCCTCTTGATGTACTACTAGGAATCCATTTCTCAGCCCTTTCCCACTCTCGTTGTGAAAATGGAGGCATTGCACCACTTGATTCGTCCTATTGTGGTGCATCAAGCACTTCTTGTCCTACTATTCGTCTACTATTGTGGTGCATCAAGCACTTCTTTGTTTAAATTTTTCTGTCACCCTTGTTCTTATATATTCAATAGCTTCATTCCCTTTTAGCCTAGCACCTTGGGCTGTAGTTATAAAAATCTGCCCAAGGCACGTCTCATTTCTAAGGGAGTTTAGACGGTTCCAAAATTTCGCAGCTGCCTTTCTATCTTTTTATGTACTTCTGCCAGCCACTGAGCTCCCTTTCTTCTAATCTTTTCATTGATCAGACGGGATGCATCCCTTCTACAGCTTCGAAAGGTTTCCCATATGCTTTCAACATCATCTGTCGGTTCACCTCGCTGCTTAGCATGTCTGTGTTCTCTAGAGGCTTCCTGACGTTTTGCTATGGCTCTCTTAACTTCCTCATCCCACCAACTTTTGGTTGGTATCTTTTTTTCCGGGGTGACTTGTCACGTGTCTTAGCAAGCTCTAGCTCAAAGAGTCTAATTAGATTCGTGTATGTCCGCACTGTCTTATTATCCTCCGTGATTACTTTCTCAATTTGTTTAGTGGCTATTTCAATTTGCCTTTCTGGATAAAAATTTTCCTGTAGTTGCTTATCTTGTCTCCTTCCCTCTTTTACTGCTCTTCCAAAGCTTAGCTTGATACGTTTGTGATCACTACCCAGACTTCTGGAGCCACCTTCATCTATGTGCATTCCCCTGAGCTTATCATACATCCTATGTGACATCAGTGCATAATCTATCGTCGTCTGCAGCCTTCCTACCTCCCATGTTATTTGCCCTTCACCCTTCTCGGTACTGTTGCAAATGATAAAATGAAGCCTTTCACACATATCCATGATCATTTTGCCTGTCGGGTCGGTATACCCATCTATATCTTCCATGTGCGCATTCACGTCTCCTAGTACAATTATCTCGCACTCTCTTCCTAACTCCTGAATGTCCTTTGATATACACTCTACCATTGCCTAGTTTTCCTCTCTGGCCTTTGCTCCCGTCCACAAGTACACAAAACCAAGGAGTGTCATTTGACCTGCCACTTTCCCTTTAGCCATAAATGTTTCTTGCACTCCTGCTTGACCCTCTGCCAGTCTGTACTTTTATGAATGAATGCCCCAATACCACACCCCTTTCTGATGCCTTCTGTTCTATTACAATATTCCCACGCGTAGTCCGGATTGTTCTGAGGTTGTTCCATGTCCCTAAGATGTGTTTCTACAAAACCGTATACCATCGGCCTCTCTTCCCTTAGCTGTTCTTCTATCTCTTCCCACTTCAGCCTGTTCCTACCATTCTTTATAGTAATATACCCTATGTCTGAATTGGCTCGGCGCTCGTGGCTACGTCTACTTACGCTCCAGACTCTACCTATCTTAGATATTGGTGCCACTTTGGAATCGTATCTGTCCATACCACCTGTCGAAGAGTCTCCCTGGTTGTTTTCCTCGTTACTAGCTATCCTGCACCCAGAAGGGCTCGCTTTCCCCCCAAAAAAGCTACTGCGCGTCCTGCAAGTCGCCAACCCACCTCATGACCTAGCCGCCCATCGAAGTGAATTCTGTCTCGTTGAAAACCACGCCTCCTATGCACCTCTCTGTTTATTTCCACCACCTCGAAGCCTTTCTCTCGACTCATCCGCCATGTCTCTTGGTTTGCGTTGACATCTGCTCTTTGCAGGTTGCTATCACGCACCGGTAACTCCGGTATCGTGCCTATCACTACCTGTACCTTAGGAGAAGTGGCGCGCATGTCATCGACGCCTTTTGCCAGTGTGGTTGCTAGTCCTGCTGTATCTTCATTTGAGACATCGTTTAAACCGCCTGAAATTATCACGAGGTTTCGTCTATCAGCTATAGTTTTGAGTTTTGCGCTCGCTTGCCTCATGACTACTTCAAGCTTGCGTCCTGGGAACGCCCCTACTGCAACCCTCTTATCACCTCTTACCCTCTCTTTGATGGCTTCTGTGCATCAATTTAAATTCGAGTCCCTGGCGGTTATCACATGCTGTGACTTTTCAGCTGGAGCGTCCTGCACCTGGGGGCTACTTGCACCTGTGACGCCGGCTGCTTTGTCTCCTCCCAGCCCCCCCACTCCCTCGCCTAAGCCGGGATTTGCGACAATTGAACCGGCTGAACTTGTTTTTTCCAAACTTGCTTGCTATTCCTTCTCCACCGTTCTGGTTGCCCGTTCCTTATTGTTCTCTCCGTAGGCCGCTTCTTTGTTCAGCTTCGCTGGTGCTTCCTCGGCGGACTTCAGTCTTTCTCACATTGCCCTCGTTTTCTCTTGCTCTGTCGCCAACGCAATCTCGAGCTCGGCGATTCTCATCAGCAGTTCACTCTGGGCAACCATCATTTTCTTCATTTTTTCCTCGACCTCACATTGCCTACGCTTCGCGTCAGCCTCTTCTCCATCCACTTCTACACTTGGGTCCACTTTCAAACCCACTCCACATCCTGAACACTTTACAGTCTTTTAACCATGCCTTTCTGACACCAATTGTCCCTATGCTCGATAATTGCTAAACTCTAGCCCTGCACTACGAAAAAAAAGAAAGTCTAAGCTCTACTACTTGCGTGTTCAATGTAGCTGCACCTCCCTTACGGGGGGGCCAAAGAAAAAAAACAACAAAAATGTAAACACACACGCCCGCACTAACTAATAAATATCTGGTGACTGGCCCCCGAAAAAGCCGTACCATAAAATAAGTTCTACGAAGATTTCAACTGCTGCCTTTTAATTATAAAGACAAGCTCAAAACAAGCAGAAACACTTATCTGCGCAGTCGATTCGGAGCGTTCAACAAACACGTCCATCCACCGTGACAGCCCGAACCGTCCCGTCACGCTGCAGCGGCCGCAACTGACTCTACAGCTGACACGCACTCTCCCATAGAAAGCCTCTCGACGCGGCAGGCCTTACCGTGCGCTTTTTCATCCAGCGGCCGTAGCTGCGGCGCCATGGGGGGGGGGGGGGTCACTTTTTGCGACCGCCTATGGAATCGCACGTGCGGCGCGCTTGCTGTAGTTACGATTGAGCCTTTGTGTGTCCCGCGAAATCTTTTAATATTCATCTGGCGTGTGCACACCAAGTAATTACCGACCTTGCTTGTAGATACCTGCAGCCCTTGCAAATCTTTGGTATTGTCTTACCAGAGATGGAACCTTGCACACCAATCAGTTTTCGCAGAAGAATTGTGAGCCCGTTTTACTCGGATCCTACAAGTTCACAACTAACATATCTGGAAGTGCTACAGCTTTCTAATACATCTAAATTGATTATAATAACTGCAAATATATCGCGTCAGAAAACGTTTCTTCAGATTTAATCGTTTCGTTTAGAATAAGTAACCTCAGCTATTGCAGTTGCCACTGTTCCTTCAACAGAAAATAACATAGACTTTTTACTTCCTCCAAACACATCCATAAAATTCATACAGTGCAGTATCAGATGCAACAGCCACGTAATACGCTTAGCATGTGTGCGATCTCATAACAGCCGTCTAGAGCCTCTGCAATTTCAGTGACGGTAACTTCGATGCTGGCAATTCAGCGGGCAATTATGAAGTGAATAATGTGAAAACTGAGACGAAAAGAGCGATGAAATGCCGCAAAACGCGAACACAACTGCTTGCGTTCCTGTGCTTTTGAATTTTTTCGTTTCTTTCCATCCCAACGTTCTTATGATAATGCAACTAAATCAACAGTGGACACAAAATCGGAACAAGATGCGTAAAAATAATTGCTTTATTCTCAATTTAGGGCTGATGCTGGCATTTTTTACTTATTTACAGCTTTGCATATTAAAATGACTTGAATATTGCTTCACCCTTTGCGCCCAACTTTTGGCTTCTGTGTCTATCGACCATAAAACTTCCGTTCGGTCTTTTTATGTTAGCCTCTCAACGGGCGAATCCCGATAGCACTCCAACGCGCTTGTCTTCTAGCAATCGCCATCATGCGGTTCTGTCTTTCATTACTGTTTATTTGTTCTACTATGTATCATCGACAAATTGGCACCTGTTTTCGCTCAAACGAAGCCACGTCACGTGTACTCGACTGCCCTACAGCAGCCGTGGTTTTTCGATGTGTACGTAATAAAAATGTGTTTGACACTTGACCTGGCCGTATATATATATATATATATATATATATATATATATATATATATATATATATATATATATATATATATATATATATATTATAATGTAAATGCAAGGTCACAAGCGGTATCAGCGTCGGTACAAAAGCAGCAAGAGCTAGCCGAATGTACAGGCAGCGTCGCAGCAGCAACCAGGCAGTCTTAGCTCGTGCCTCGCGCCAACGTGTCGATGTCGCTGCAGTAGTGGGCATTCGTCTTCACTACATTTCGTACCCCGTCAGAAAAGGAGCCATCCTGGCGACTCACGGTGAACAGAGTACGAGCGGGTCGTAATAGGGTTTCAGCCGCTGTACGTGAACAGTTTCACGTCCCCGAAAGCGCTGGTCTGTGGATGGCGTAACGGGTTCGACGGTGTAGTTAACTGGTGAAGTCTGCGAGACAATGCGGTAGGGTCTCTGGTATTTTGAAAAAAAACTTCGAGGAAGGGCCTGTAGGTACAGCGGGAACCCAAAGCAACGCAAGAGTGTCCGGAACAAAGTTAGGGTACGGGTGGTTATCGTCACGTCGAGATTTTTGTCTCCATTGGTCGATGGTTGTGAACGACTGGGCGAGCTTACGGCATTCCTCGGCGCGGCGGGAAGCTTCAGAGATGGGCGTAGACTCGGAGGAATCGGGGTGGTAGGGCAGAATGGTATCTAGTGTGGTGGAAGGGTCTCGGCCATATAACAAGAAAAATGGTGAAAAGCCCGTAGTTGCCTGTGGAGCAGTATTGTAGGCGTATGTCACAAAAGGCAGAATGAAGTCCCAGTTGGAGTGGTCTGAGGCAACATACTTTGATATCATATCCCCTAGGGTTTAGTTGAATCTTTCCGTCAATCCATTCGTCTGCGGATGGTAGGCGGTGGAAGTCCGGTGAATGATACGGCATTCGGCAAGGAGTGCGTTGACGACTTCAGAGAGGAATACACGTCCTCTGTCGCTGAGAAGTTCACGCGGTGCCCCGTGACGGAGAATGAAGCGCCGCAGGAGAAAAGAAGATACGTCGCGTGCCGTGGCAGCAGGCAAAGCGGCTGTTTCTGCGTATCGCGTCAAATAGTCGACAGCGACAACAATCCAACGGTTTCCGGAAGCCGTGAATGGAAGAGGCCCGTGCAGATCGATCCCAATGGGGTCAAAAGGCCTGGCTGGGCAAGGGATTGGCTGGATTGGACCAGAGGTATGGTAAGGCAGAGCTTTCCGTCGTTGGCACTGCGGGCATGACTGAATGTACTTGCGCAAAAAGGTGTACATGCCTCGCCAATAAAACCGGGAGGAAAGCCGAGCGTATGTTTTGAAGATGCCCGCATGTGCGCACTGAGGGTCAGCGTGGAAAGCTGAACATATTGCAGCACGAAGATGGCGAGGTATGACCAGTAACCACTTTCGGCCGTCTGACTTGTAAATTCCTGCGATAAAGGAGGCCATCGCGAACCTCAAAGTGAGCCGCTTGACGGCGCAACGTTCGAGAAGATGGAGAAGCCGACGGATCTGAAAAGAAGCGCAGAAGAGAGCTGATCCAATCATCCTTGCGTTGCTCAGACGCCATGTCACAGTTTTCTGGGAGCGCAACTATTTTGTCCACGGCAGGTAAACATGCATAGCTTTCGGAGGACATATATGAGCGTGATAGAGTGTCGGCATCAGTGTGACGTCGGCCAGACCTGTAGACAACACGCATGTCGAATTCTAGCAACCGCAAAGCCCAGCGAGCTAAACGGCCGGAGGGGTCCTTCAACGTGGATAACCAACAAAGCGCATGGTGATCGGTGACTACGTCGAAAGGGTGACCATATAGGTACGGTCTAAATTTACCTAGGGCCTATATAATTGCCAGACACTCCTTCTCTGTCACAGAATAGTTCTTCTCCGCTTTGGTGAGGGTACGGCTTGCGTATGCGACTACGTACTCCTGGAATCCCGATTTGCGCTGCGCGAGCACGGCGCCGAGTCCAACACTGCTGGCATCAGTGTGTACCTCCGTCGGAGCAGTCGGGTCGAAATGACGCAAGATTGGCGGCGAGGTTAACAGGCGGCGCAACTTTTCGAAAGCATCGTCACAGGCGGGTGGCCAAGCGTAACTTTTCGAGTCACTACGTAGAAGTTCAGTCAAGGGGGCGGTGATCATAGCGAAATTACGAATAAAGCGACGGAAATACGAGCAGAGGCCAAGAAAGCTGCGCAGATCCTTCAGAGACGCAGGTTTAGGGAACTCTGCAACTGCCCGAATCTTGGCGGTGTCAGGAAGAATACCCTCTTGAGATACAACATGACCGAGGATGGTGAGCTGACTTGCGCCGAAGCGGCATTTCTTCAGGTTGAGCTGAAGGCCGGCGTCAGTTAGGCACTGCAGCACTTCATCTAGCCTGCGGAGATGCGTTGGAAAATCCGGTGAAAATATAATCACGTCATCCAAGTAGCACAGGCATGTTTTCCACTTCAGGCCACGCAAAAGATTGTCCATCATCCGCTCGAATGTTGTGGGTGTGTTGCAAAGACCAAAAGGCATGACACAGAATTCGTAAAGGCCATCAGGTGTTACAAAGGCCGTCTTAGGCTGATCTTCAGGTGCCAGAGGAACTTGCCAGTAGCCACTCCGTAAGTCAATAGAAGAGAAGAACTCCGCACCTTGGAGGCAGTCAAGGGCATCGTCGATTCTCGGTAACGGGTAAACGTCCTTTTGAGTTATTTCGTTAAGACGACGGTAGTCAACACAGAAGTGAATTGACCCGTCCTTCTTCTTAACAAGAACAACTGGAGATGCCCAGGGGCTGTTCGAAGGCTGGATGACGCCACGCTTGAGCATGTCAGCTACTTGGTCATCGATAACCTGGCGCTCGGCTGCGGACACGCGATAGGGTCTTTGATGCAATGGCGCATTGGTACCCGTGTTGATGCGGTGACACACGGCTGACGTGCGGCCGAGGGGAGTATGCTGGCAGTCGAAAGAATAACGGAACTTGTTCAGCAGTCGTAGAAGCTGAGAACGCTGCGAAACGGTTAACGTGTCGGCGATGGAGCTGCTCTGTACGTCTGGCCTAGTAGTCCGCGGCGAAGAGGCACAGGTCACCCCGGCGACTTCGTGTTCGGCGGAAGGACCAGCCGGCATGTCGATAATTGCAGAAGGGTCGAGACTGTAAACACGCCCGACGCACTCACCCCGAAGTAGTGTTACAGGACATGACAAGAGGTTCGAGATGAGCAGTCTGCTGACACCCTCATGAAGTTCTAGAAGGGCATAAGGTAGCGGCGAACACTTGCGACGAACGAAAAGAGCAGATGGCGTGAAAAGGGCACTAGACTCGCCGAGAGAGTCGCAAGACACCATGGTAAGGGCAAAAGAGTGCGGCGGTATGATGACGTCTTCAGCAACTAATAGTTTGTCCCCGGTTTCATGAGCATCATATAATGGAGCGTCGTCAAACACTTCAAATGCCACGTCAGCGCGAGAGCAGTCGATGACGGCCTTATTAGCGGAGAGAAAATCCCAGCCAAAAATGAGGTCATGGGAGCAGGAATCCAACACTAGCAATTCAACGACATAAATGAGGCCATCAATCGCGATGCGAGCAGTACAGGCAGCGGCTGGTGTGACGTGATCTGCGCTGGCTGTACGAAGTGATATACTTGCTAGTGGCGTCATAGCTTTTTTGAGCAAGCGGCAGAGTCTAGCACTTATCACTGAAACTGCGGCACCAGTGTCGACAAGAGCGAGTGCAGCGACGCCGTCCACATGTACGTCCAGAACATTCGTTGGTGAAGTGAGAGGTCTTGGTCTTTTCGCTGGCGACGCAGTTCCTGCCTCTGGAACTGCGGCAATTAGTTTTCCCGCAGCGAGCGGCGTTGAGGTGATGGCGAGCGGCGGTTAACAGGAGGGTGGTGGTCGGCGTACGATGACGTCTGGTCGGGGGGCTGAGAGCCTGTGAACGAAGGGCGCGGTGACACATAAAGGACAGGTTCGAAGGTCTGGTCGTAGCTCTGGCGGTAGACAGGGACGCGCCAACGGCAGTATCGCGCTATCTGACCAGGTAGCCCACAGGCAAAGCATATTGGGCGGTTGTTGAGTGTACGCCATTGTCCACTACTCTGGACGGACCTTGGCTGAGCGAACCGAGGAGTGGGTTGGGGCGGCAGGGCTGAGGGAAGTGTCGTAAATGTCTGAAGAGGTGGTCGAGCCGCCACTTCGGCATAGCTTAGAGGTGCATTTACCTCGGCACAGGCAACAGGGCTCGGCAATGGTGAAGTGTCACGGGCAGATGGTAGAGCCGCGCAAACTTGCTCCTGGACGACCTGGCGAATGTTTGCTGGCAGAGGTGACGGTGGTTGGCCGGCTGTTGATAGCAGCGATAGCTGACGAGCGACCTCAGCACGAACAAACTCCTTGATCTGCGATAGCAGCGACTGAAGGTCAGATGTGGTGGTCAGGCTTGAGAGGGTGTCATCCGGGACGTCAGGGCATTGCGTGAGAAGACGCTGTCGTCGCAGCTCGTCGAAACTTTGACACAACTCGATGACCTCAGAGACAGTGACAGGGTTCTTGGAGAGCAGCATTTGAAAGGCGTCGTCGGAAATGTCTTTCATGATATGTCGCACCTTGTCAGTTTCTGCCATCGACGAGTTGACACGCCGGCAGAGGTCGAGGATGTCCTCTATGTAGCTGGTGAAGTCTCACCAGTTTGTTGGGACCGGCCTCGTAGGCGTTGTTCTGCGCGAAGTTTGCGCACACCAGGGCGCCCAAAAACATCTGCGATGCAGGTTTTGAAGGGGGTCCAAGTGGGTATATCCGCCTCATGGTTTCTGTACCACAGCTTGGCAACATCCGTTAAATAAAACATCACGGTACCAAGCTTTGTGGGATCATCCCATTTGTTAGTAGCGCTGGCTCGTTCATAAGATTCCAGCCAATCCTCAACGTCTTTCTCGTCGGTGCCGCTGAAGATGTCGGGTTCTCTCAAGAGCTGGGCACCGGGACAGCTCCTGCGTGGCGAAGCCGGTGGGGGTGTCAAGACAGCGTCGTCAGGCATGACGGACGGCAGCTTTCGGCTACGCAGTTCCAGGACTGGGGAAGACCGCAGCACTCTCCACCAAAATATAATGTAAATGCAAGGTCACAAGCGGTATCAGCGTTGGTACAAAAGCAGCAACAGCTAGCCGGATGTACGGGCAGCGTCGCAGCAGCAACCAGGCAGTCTTAGCTCGTGCCTCGCGCCAACGTGTCGATGTCGCTGCAGTAGTGGGCATTCCTCTTCACTACAATATATATATATATATATATATATATATATATATATATATATATATATATATATATATATATATATATATATTATGTCTTTGACACTCGACCTGGCCATATAAATATATATATATATATATATATATATATATATATATATATATATTATGAGGAATGAGGAAGAGCTTTATTCGAGGCGAGCTCGAGCTGGCACACACTGACGATGATATCTACAGATGAGGAAATTATACAAATGATGATGACACGTCCAATTGATAAAGAAGAGTCGGTGAGTACGTAAAAGGAAACAGTACGCCGCATTAGTAACTCTCGACATAGCTAAAGCGTACGACAGTGTCGAGCACTCTATTCTACTGACCACCTTGCAGAGTCTAAAGTTTCCTCAGTATATTACTGAGTGGATAGCAGAATTCCTAAAATCAAGGGAATTGTATTGCGTGAAGGATGGCTGTTGTTCGCATAAATTCAAACAGAAACGTGGTGTTCCACAAGGGTCCGTCCTATCTCCAGCATTATTCAATATACTTATGAGCTCTATTCCAATTGTTCAGGATGTCACTGTCTACATTTATGCAGATGATATCGCGTTCTTCGCTGCAGAGAGCGACATTTACTCACTACATCAAAAACTGCAAAGTTATATTAATACACTAGAAATTTGGTTGCAATCCATTTCATTGTCATTCAACATCAGTAAAAGTGCGCTCTTGGTGTTTCCTATAGCAGGTACAGTTTCAATTTCTGTATTTTATAATCGGGAACCTATTCCACAAGTAGATTCAGTCAAGTACTTAGGAATGATTTATAATGAAAAACTAAATTGGAGCCCACATATTGAATATATAACAGCAAAGGCACAACGGGCGTTAGGTTTATTACGCAGGTTAAGCAACAGAAAATACGGGCTGCGCAGACACACGATGTTAATGATATATAAAATGTATGTGCGACCAATATTGGAATTTGGGTGTGTATTATTCTCGGGGGCCGCTGATTATAAAATTAAACCGCTAGTATTGTTAGAGCGAGAAGCCCTGCGAATATGCCTGGGACTTCCCAGGTTCGTGGTGAATAGTGTATTGTATCAAGAAGCGCGATTGCCAACACTCCTCTGTCGATTCCGCATTCTAACGGTTCAAACCTTCTTAAAGTTCTACAGTTTACCGGCGCGAAGATCAGAGTACGCATTTATCAGCGACCCTGACTCTTTCTTTCTTGCACATTGGCCTCGATTTCATACCCCTCAGATAATTTTCGCTAAAAAGAAACTGGATTGCATAAATGTAGACATTAGCACAGTAATTGAAACTAATTTTTCTACCATCAACATTAGAATAGAGTACGATGAAATCTTCCCCCCACAAGTCAAGTTGCAATCTCTGAGATTTTTGACCACTACATTAAACGATTACTTGGTACATGCAGAAACAAAAAATGTAATAGCTACAGATGCTTCTGTCAACAATGAAAAGGCAGGTGTAGGAATTGCGTCTGATTCCCTCGGCTGGTCTTTTTCAGTAAGGCTTCCAGATTTTACTCCTATATTTGAAGCTGAGCTAGTAGCTATTATTTTAGCCCTTCGTAAAATTCCTACGACAGAGACCAGTGCAATCATCCTAACAGACTCACTTTCGGTGTGTGCAGCTCTGACAAACTCTGAACAATCTCGTGCCCTAGCAGCGCTCCACACATTAGCACCGCCGCATTTTAAACTCCTCAAATTAGTGTGGGTCCCAGGTCACTGCGGATTACAATTAAATGAATTGGCAGATGCTTTGGCACAAGCATCACTCGATGGACCAGTAATTTCAGTACTTCCCGAGTTAGAATACTTTTCAGGGGTTAGATATAGGAAATTCGCAATTTTTACAGATAGTTTAGAAAATATCACACAATGAACAGATTATCAGCACCTCGAATTTCCATGGAAAGCCCAGTGGAGTCCGTCAAAAAAACTTGAAATTATAATTTCTAGATTCCGGTGCCGTGTCCCCCCATTAAATTTTTATTTACACAGAGCTGGTCTGACACTTTCCCCCCTTTGTCCGTTCTGCGAAGAATCAGAAACTATTGAACATTATTTTGGCTCATGTCGTAACTATGCATTAATTAGGAAACGACTTTTAGATATTCCATTTGCGAAGCTAGGTTTAAATTTAACCGCAGAAAATGTTCTAAGTTTTGGTGCCTCTGTTTTGGGAAATTGCCACAGAGATGCATTCGATGCGGTGTGTAATTTTATTCAAGACTCTAAACGTTTTTCAACATAAAGCCCTCGTTAACAAATACTAAAAAAACGGGTCAAAAAGTAATTTTCTATTCTGGATAAATCCGTGACATACCAAATTAATCGGGTTTGGCAAAACCAGCTGTCTGGTCGGCTCCCAAAATCAAGTTGTAGCTATTAGTGTCTACTTTGTTATTGATTTTTTTCTCACTATCTAAATCTTTGGTTTATTTCTTTTTTTTCCAACATACTGTCTTAACTATACAACTCCCCCCCCCCTTTTTTTCGTTGTAAGCAATAATGCAGTTATCGTTCATATGAGACTATTTGTTCTCTTGGCCAATCCCCCAGAGTGGGTACGAGCCATGGATTAAAGGATACAAACAAACAAACAAACAAAGCTCACGCTAATTCCCCGTCACGCTGGAAGCGGCCTCCTGGCCACGCGAGAGACAACATTAGGAATTGCGTCGGGTATACAGTTTCAACCGAGAAACGTGCACAACTTCTGTCCCACGGCAACGGTGGTTGGAGAGAGCATTAAGTAGTGAGATATGGTAATTAATGGGGGACGTTTGTTCAATCACCGTATAAGGCCCTATAAAACGACTGAGGAATTTTTCACATAAGCCGGGCACACGCACGGGAGTCCACAGAAGAACTTCGTCTCCTGGGGAAAAGGTGACAGCACGGTGTGTTGAGCTGTAGCAAAACTTGCGAGCTTCCTGAGAGATGCCGGTGTTGATTCGGGCTCGATGACGGCAGTGCTCGAGGCGAGACAAAAATTGTGTGGATAAAGGGCTTGCTGAGGTAGCAGGAGCCGAAAGGAAGGAGACGTCCAGAGTTACACTTGGAGAGCAACCATGTACCAGAAAATAGGGAGAAAAGCCGGTGGTGCGTTGCATAGCTGTATTGTAGGCGAACGTTACGAATGGCAAAATGGCGTCCCAGTTCATGTGGTCAGGGTTAACGTACATGGCAATCATATCCGAGAGGGTACGATGAAAGCGTTCTGTCAAGCCATTTGTTTGAGGATGATAAGTAGAAGTTGTTTTGTGGATGGTGTCGGCGCGTACAACCTCAGCAACAATAGAGGAAAGAAAGACCTTGCCGCGGTCACTGAGCAGAACACGTGGAGCTCCATGGCATAAAAATATGTTACGCAGAAAAAAAATCAGCTACTTCAGTCGCTGTACCAGCGTGCAGTGAGGCGGTTTCCGCGTAACGAGTGAGGTGGTCAACAGCCGTTACAATCACAAGATTTCCATTGGAGGTCACGGGAAGGGGCCGTACAAGTCTATCCCGACGACTTCGAATGGCAAAGCGGGACAAGGAAGAAGTTGGAGAAAGCCAGAAGGAGCAGTAGTAGGTCGTTTCCGCCGTTGACATAAGGCACACGAAGAAACATATTTGGCAATCGCGGATGAGAGGCCAAGCCAGGTGAACCGACTGCGTATTTTGTCGTACGTTTTGTGATAGACGAGATGCCCAGCAGCAAGATCATCGTGGAATGTCTCAAGAACCTGACGTTGTAGACAACGTGGTATAACGGGGACCCATTTGTTTCCTTCAACGTGGTAAATATAGCGATGTAAAACACCATCGTGAAGCTTGAATTGTGTCAGTTGTCGGCGAAGTCGTGTGTTCGGAGGAGTGGATGTACCTTCTAAGCGTGCTATTATGGAGCGGCAGTAAGGGTCAACGCGTTCATGCGACACAAGAGTAGAAGGGCGGCCGGACCTTAGCCAACTGAGACCTGCGATGGGTAATGCTGCGGTGGAAATTGGTGACGGACGGCTATTACGGTTGGGTAGAGGGCGGCGAGAGAGAGCATCAGCATCTTGGTGCTTCTTACCAGACCTGTAGACGACATCAAAGTTGTGCCCTTGTAAACGAAGCACCCAGTGGTCAAGACGACCCGATAAGTTCTTTAGCGACGAAAGCCAGCACAATGCGTTGTGGTCGGTGACGACTGTGAAGTGGCGGCCGTGGAGGTATGAACGAAATTTTCGTACCGCCCATACAACAGCAAGGCACTATTGTTCAGTTATTGTATAATTTTTCTCGGCAGCAGTCAAAGCACGACTGGCGTAAGCGATGACACGTTCGCGTGCGGTGTTGCCACGCTGCAGTAGAACGGCACCGAGACCATGACCACTGGCGTCAGTGTGAAGAATTGTGGGTGCACCTGGATCGAAATGACATAGTACCGGGTCGGATGTCAGGGCTTGCTTCAACGCCAGGAAAGCCTTTTCACAGTCTTCAGACCAGACGAATACCGTGCTACTTGCGAGCAGTTGATGGAGCGGAGAGGCAAGCCTTGCGAAATTGCCTATGAAGCGCCGAAAGTAGGATGCCAAGCCGAGAAAACTGCGCAGGTCTTTTTGACGCAACGGACGGGGAAACTTGAGGACGGCGGCAAGCTTTTCAGGATCCGGTCGAATACTGTCTTTGCTGAATAAGTGCCCTAGAACCTTGATCGTCTTGCTTGCGAAGGTGCATTTTTTCGTATTCAGCTGTAAACCAGCTTTTTCAAGGCAACCTAGGACTGCTTCGAGACGTTGTAGATGTTGCGAAAAGGTAGACGAAAGCACTATGATGTCGTCTAGGTAGCATAAGCAGGTTTTCCACTTCAGGCCACGCAGTACGCTGTCGATCATACCTTCGAAGGTAGCAGGCGCATTACAAAGTCCGAAAGGCATTACGTTAAATTCATATAGCCCTTCTGGGGTGGTAAAAGCCGTCTTCTCTTTGTCAGATTCGGACACGGGTATTTGCCAGTAGCCCGATCGTAAGTCAAGGATGGAAAAATACTCTGCACCATGCAACGAATCTAGTGCGTCATTATTTCGTGTTAAAGGGTAAACGTTTTTGTGCGTTATTTTGTTTGGGGCCCGGTAATCATCGCAAAAACGTACCATTCCATTTTGCTTTTGCACCAACACAAATGGCGAAGACCATGGACTCGAGGAAGGACGTATGATATTTCGTCTAAGCATGTCTGATACGTTTTCTTCGATTATCTTCCTTTCTGCGAGAAGCACGCGGTATGGGCGCCGGTGAATTATTCGGGAGCCGTCAGTCTGAATTCGGTGAGTCGCAGACGTTGTCACACCAAGGACAGCAGAATGAACGTCAAAAAAAGAGATGTCTGTTCAATAAATTCAGCAATTCTTGACTCTGGGCTGCTGTCAGATCAGAGCTTATCGTCACCGATAGAGGAGTGGGAGAGTTGAGTGGCGGCGTGCTTGGCTCTGGTAGGTCTTCTTGACTTGGAAGGGCAACAATTGCAACGGGATGCGGGTCAATAGCGCATGTGACTGTTGATCCACAGGGCAACAATAAGGTTTCGGAGGTCTGATTCAACGCAGTAATATAAGCAGATCCTTCAGAATAACGAACAAGGCCTGGAATGATCAGAATGCCTCACTGTACCGTGTGGTCATGAGGTAGTAGAAGCACGTCGCCATCCACAATGTTGATGCAATCAACGCTAATTACTTCTTCTCGGGATAGCCAAAGAACATAATCTGAAGCGCTGACGAGACGAATGCGCTCTTCATGTTCTGATACAGAAGAGTCGGTGGGATTGAGGTGGATGAGGTGCTGACGAAAAGATATAGAAGTGCGTGCAGACGACGGAAAATACCACCCCAAAATGAGTTCGTGGGTGCACTCACGGGGAACTGCAACAGCAATATGATGACGAATACCGTCTATGAAAACGTGAACTGTACACTGGGCGAGTGGACGACAAATGGCGTTCATCGCAGCACGGAGAGACGGGCCCGAGTAAGGTGTTGTTACTTTGCGGAGACGGGAGCAAAGGTCAGAGCGA
The DNA here is from genome assembly GCA_013436015.1 of Rhipicephalus annulatus. Classification (NCBI taxonomy): domain Eukaryota; kingdom Metazoa; phylum Arthropoda; class Arachnida; order Ixodida; family Ixodidae; genus Rhipicephalus; species Rhipicephalus annulatus. The sequence continues at coordinate 303,763 of WOVY01010868.1, read as the reverse complement.
ATAATGGAAATAGCAGCGCTAGTATCCACTAGAGCTTCGACGCGTATACCGTCGACTAGCACTGTTAACAAGTTCGATGGTCTGTTTGGAGGAATTGCTGGCTGTTCGGTGGATGCAGTTTCCCCTCCTAAAACTGCATTGCGGAGTTTTCCGAGTGGGCATTCAGAACATTGAAAGCGGGTCGCAGAGGCGACACGGAACGGCGATTGGTAGATGGTGAGCGGCGGCGAGACTCACGGGAGTTCACAGGCAGACCACTACTACAAGGTGGAGAAGGCGAACGCTGAAAAGAAGACCGGTAAGGCGTGCGCTAGTAGTTCGTGAGCGGACTGAAGCGTTCGCGTTCCTCTGGAGCGTAGCCACGCTGCTCGTGCTGTTGACGCCTTCGGCAAAAGCGAGATATATGACTCCTATAGCCACAATAATAACAGATTGGGCGTTGAGGATGCGGCACGGCGTAATACGGCTGTGGGTGCATCGGTGGTGACACTGACGCCACAGGTACATGGCCACCTGGTGCAGCTGCTGGGATAGTGGTGGTTGCTGAGAGCGCCGCGACTTCTGCGTACGTTGGTACCAGCCGAGGTCTGGATTAGGCGGAACAAGGTGAATATGACGCAGATGCAATCTCTTGCCTAATGATGTCCCGCAAGTTGGTTGGAGCTGAGGCTAAAGTAGACGGTGGGCCGCAGGAAGAGCAGCGCCCATGAAGATCCTCACGAACGATGTCGGGGACCAGGGCACAGATGTCGAGGGCCGCAGGAAGACGAATGTCCGAGGCATCATGGCAAACACGAAGAGACTGAAGTTTTTCTAGTCTCTGGCAAATAGTGACGACATCTTGAGTCCTGGTAGGGTTTTGCGACGCAAGGACGTTGAATGCGATGGTATTTATGCCTTTGATAATATGGCGTATTTGTTCGCTTTGAGACATAGCTGAATTTACACGCTTGCACAAGGCAAGAACATCCTCAATGTACGAGGTGTTTGATTCACCCGATAGCTGAATGCGTTCAGCAAGCTTCTTTGTTGCTGCTTCGGCACGAACACTGGGGGAACCGAAAATCTGACGGAGCTGCCGTGCGAATGTGTCCCAGTCGGGAAGATCTTGGAGGTTGTTCCAAAACCAGGTTTTGGCAACATCAGTTAGGTAGAAAGGGACCGTGCGCAACTTGTGTATAGTATCCCACCTGTCCAACTCACTGACGAGGTTGTGGGTGTGTGTGTAACCATTCTTCAACGTCATCCCCTTTGAGACCCGAGAATACTGGCGGATCACGCTGGTGGCTGTGGATGAACAGGGTCGATGGCGGAGGCTGCACTGGGCTGGTGGTGTTGGATGGACCAGGATTGTCTTGCACTGCCATGACAGGTAGTAGTAGACGACGACCCGAGCGGAGCTCCAGTGGTAATGTGCGAGAGGACTTGGGGATCGAGAAGCACCGTCCACCACTTTTGAGGAAGAGTTTCATGCGAGACGAGCTCGAGCTTGCACACACTGATGATGATATCTACAGACGAGAAAATTATACAAATGATGATGACACGTCCAATTGATAAAGAAGAGTCGGTGACTGCGCTCACAATATATATATATATATATATATATATATATATATATATATATATATATATATATATATATATATACATATAAGGAAAAAGGAGTGTATACCTAAGGGCTCGTTTTTTCGTGTTTTAACACAATATTAATGAGATCTAACAGACAGTAATGCCAAGGAATGTCCAGGGGAAGTTATTAGAACCAATGGAATGTAAATAAGAAGAAAGAAAAGTGTATGAAAAAATTACCAGCCGTGAGCAGGAATCGAACCTACGACCTTCGAATAACGCGTTCGATGCTCTAACCACTGAGCTATCACAGCGGCCTTCCCTCCATCCACTTTTTTGGGTTTATATGTGAATTTAAAAGTAGGAGCGACAGTCAGCGCCATCTATAAGCCAAACGACGAGTGTGAAAACACTCTTATGCGCATGTTTGGTGTCACGTAGCACGTGAACTTATTATGAGCGGGCAGCTGATTAATTGTCCCTCTTATACAACCTAAACACACCAAGTCTGCCAGTACGAGACCCTCGTTCAATGAAATAAGGGAAAGAAGTGTATACCTAAGGGCTCGTTTTTCCGTGTTTTAACACAATATTAATGAGATATAACAGACAGTAATGCCAAGGAATGTACAGTGGAAGGTATTAAAACCAATGGAATGTAGATAAGAAGAAAGAAAAGTGGATGAAAAAATTACCAACTGTGAGCAGGAATCGAACCTACGACCTTCGAATTACGCGTTCGATGCTCTAACCACTGAGCTATTACAGCGGCCCTCCCTCCATCCACTTTTTTGGGTTTCTCTGTGAATTTAGAAGTAGGAGCGACAGTCAGCGCCATCTATAAGCCAAACGACGAGTGTGAAAACACTCTTATGCGCATGTTTGGTGTCACGTAGCACGTGAACTTATTATGAGCGGGCAGCTGATTAATTGTCCCTCTTATACAACCTAAACACACCAAGTCTGCCAGTACGAGACCCTCGTTCAATGAAATAAGGGAAAGAAGTGTATACCTAAGGGCTCGTTTTTCCGTGTTTTAACACAATATTAATGAGATATAACAGACAGTAATGCCAAGGAATGTACAGGGGAAGGTATTAAAACCAATGGAATGTAAATAAGAAGAAAGAAAAGTGGATGAAAAAATTACCAACTGTGAGCAGGAATCAAACCTACGACCTTCGAATTACGCGTTCGATGCTCTAACCACTGAGCTATCACAGCGGCCCTCCCTCCATCCACTTTTTTGGGTTTCTCTGTGAATTTAGAAGTAGGAGCGACAGTCAGCGCCATCTATAAGCCAAACGACGAGTGTGAAAACACTCTTATGCGCATGTTTGGTGTCACGTAGCACGTGAACTTATTATGAGCGGGCAGCTGATTAATTGTCCCTCTTATACAACCTAAACACACCAAGTCTGCCAGTACGAGACCCTCGTTCAATGAAATAAGGGAAAGAAGTGTATACCTAAGGGCTCGTTTTTCCGTGTTTTAACACAATATTAATGAGATATAACAGACAGTAATGCCAAGGAATGTACAGGGGAAGGTATTAAAACCAATGGAATGTAAATAAGAAGAAAGAAAAGTGGATGAAAAAATTACCAACTGTGAGCAGGAATCGAACCTACGACCTTCGAATTACGCGTTCGATGCTCTAACCACTGAGCTATCACAGCGGCCCTCCCTCCATCCACTTTTTGGGTTTCTCTGTGAATTTAAAAGTAGGAGCGACAGTCAGCGCCATCTATAAGCCAAACGACGAGTGTGAAAACACTCTTATGCGCATGTTTGGTGTCACGTAGCACGTGAACTTATTATGAGCGGGCAGCTGATTAATTGTCCCTCTTATACAACCTAAACACACCAAGTCTGCCAGTACGAGACCCTCGTTCAATGAAATAAGGGAAAGAAGTGTATACCTAAGGGCTCGTTTTTCCGTGTTTTAACACAATATTAATGAGATATAAACAGACAGTAATGCCAAGGAATGTACAGGGGAAGGTATTAAAACCAATGGAATGTAAATAAGAAGAAAGAAAAGTGGATGAAAAAATTACCAACTGTGAGCAGGAATCGAACCTACGACCTTCGAATTACGCGTTCGATGCTCTAACCACTGAGCTATCACAGCGGCCCTCCCTCCATCCACTTTTTTGGGTTTCTCTGTGAATTTAGAAGTAGGAGCGACAGTCAGCGCCATCTATAAGCCAAACGACGAGTGTGAAAACACTCTTATGCGCATGTTTGGTGTCACGTAGCACGTGAACTTATTATGAGCGGGCAGCTGATTAATTGTCCCTCTTATACAACCTAAACACACCAAGTCTGCCAGTACGAGACCGTCGTTCAATGAAATAAGGGAAAGAAGTGTATACCTAAGGGCTCGTTTTTCCGTGTTTTAACACAATATTAATGAGATATAACAGACAGTAATGCCAAGGAATGTACAGGGGAAGGTATTAAAACCAATGGAATGTAAATAAGAAGAAAGAAAAGTGGATGAAAAAATTACCAACTGTGAGCAGGAATCGAACCTACGACCTTCGAATTACGCGTTCGATGCTCTAACCACTGAGCTATTACAGCGGCCCTCCCTCCATCCACTTTTTTGGGTTTCTCTGTGAATTTAGAAGTAGGAGCGACAGTCAGCGCCATCTATAAGCCAAACGACGAGTGTGAAAACACTCTTATGCGCATGTTTGGTGTCACGTAGCACGTGAACTTATTATGAGCGGGCAGCTGATTAATTGTCCCTCTTATACAACCTAAACACACCAAGTCTGCCAGTACGAGACCCTCGTTCAATGAAATAAGGGAAAGAAGTGTATACCTAAGGGCTCGTTTTTCCGTGTTTTAACACAATATTAATGAGATATAACAGACAGTAATGCCAAGGAATGTACAGGGGAAGGTATTAAAACCAATGGAATGTAAATAAGAAGAAAGAAAAGTGGATGAAAAAATTACCAACTGTGAGCAGGAATCAAACCTACGACCTTCGAATTACGCGTTCGATGCTCTAACCACTGAGCTATCACAGCGGCCCTCCCTCCATCCACTTTTTTGGGTTTCTCTGTGAATTTAGAAGTAGGAGCGACAGTCAGCGCCATCTATAAGCCAAACGACGAGTGTGAAAACACTCTTATGCGCATGTTTGGTGTCACGTAGCACGTGAACTTATTATGAGCGGGCAGCTGATTAATTGTCCCTCTTATACAACCTAAACACACCAAGTCTGCCAGTACGAGACCCTCGTTCAATGAAATAAGGGAAAGAAGTGTATACCTAAGGGCTCGTTTTTCCGTGTTTTAACACAATATTAATGAGATATAACAGACAGTAATGCCAAGGAATGTACAGGGGAAGGTATTAAAACCAATGGAATGTAAATAAGAAGAAAGAAAAGTGGATGAAAAAATTACCAACTGTGAGCAGGAATCGAACCTACGACCTTCGAATTACGCGTTCGATGCTCTAGCCACTGAGCTAACCACTGAGCTATCCACTTTTCTTTCTTCTTATTTACATTCCATTGGTTTTAATACCTTCCCCTGTACATTCCTTGGCATTACTGTCTGTAATATCTCATATATATATATATATATATATATATATATATATATATATATATATATATATATATATATATATCTTGCCCTGCCAAGTAAGAGCTATCAGAAAATTTGAATGCCACTGCTAATGATGCATAATTTCACAGCCTTTTTAATAAAGTTACGAGGAGCACATCACCAAGTTTGTAGAAACCACTTTTATTCAGCGTTCGAAGCTTGATTGCTTTTCGGCACACTACCGTGTACCGGATAACATGAAAAATATTTAAGAAGGTTTCTTTCATACGCTTTCAGCATATAAAAACTATGAAGGTCGAGTGTGCAAAAAAATTAAAAATAATGTTAAGCATTCCAGCTGAGAAAACGCGTAAGTGCTGAATAAACGTTGCAAAAATCAAAATACGCTACATTAAGACATCTTCATAAATAGAACAGCGACATTGTCACGTATTCAGTGTCGTATCGTTCAGCTACATGCATTGTGGATTTTTCTTTTTCAGCCTCAAAGCAAGAAGCTGTTTCTGAAAAAAAAATGTCAGGCACTCGGCACGCACAGGAAAAATCAATTGGCTTTTTAACTAGATAACGCATCGTAGTCTACTAAATACGCGATATGTCATCGCTGTGATAAATGAGATTTGAAAAAAAAAAACACTTATTAGAACAACTGAGTGGGTCACTGTTGTGACAAGCACCAACTAATTTGCTGCAGCTGCTGCCCCGAGGAAGCCGGCGTACTCATTTTCCCGTCCCCGCCCCATCGCGCTGCAGCGGCCGCAACAGCAACTACAGCTGACCCGCGCTCTTCCATAGAAAGCCGCTCGACGTGGCAGGCAGAGCCGTGGGCTTTTTTATCCAGCGGCCGTGCCAGGGGTATGAGCCAGCAGCTCGGATAAAGCGTAATGGAAATGAACCGAAACATGTACGAGACCGGCACTCGACCATTTGCACAACATGGCATTCATTACAGTGGTGCGACAGGTCATAGCCTCCTCTATAACTTTGTGCCCGAGCGGTCGGTCCCTCAGCGCCGTCCCCCGAGCTATTATGGGATGCGAGCGCTCCTGGCGGAGCGCCGAGGCGCAAAACGAGAGAATGGATGGCAGCTATGGAGAAAAAACCGGCTTTGAGTAACTACCGAAAGGGCAAAAATGAAATAAGGAGGGAGGCATTTTACGATAATTCAAGGGGAAGCGCTTTACTGTTTGAAGCGAGATCGGGTTGCCTTAGAACGCGTAGTTATAAAGCAAGATTCAGTAAAGAAGAAGAACAATGCACATGCTGCGGGAAAGATAAGGAAACGGCGGAGCATGTTCTGATTGAATGTGGAGATATCCACCCAGGTGTACTCCTGTATCCGTCAACTGAGCTCGTAATGGTTCTAAATTCTCTAAAGAATTACGCGGAAGTTTTCCTCGCAAGAGCGAGAAAGATGAATCAGCCACTGAAGGCTGCCGTTGACAACGCCGCGCAAATACTACAGAAACGTGACAAACTCAAGTGCTCGACCCCGGGACATCATAAAAAACTTTTGGAGGTTGTGCTCGTGAAGTTTCTCCGCCCACTTTTTCTGAACTTCGCATAAACGCAAGCGTGCATAGGCCGCGTCGTCTGCTGTTATTATGGGATCGGTGCGGCATCTGGCGGCGAGCGCCTAAACTATAAGGGACGGATGGCGCGTATGTATTTAGCGCTAATGCGCGGGCACAAAAAAATATAGGAGGCTATGGACAGGTAGGAGGGTTGTTAATGGGATGGGTCGTCAAGCCACAGCTTTTTTTAGGGGGACGCAGAGCCCTGCGGTCAACAATGTAGCCAAAGAAGATTCTGAAGGGGTACCAATATTCAAGCCACGAGGGGTTCGCGGGAGAAGAAATCGGCGTAAGCGCAAAATCCAAGCTAAATCAGACATAGGCTATATAACATGCGGGCTGGCAGGAATATATTAAAGTGGGAAGAGATAGAAAAGCAGTTAAGGCAGGAGGAGCTGGTAGTATATGGAATTGTGGAGACATCTTTAGGGCATGGAGCAATCACCTTGCAAACCAGACTACGTATGGGAATGTCAAAACAGAACAGAAGGCAGCAAAAAGAGGGGTGGAATTGAGGAATTTATACAGAAAAGTATGGGTTGGCAAAGAGTCAAGCAGAATTGCTCGGAACAGTAATGGTTAAAAGGGAAAGTAGCTGGGCAGATGACACTCCTTGGTTTGGTGTACTTGTAGACGGGAGCAATGGCCAGAGAGGAAAACCAGGCAATGGTGGAATGTATAACAAATGACATTGGGGAATTGGGAGAGTGCGAGATAATTATACCAATTAAGAGATATGCATGTGCACATAGAAGATCTAGATGGGTATACTGACCCAACAAGCAAAATGATCACGGATATGTGTGAATGGCATGATTTCATCATTTGCAGCAGTCCTGAGAAGTGTGAAGGGCAGACAATATAGGTGGTAGGTGATAAGCCACGACCAGTGGCCACCAAACAGTGATCGCTTTATTCTCGAGCGCGTACATTTTATAGCCAGACGTGACGTCATACCGGCGATGATATCTGCGCAGGCAGCATGCGGTGCACGTTATTACATTCCTTTCCTCTCACTTTTTGTAACTTTATTTTGCACGGTCTTTGTGCTAGAAACGATCCGGTGGTTTGCGGGTTCGTGTGCTGCGCAGTAACGGCTGGCTTTCCGCTGACGGCGAAGCTGACCGTGCCTCTGTTTGTGACGCCGGAGCTGCTAGCTCTGTCGGGCAGTTCACGTTGACAGGCGGGATAGGCTGTTGAACAGGAGGCGTCGGATCAGTAGCCGCCTGTTTATCTGGAACAGACGTTCTGGCCGAGTTTCCTGCGGCCAGTGATTTCTGCTCTGTGACATCGCTGCGCGGCGTTAAAGGGTATCCGAGTCCGGACTTGGGATTCAGGCTTGGTGTCGGGTCCGCATGGCGCGGTCACATGTGGTCGGCATGCGTAAACCGAAGTTGTTCGCGCACTTTCACCACGTATGTCACAGCACTCGCAACCTGATGCACCACACCTTCCTCCCACGAGGCACACTCACCGCGCACAGTTTTCACGAACACTTTTTCACCAACGTCAAACAAACGCTCACGCCCGTGACGTACATCCCGCTGCTCTTTGAGTTTCTGCTGCTTCGTGTGCATCGATCTCGAAAAGTCTGGTTTCAACAATGCAAGTTTTGTTCATGATTGTCGCTTAAGAAAAAGCTCGGCGGGTGTCTTTCCCGTCACGCTATTCGGTGTGTTGCGGTATATGTCAAGGAACTATCAATATTTTCCTGGAACGATTGACGCGTACCTAACGATTTGCTTTCCAACAGTTGCTTCGTCAGAGCACGTTTCACGGTCTGTACGATTCGTTCAGCCGCACCAATCGAAGCTGCATGGTAGGGGGGAGTGCGAATATGTTTCACGCCGTTGGCGGCTATGAAATCCACGAACTCGGCCGAGATAAATTGTGGCCCATTGTCCCTTACTAGTGCTTCCGGGAATCCGTAAGCGGCAAAAACGCTTCGAAGCTTTTCAATGTGGATGCGTGACCAGCATCTGGCTGGATAAGTCCAGGGTTGAAGTGGTGCTAACGGAGCTGCAGGTTGCACTGCTTGGCATATCTTGCACTTTTTTACATAGCCTTCTATGGCTAGGTCGATTCCTGGCCACCACACAAAACTGCGGGCTAGCATTTTCATGCGACATTTTATAGCCATACGTGACGTCATACAGGCGACTATATCTGCGCAGGCAGAATGCGGTGCACGTTATCACAGTAGGAAGACTGCAGTCGACGATAGATTATGCACTGGTGTCACATAGGATGTACTTAGGGCAATGCACATAGATGAATGTGGCTTCAGAAGTCTGGGTAGTGATCACAAACGTATCAAGCTAAATTTTGGAAGAGCCGTGAAAGTGGGAAGGAGACAAGATGAGCAACTATATTTTTTATTCATAATAACAAATAAAAATGGCAACTAAACAAATTGAGAAAGTAACCGCAGAGGATAATAAAACAGGACGTACACATGTTTAATTACACTGTGCTAGAGCTAGCTAAGGTGCATCACAAGCCACCCTGGAAAAAGAGACACAAACCCAAGGATTGGTTGGATGAGTAAGTTAAGAGAGCCATAGAAAAACGTCAGAAAGGCTCTACGGAGCACAGACATGCTAAGCAGAGGGGTGAACCAACAGATGATGTTGAAAGAAAATGAGATATCTTTCTAAGCTGTAGAAGGGAAGCATCCCATCTGATCAATGAAGAGATTAGAAGAAAGGGGGCTCTGTGGCTGGCAGAAGTACATAAAAAGAATAAAAAGGCCCTGCACAATTTTGGAACCATCAAAAAAATCTCTGAGTAATGAGACAAGTCCAGAGCAGATGTTTATAACTACAACTCAAGGTGTTAGGCTAGAATGGGACGAAGCAATTGAATATATAAGAACAAGGGTGACAGAAAAATTTCAACAAGAAAGTGCCTTACGCACCTTAATAGACAAGGATGGATCAAGTGGCACAGTGGCCCCATTTTCACAAAGAGAGTGGGAAAGGGCTGAGAAAAGGGTTACTAGTAGTACATCAACAGTTCAGATGGCATTCCGATTATGCTGATAAAGACATTGGGTCTAAAGTCTAAGCAGGCTTTGAGAAAGGCAGGGAGCAAAATAATAATCGATGGTGAAGTCCCCGATGGATGGAAACTTAGCAGGATGAGCATGATCTATATAGGAAAGGGGGATACAGCTGACATAAACAACTAACGGCCTATAACAGTGGCATCAGTGGTCTACAGGCTGGCGATGCATCTTACAAAGGAAAGACTGCAGGCATGGATAGAGGATGAGGGGGTGCTGAAGAAACTGCAGAATGGGTTTTGTATACACAGGAGGTTAGAAGACAATCTGTTCTCACTGACGCAGTGCATCGAAATAGCAGAAAAGGAACACAGGCTTCTGTGGCTAGCATTTTTGGATATCAAGGGAGCGTACGATAGCGTGGTTCAAGAGGAATTGTGGGGAATACTGGACACACTAGGCGTGGAAGACGTAGTCACTAATCACTTTAAAGCATATCTAGAAAGGTAACAAGGTAATTATACAGTGGGAAAAACAGGTATCCAAGCCTGCAGAGGTAAAACGGGGGGCTTAGGCAGGGGTGTCTTGCGCCACCCTTATTATTCATGATGTACCTACAAGGATTAGAGGCCAAATTCGAGGGAAGTGGACTGGGCTTCAACCTCTCTTTCGTCAAACTAGGAAAACTCATTGAACAGGCACTACCAGCATTGATGTACGCATATGATATAGTGCTAATGACTGACAACAAGGAAGATTTGCAGAGATTGGTGGACATCTGTGGTAATGAGGGAGATAGGTTATATTTCAGATTCACTAAGAAAAAACCAGAAGTCATGATTTTTAATGACAATGAAGGTAGTGAGCTTAGAATACAGGAGGTCACACTAGAGATAACAGATAAATACAAATATCTGGGCTTATGGATAAGCAATGGGGCCGAATACCTAAGGGAACAAGAAATATACGTGTCGACTAAAGGTAACAGGAATGCAGCGGTAATGAAAAACAGGGCACTGTGGAATTACAATAGGCATGATGTTGTCAGAGGAATATGGAAAGGGGTCATGGTTCGTGTTTTGACTTTCGGCAATGCGGTCCTGTGCACGAGATCAGAGGTTCAAGCAAGATTAGAAATTAAGCAACGTGGAATAGGTAGGCTTGCTGTAGGAGCTCACAGGAATGCACCAAATGAGGGAGTACATTGTGATATAAGATGCACATCATTCGAGGGCAGGGAGGCTAGCAGCAAGATAAAATTTGAGAAGCGATTTAGAGAAAGGGGGGAGGAGCGTTGGGCCAGGAAGGTTTTCAGCTATTTGTACAAGAGAAATGTCGATACAAAATACAGGAAGCAAACCATAACATTCACGGCTAAATACTTCAAAAACAACAGGGGGCCAAAACAAGAACTATCAATGAAGAAGAAGGTGAAGGAAATGGAATGTGAAGAATAGACATGATTGAAGAGCCGGCACTATAAATCTATCGAACTTACAAGCAAAAAATTGTCAAGAAAAGGAGCTATGGTGATTCTCGGGGTAGTTCTCCACTATTTGAGGCCAGGACGGGAGTATTGCGAACCAAGACTTATCGAGCCAAATACGAAGAGGTAGACACGGTATGCTCTGCATGTGGAGAGGAGGAGGAAACTGATTTGATTGATATGTGGGGTTTAACGTCCCAAAACCACCATATGATTATGAGAGACGCCGTAGTGGAGGGCTCCAGAAATTCCGACCACCTGGTGTTCTTTAACATGCACCCAAATCTGAGCACACGGGCCTACATTTCCGCTTCCATTGGAAATGCAGCCGCCGCAGCAGGAAATCGATCTCGCGACCTGCGGGTCAGCAGCTGAGTATTTTAGCCACTAGACCACTGCGGCGGGGCAAGGAAGAGGAAACTGCAGAACACTTGATTCTGTAAAGGGCTTCATGCTATAGTTCAGGATGATGGCACAGAGTTTTTGAAAGCACTGGGGTTTTGGGGACAGAGAGAGCAAAGTAGACTTTAAGCGGGTAGAAATAATTAGAAGGAAGTTATCTGATTGGTGGCTACAATCAAGGCAAGAGCGGACATTACATTTTTCACTGCAAATGCCAGCCATTAACTTTCCTATTTGAAGGGGAAAAAAGAAAAATCTAGGTTTTGTTCACTAAGTATTAGGTTTAGGTGGCGTTAGCCACCGCATGATCTAAAGGGTACAGCCCAGCGTTGTATCCGTTACAAAAAAAATAAACTAAGTACATTAATTGTTACACCAAAAAAAATGCATTACCGCCCTTCGTTACCAACAAAAAATATAACGCATTACCGTTACAGTTACCGAAAAAAGTAACGGACGTTGTTTCTGCCGTTGCTCATCAATAATGAATATCATTTTGTTTTGGTAACAGAAACTCTAAATAAGAATATTTTAAAGCTTACACTTATTTTCCACACAAAACTTCAAAGCCAAATGACGATTTTACACAATATGTTGAATATTGTTTGTACAATTGCACTGAACCTTAGCAATGTCATAGAGCTTATAGTTAGTTGCCTCTACAGGTGGATGAGATGGCTTCGGACTCTAGCACATGTTGGAGCTTATTGTATGGTCACATCATGCACAAAACGAGATTTAATCATCAATGCCTTAACATGAATTCCCACAAACTAGCCCAGTTATCTGTTCTCTTAAGGATAAACGCTCTCCACTAAGGACCCATCAGTGGACTCTCAACAAATTCATGGCAATCCTTTCAGCATATGCTTATAATCGCACAAAATTTGTAGTAGTAAAGGATTGTTTTAATGGCTTAGCAGCCTGTGAATATATTAGTGAATAAGCATTTCTTGTTCATTTTAACCAGTTTACTTACCGCGAAAATTGGGAGCGTTTATGTGAAGGTGTTCAAAATCAGCCTCGCTCGTTCTGGAGGTTTTTAATTAGAAATGTTAACGAGAACAAAGTCCACCAATACTGCACGGGCCAAGTAGAGCATGCCAACAAATTACATGCTCATCATGAGGTCGGCAAGAAAGTTGGGCATACCATCGGCAACTTTCATGGTACGAGACAGATAGGGGCGCAAAAGCCCTATCTGTTCATTTTGTACTGTTGGGCGAAGGTACAAAAGCTGGCTTTTGTCACTGTGCTGATTCAAAATTGTGGTGCTGTCGAGCACAGGGCAGCAGCCGCAGCGACCACAATGAATAGCCAGAAAGCCGTTGGTCTTGTTCTGAACATTATTGTCGTGCTCTTGGAGACGGTCATTGAGGCACCTGCCTGTCTGGCCGATGTGGCAGGCTCCACACGACAAAGGAACTCTGTAGACTATCCCCCTGCGCAGATTCTAGAAATCGATTATGATGCCTTACCTGGCATCCAACTTCGCGTTTCGTGACCAGACTGCTCCTCTGTGAGAGCAAGGCTAACTTGTCAGGGGCCGAAAAAAACGCATGGACAACAACGTGTCGGCCCATCTTTTTCAACCTGTGTGGCGAAAGCTGATGTTTGTAAGAAGTGACTGCGACTTTTTCGCGTCTGCCTATGCTTTCCTGTACGCCAGTGGTTCTCAGCTATGGATGTGTCGGGGACCCCTTGTGGACTGGTGGAAGTGATGGGGGACCCTTTGCAGCGGAGGGAGGGGGAGGGAACATAGGCATATTAACAGAACTGGAGCGTGAAACAGGTGCCTTTTATTGCTACCAAAAACATCAAACATGCCACATCACTTCATTTTGGACAGTTCATCAATACGTGGCAAAGTCCCGCATGAAAAAAAATTGGAAAAATGGAAAACAAAAGCTGGTGAGGGTTTCGCGGATCATAAAAATGGCTTTGCAGACCCAATTTCTGAACCACTGCTGTACACCATTATCTACAGCACATCGTACGTGCCCCTGAGCTCTGTAGATGCTTTTCGCCACAGCAACCAGTAACGTCTAAGGATAGCCAGCCTTTCCAAGACAAGCTACAGTACGGCGGAAAATGTGCGTGCAGAGAATCGGTGCCTGCTAAAGATACCCCTTTCCCCCCCCCCTCCCCGAATTCCTCATACTAAACTGCGTCCACGCTTTCTTTGTGAATGTCTGATAGGCATTCACAAAGAAAGTGACCACTTTCTTTACTGTGGTCACAAAGAAAGTGACCACTTTTTTACTGTGGTCACAAAGAAAGTGACCACAGTAAGTGACCACTGTCACTTACTGCTTTGTGAATGCCTGATAGGCATTCACAAAGCAGTAAGTGACAGTGGTCTGACACTGCCACAAAGAAATTCGTCTGGGCGAGTTCTGAGAATGTGGCACCTTCGGAATGAAAAAGTAACGAGTAACGTGGTGTCTCACGTTACCGAAAAATTTTAATTGAAGTATGTTACCCGTTACCGTTCCGAAATCGCAATGAGTACGTTACTAAGTTCCTGAAAAAAAGTAATGCGTTACCGCCAACACTGGTACAGCCATATCAATCTATCAATCCATCCTTCAGCATCGTCGGGACTCGCAGAAGAAGGGTTAGGGTTGAGTGTTGGAAATGAAGACAGTTCGATGTGGGTTGTTCCAAATCATGCGTACGTGACTCGGGCTTAGTTTGTGACAGACTTGCCCAAACTGCGTAGAGCTACGAAAACGGTCGAAATTAGCCACAAGGACAAAAAGAAAAGAAAGCTTTTGATTTTCATCTCTTGTTAAAACAACACTCAACATGTACAGTGTGTTGTCAAGGCTGGACTTCAATCAAAATTCTTTAAACATGAATGAAGATGAAACGGTCACCATGAAACATTCAGGAAGCGCGTCAGCTGACTGGCTGCTGATGCCATTTGCAAAAGTTTTACATCACGAACATCTCGTGAACGGCAAAAGATTTACTGCTACACAAAGTATCGATGAGTCAATTACAGATTTTGGCAATGCACGAATGCGGCCAGTAATGAGGAAAACTATATCGTCTTCTATGGGTGCCAGAGACCCACCACACCAAGTTTCAGAAGATTTTGAGCCAAAGTGGCCAAAATACGAAAAAAAAACGCTTTAAAATCTGCTACGTCACTATAAGAAATTTTGGCGTGAAGTTTAAACATGAAACTTTTTATACTGAGTCTCTGATCTACTAATAAACTTACGATGATGAAATTAGCAACTGTAAAGTTTTGAAAGAATAATTTATCAGCCTAGATTAATTCCTCACTTCACTTTACCATCCCTTTAAAGGCAAGCATGTGTCGGGCTATAAACAAAAGCACAGCCACCAAGTTGTACAAGAACAACCATTTCATTTCATTGTGAATTACAATTGTTCATACATACATGATGGTGCCCTGTGTACATTAACATCATTTCTTTTATACACAACAACTTCAACTGAGCAAAAGCGATAATACACATCTGTGAGAAAGTGCTGCAAACATACAGACCTTCCAGCATGCATCAATGCTCATCCCAACAGCAGCTTGCATGCAGTGTAAGATGGCCACATGTTGGAAACTTACCCAGTAGCAAAAACTGTGAGCGACCTCAACGAGGTCCCATTTGAGAGCAAACAGGGAATGCATTTCCAGGCTAGAAGAAGCGCACACTGCAGGCACACTACAAGTATCCGTTTGGTTTGTGAATACTTTCCAGGACTTTATCAAGGGAGCCAAGACATGCCACATCTAAACGAAATAAATTTCACCTCTCAAATGCCCTAGACGAAGCTGTGGCTGCATACAGACATCACTTAGCATGGCCATCAATTTTTCACATGAAAACAATCAATAAGTGAAAGCTGAAATGTAAATAGAGAAAGCACGATTTAGTTTTGTAGAAATGCATGTCACAAGAAGTCACCTGCAGCAAAAGAAATGCAGAATTTAGAATATGTAAAAACGTCACTTTAAATTTAACTACGACATGGAATACGAAGCTTTACAACAAAGGTAGGGTATTTAGAAATGAATGATACAGTCACATAGCTGTACATGACCATGTGACCGCACCTGCATCAAAGGGAAAAGTTAATCAATACATATAAGCAACGCTCAGTACTTCAGAGATCATGCATCAGGCGGCAATAAGGTGGCAGACTGTCCATTTGTGACTCCGGAAGTAAAACAACATTTAGCGTCATTGAATACGACAAGTGATCAAAAATACCAGGTTGACGATGATAGAAAACGAGCACAGCAATCACCACATCCGTGTATCTGCTGGCAGTGACTGACAATAAAAATATCCAACAGGCACTGCACAAAGCACAAGAATAACCTGATCCGAATACTGAAATATGAGAGAAATGTCATCAAACACCACAGTGAACACAGAATCATAGAAAGACTAGCAACACAATCTAGTACATCATAAGCAATGGTGACAAATAAATATTGTCAACCTACATCCAGTGAGGACATTATGAATTTATTCATTACAATAAAATATAAACATTGAACGTGACCTCAAGTACACCTAGAACCAATTCGTGTTATACTAACGTTTGCTCAATTTAAGTGAACCATAGTCCTGGAAATTCGCATGCAGAAGCCACACTATGAGGCACGCTCCAATTTATTTTGGTGTCTTGGGGTACCTAACCATTCCTATACACCGCCTAGGATTGAAAACTTGAGCTTAGCATTAGCACGCCATAACCCGCCTAGCTGCAAATGAACCATTGACATAGCACATAGTGACCTGTGCAGTACAAATTGCATAACCACTGCCACCGCTATGTTTCCAACCATTAAAACTGCTCCATAAAAGTCGATTAAGGGCACTGCTTGCATCACATTGGCTGTGCAAGCTAAATATAGCAAAAAATCTTGGCTACAGCGGAGCACTTTATGCCGACTGTGTTTACTAGTATGTTGTAAATTGCTCATTTAATTTTGCACTGTGAAGAAGTTCTGGATTAATTCAATCAGCTAAATTAAGCAACGAAATGCCAACAGAAAAGGGCAACTCTTGACCTCTCACTTTTGAATCTTAACCCACTGCTAGGAAAGAGCTGCAAGTAACAATGCTTAAAAGGCGGTTGTTTCTGGCACTTCATTTTGCACTGCCTGGCATTCCCCTTACGATCAAGGTTTACCTTTACATGGGAGCCAATCAGTATTATGAGCACCGCCTCTTCAAAGAGCATTTTGGGAACATCAAGCAGCATCCAAAACCACCTATAGTTGCGCACAGTCATCTTGAAACGCAGAGGAAGTATGCAGAAATGCCAATTTTATGACTACACCTTGGAGAAGTTCAGAGAAAGGTCTGAAGTGATAATGTCCATGGGGCCAGCGAGAGTATTTGTGTTGGTCAGGGTAATCTTCAGCAGCATTTTATGCATGCCTTGCTCCCTCAGCCTCAGCGAAGGAGCAGAAAGCAATCGCAGCCCTGGTGAAGTTGAGTCCTTTAGTCGAAACAATACCTCCAGTGACATTATCTGCTCAACAACCATACCTTATGCAGCGTTTAGGGCACTCACTTTGCAAGGTGTTCTGAAACAGCTCACACATATAGTCAGACAATTTGAAGAAATTTCAGTTTGATTATAAATCATGCGAAGTGTACTAAAAAAACAATTTTTGTTATCACACTTTCAAATTGCTAGTATGTTTGGTTTGCTTAGCATCCCTCACTTAAAACAACACCTTTGATAGCAAATAAGATGTCAACTAGAGGACCTGGATTTCGTGGCTGGCCATGGCAACCACATCTAGACAGGGGCAAAATGCATAGACACCTATGTGCTAAACAGGCGTATGTTAAAAACCCCACGTGGTCGAAGGCTAACACTGACTCCCTCATTACATAATCATACGGTGGTGTTGGCATATAAACCTTGACAATGTTTTAAGCAGCCTATGTCTCGGGCAATGTATTTATTCCCGGCAAAGAAAATAAAAAGACTGCAATATTTTTTTCTTACTTTTCAAGGATTGCAGTGGTCTAACGAAAATTCGAATGATTGGCCATTCTCCCAATACAGATTTTGGTACACATATTGGTGATGAAATTAGAAGCTCTGGTTTTAAGCATACAGAATCAAATAAAATAATCGAGTCCATCTTTCTCACTCACACATTCTTGATTTTATAAGAACACCAATTAAGTCTGTGCACAATGACTAGTGCAAGCAATGCCCATCAGCATGCTGTTCGCAGAAAGCCCACAGTTGTCTTTAAATGCTAGGCAACTTTTTGCCAAGACATCAGACACCGACAACAAAGGTGAACATTAAAAATTGCAGTGAAATTGGCAGATATCTCCAACAACCAGGAATTTTCGGCCAAAAGTGGAAAAGGTTACAAATGTAGTGAGCCAGGGAAGCCTTGTGTGCAGGCCAACCTGAACTGTGCTAACAGCAATTAAGTAAATTGATATTACCTGCATTTTTTTTTCTATGGGATTGAACGATCACCAACATCTAAGAAAATACACAGCCATGCCTACAAACATAGTTGTATAAATGCAAGGACAAGAGGCCTGTGCAGACTGCTGGACTGACGACAAGGAAGGATACACACTGGAGTGGTGCATTTAGCAAGAAAAAAACTCGCAGGCCGACCATCTTGCTCACCTCAAACCAATGTCATATAAACCGTGGAAACTTTGGCAAGTTGGTAGGACATAACTGAATATACGAACAGCGCAACCTAGAAGTAAATACAGCGTAACTATGGAAGTAATAAACAAGAACACAAAAGAACGCTGCAGCGCTCTTTTCTGTCCTTGTTTATTACTTCCATAGTTATGGTGTAACTATGTCTAGGTTGCGCTCTTTGTATATTAGGTAATGTTATATGACGACGAAATAATAAAAATATACAAAGTAAGCAGTGATAATACACTGCTCACGTGTGGAAGGCTGCTTGCAGCAACAATGCTTCGTGCAACATATACATAATGCAACCATACGAAACCCTCCAATGGCTAGCAGCAGTGACAGAGCACATGCTGACCTTAATAGTCAGCTTGCTTACGTGAAAGTGCCATAACATGCCTGCTCCTACAGAGGCGATCAAGTATGACTCATCAACATTAGGCACATTTGCCCTCAACTGTTTTCATGTACAATCGGCAGTTTATGTACAAGAAATAGTTTTTTGACCCACACGCATGTTGGGCCATAAATTTCACGTCGGAACTGCATGTTCAGAGCTTCACAAGTGAACAAAAGGCAGCGAAGTCAGTTTTCAAGAGGGCATTTTTCATTCTTCAAGTACCACATACACGTAAACACTTGCCAACTCACTTGGTTTTCAATCCTAACCAAGACTAATAAATCTTCATGCACAATCTGTAGCAGTTCTTGTGAGGACTAACGTCGTTCTTACAGGACCTCACCATCATGAACAGCTTGAATGCAAGGCTATGTCTTCAAGAAAGAAACTTGTTTAATGTTGCACAAAAACAGGGCTCTATAAGCAAACTAGAATATTACGTTTGATTGCACCACCGAATTCCGAATATACCCCAGTAAAAACAATCTATCTGCTCTGGCATTTCCACAGACACGTTTTCCCCAACGTGCCCCAGAACAAAAAGGTCTGGCAAAGGACCAATCCAGCTGGTAGTGACAAGTCACGGCAGTATCGTGAGAATATGGCGAGTAACTGCAATGTATTAAGCATACATTCCAACACCAAATAGTGAACAGCAGATAGGAAATTGGATCCACAAACAAGCACCAGCTGTAAAAGAATGGCTACACGATATAAATGCTCCTGAAGCGTACCAAGAAATCCCACGTGTTTTTACATGCTCTGAACTGAACCTTAGAGCTGTCGCCAATGTGCCACAAGACATCCATGACATCTACCATTACTGTGAGAATGACTACTGCACATAGGGCAGAGCAGTAAAAGAAGGAAGCACAAGTGGAGGAAACAAATACACAATGCTTTGACCCACGTCATCAATTTTAGTGCAGCAGTTGTATGCTGGTATTACCGCAATGTGAAAATATGCTCATGTGAAATGTGCTTCAGAAGCCACTCACTAAAAATAAATATATATAGCAGAGAAAGCTGCATAGACTCAACTACAGCTTTTTAACGAAAGACGACGAAGTCTAAACAATGCCCATCTGCAACACTTAAATTAAGGTGGGGCTTCATACAGACATTTGTGCACTCGGAAGAAGTTGCTGCCAAGAAGAAGCAGAGAAAACAAGCTCTCATTTTTCTCTTTTTTTTATCTTACCACATCTCGTACAAACACATTTTGACACATGGCTACTAATTCCATGAACAAAAATGCCATAAATTTGCCTGAAGGGCTGAGCAGGGCATGAAATGGCTATACAAGCGTTTGTAGTTTTTTAGCCATATGTGATGGCACACATTCATGTGCTAACTAAATCAACGAACATCATGTCTGAAACGCACGAGCAGACATGAACAAACAGTTGGTGATTACAGACAAGTGGCATAAAGAGGTGAGCAAACTCAGCATACTCGCTTCTTTGCAATAATGCCAGCTGTCATGATAAGGGCTGCAGAGATCCAGGATGTTGTTGGAGACAATCACAAGATGCAACCAGCAAAGTTGGCCCACTCAACCTTTAAAATCGCTATTTCCATCTTTGTTACGCAGAACTGTTCCAGACCCAGTCAGGAACGGTTGCCTCTCTTGCCTGGGTGCCACCCAAAGAGAGCACAAGCTTTCCCGGATTTCAGTGTGATCACACTTCGTTCAAATCACCAAATTAATGCCAACACCAAAGTTTAGCCTGAAGTGTCCCTGAAACTCTTATTGTAACAAAAAACTGGTCGACATATTGGTTTAATCATACTGAATGGTGTGAGGCACAAACTGCCACAGGTGAGGCGCTCAATACTGAATACTCGTGCCAACAAGAAAGATGGCCACCGCTTCCAAAATTTCCTTTTTTACCACTAACGCAGAAGAGCCAGACGAAATTCACAGCAAAGGTTGACAAAAGCAGGGCATACAGGAAATTCTGCATGACCAGAACAAGGCCCACCTCGGTCACAACACTGACAACCAATACTGAGCAATTACAAATTGTAATTGAAAGCGGGGTCCACTCGACGATATCAGTAGTCGGGAAAGGCACTGTTTGTTTTGAGGGGTTGCATAAATAGCATCCTTGCATTCCAACATGACAGCCCAGTGCATACCTGCCAAGATCCAGAGAGGGGTAGTGAAAATGCACGCCACACATAATTTGGACATGATTACTTTTATTGACACTTATCACAGTAAACCTTCTCTGTTTACTTGTACCAACCCTTGCAAAGGCGTGACGGTTGGAGTCACTATAAATAATGAGCTGGGTAAAAAACTGCACTTCCGAAAAGAGGCTTACGCAATCTTCACTGCCATCATTAAATCATGCTGCTGGGAGAAAGCACAATCTGCCTCAAAACAAGGTGCCTCGATGCTGGACACACGCAGAGGATAAAAATTCTGCGTTAGGAGGCACCTGCACGACACGATATTCAAGCGACCGATTCTGTGACGTTGCACTCAAGTATAGGGCAAAAACACGGAGCAACAAAAAGCAAAAGCAACAAATTTTTGCCGTTGTCCAGTCGAATACTCTCAAACGTTGCCACACTGAGGGATGCAGTTGAACTAGTTAGATACGAAAATCCCAAGTTATCATGCACAACGGTGGTGCTACTGTCGAAATATGCGTTAAAACAGAGTCTTGGAGTCCCGCATACAATGAACAACGGCGGCCACACATTTAGGTTAGAGCAATTAGAGCAAATGTGGAGGTGTTGTAAACTTTACCACGCTTCCTTGCATTCACACTTTTCATAGGGGCATTGACTGCAAAGGTTCGTGACTCACGACCGCCCAACGTCCTTCCACTCTTTATGAAGCACAAGCCTATGTTTACATGTGCACCACTGCGAAAAAGGTTCAGGCTGGCTGGATTAAAGTGACGACGAATGCACAAGAGAAAGGCTGCCTTGACGAACACAAGTCCACTTGTTAAAATGTCGGCTCCAGTGACATTCACTGTTCCAATCATTCTTCTTCAGTAAACGGCTACATGTTCCGTTGAACTTGGCTCTGGAATAGACTCCATAGGGTGAGGTTCGGAGGCCCAGGAACAACGGGTGAAGCCATTTGCTGATATTACACTTGAACGTGAGTAAAGCAGCACATGAATGGCATGCTCTTCACCCAGATTTAATGTCACACGGAAAGACTTCACAGGGGCCTACAACGATGCCTTAACAGGCCCATACAGTAACAAAGTCATTGCATACAAAGTGCAATCGGAAGGCAAGGCCTCTCGCAAAAACATTGAGGGTTCTGACCTGCTACCAGATGCCATGAGAGCAACCACAGTCAGTTGCATGCGGCTACCCACAACAGCATTTTGGCAACAATGGTCTAAGAGCGGAGAATACGGCCACACTTTTTTTTAAATGCTGCAGTAGCGTGCACACTAAAAAAGCTAATAGACATAGTGGACTTTGTAAAAAGATCAATGCTGTTCTTAATAGACTCTTCATTTTTATCAGTAATATTACATGCATACTAACTACGAACTTCATATTTAAACACAACAGCATGACCATCAGGCCGATTACAAACAAGATTGACTGCATAATGAAATCACGGATATTACGAGATAAACGAATTCCCCTCAAAAATCTCATAGAGATACATGTGTTCAAAACCTCATTATAATAATGTACAATTGACCTGTGAATAGATATGAGATAAAATTGTAGCCAAAACCAAAAGTTCTGTATTCGTGCTTATAAATAATTTTCTGCAGTTTCCAGTATCTCATATTGTCAGATAATTGACTGAATTGATTGATAACTTTGACTCTAGCAAACACTCATACAATCACTCACTCATCCTTCTGAAAAACACACACTACACTCAGCGCTCGGGTGGATGAAAGTGATTGTATAGGGGTTTGCGGGAGTCAAAGTTGTGCCAGTTATCTTACAATATGACGAATAACCAACCAGCCCAACAACAAGTAAGTTTCATTGTTCAGTATCTCACACTACTAGCCTCCCTGTGCTTACTGCCACAATCATCCTAAGTGGGCATAAGTTCATTTCAGACAAAACTTTGCAAGCAGCCTTTAGCTCAGCAGCTGGCAACCAGGACAGCCTGTGTTTCTATAACAGTTCAGCTAACACTGTCAACTATGGCTTGCAAAAAAAAAAAAAAGCATTCATTTGTACCTCACAAACCTTTTTTCATAACTTTTCTAGCAAGGACTTACCATTAAGATATAAAATTATAACCAAGAACTTGTGTATTGACATGTTTAACTTCTTTCTGTTAGTAACACAGGTATAAAACCCTCCCCTTGTAGTGCCTTTGGCCTTGAGGGCATCAATTATTACATAAAAACAAAAACAACTAAATAAGCAGCCCGAGCATTGTCCCACCATTATGCAGACATAAAACTGCCGCATGTCACAAGCGAAGACTTAGTGCTCGCCACAAAATGTGGAACATGGCAAACTGTAGTAGACCTAAGCAAGTCCCTTGAAAATCGCGTGCATTGCCAACAGCTCGTGTGGGCATTTTTCGGTGACCAAATGTATGTGGAATTTCCCTAACACACAACAAATGTGTGCTCATGGCGAATAGAAGATGTAATGTAGGTATTTTCACATTTGCATTCAACCTACCATCTATGGCATCAACACATGCAGCATTTCAATTGGTTTCAGACTTGGCCACGTCGCCTCATCGGTGGTGTAAAACATTCTTGCAAGAATCTCAATGCAATTTGTGCAACATGGCAGATTTGGAACCCTTGGCAGGTACGACACGACTGCATTCTCAACAACCGAACTACATCACAGAGGAAAGTGAGAGGGCACACAAATGGGTCCATGAATTCCTTACCATATTACACACAAAACACACTTGCAGGGAGGATGGTAACAGAGTGAGGACTTGGAAACTAAGCTCTTCTGCTCACAGCTAGAATAGATTAAAGGAAAAAAAATACGCAACAGTGAGAAGAATTGATCCCTTACTTAAAAAGTAACCGTAATAACAAAAATAAATGCCATGTCTTTGTAAATTATTGCCGCAACAGAATCAGGTCATTTCTCCTTTCTTATTTTGCATGTTTGTTGCAAGCTTTAAGTAATGCTTAAAATAAAAGGGCCTAGAAGGGGTGGCTAGAAAGAAGATAAATGTTGCGGCTGTGACTGCTGAACACAAGGCATAAGATATAAAAGAAATGCAGTTCATGCAAGCTACAGCATTGCACAAGAATTCCCGCCTCGGCTAGAACCACATGCCTTCAAGGAGCATCCCTGCCCTCTTCTTTGGCAGTCCACTCGCTTCACGTCCACAGGAACACCCGGTGCATAAGACTGCAGGTCACCGTCCAGTTTCATCTGACACCACCGTGCAAGTGGCTTTGGCAACAGTAACAGGCAGCGATCCTGCTGTTGGGAGGAGGGGGGCCGTCGACACGTTGCCTTCTTGCGTTCAGAAGAGACCACAGTCCTTCAGATTGTTCTTGATGATGACGTCAGTCACGGCGTCAAACACAAACTGGATGTTGTTGGTGTCGGTGGCACACGTGAAGTGGGTGTAGATCTCCTTGGTGTCCCGGCGCTTGTTCAGCGATTCAAACTTCATTTGTATGTAGGCGGCCGCTTCTTCGTACGTGTTGCTGCCTACACAAGGACAAGCAGGTGTCACCAGACAAGAAAGGCACACTTCAGAGAGACTAGCAGTGCTAGTGCTGAGCAAAGCAAACCAGAAGTCATTCTTTGATCACAAAAAATTGCCCTCACTGGCTTTATCAACAACAGGTCTGCATTTGGGGGCCACAGGAAAAAGTGTTCAATAAAGTGTCATGTAACTGCCTGGTTCCAGTACATCCTTATGTCTAACAAAGATGCAGCTTTTCTGGAGACAAAAGTTGAAATGACATCTAGGTTTAAAGAGTTATTGACACAAAAATTTGCGTGCGAGATGGACCATGGTATCGATTCCCATGAACATGGCCATAACCTCTGCAAAAATTCAGCAGCAAATATAGCTTGGAAGGTATTTCACATGAATCCTGAGGTTTGCATGTGCCATCAACCCTCACGATATTGGCACCCTCAAAAGTAACCCCATGGTGACCTCCCTACTTCCCTCACGTCCCCCAGCTGCAGTCAGTACAAGTACAACAGGTTGTGACGATGTCATAGCCACCGTTTTTCTTTTGCCGCATTTGCTCCAGCAGAATAGCACTATGCGGTTGCTTGTGAGTCCGTGGCCATGGCCCACGTGATGAAAGCTTTGTGTTTGGGGACACTGCTGTCTCGTTCCCTGTTAGAAAAAACTTTTCGATAAGAGTGGGCGAGTACTCGAAATTTCAAATAGTTTTCGAGTAGTGTTAGCTATCCAATACGCATCAAAATTTTACTAGTCGAACTTCCTGACAATAAATACGGTCACCAATCATTTGACAGTGGCCCCTTCAGATTTTTCAATATGCTTCACCCCATCACAATCTCGTACTCCGGCAAAGCTGCATTTCAGGCTGTGCAACGATCGCAAGTGTATAGATTAACCAAATGGCTGATTTAGTCAAGGAGATAATAGATGTGGCAGAGGTGGGGCCTCAATTAATACTGTTTTGGACCTGAAATTGGGGCAGGAAGCCAGAAAAGCCAGACGCCTAAGATTTTAGTATAAAATTTCAAATGTCGTTCTACAGTCGACTTTCGTTAACTCAAACTCAAAGGGACTTCCGAATTTCGTTTGAATTGTCAAGAAATATGAATAATCAGAATTTCTCAGCTATATGGCTATGGGCAAGGTGACAAATAGATTTTATCACATTTAAAGGGGCCCTGTAACACTTTTTTGAGTAACCATGAAATTAATTCACTGGAAAAGCTATTACCTCCCAAATTCTGAACGACGCAAAAAATTTTAAGAATACGACTAGTACGAGCGGAGTTACAAAGATTTGTCACACCCTGCAATCACATTCTCTCTTCTCTCGTCCCGATGAAAGCACTAGAAGCTGAGCAAGGAGCGATAGGAGAAGCAAACAAAAAACGTCACTCGCGCTTCGGAACCTTGAGCATTTTTCGTGTTTTTTTCTTAGAATACGCGGCTTTTTCAGTGTGATCGCGTGCACACACGTGGACAAATGACGGCCTCTCGCGGTGACCTTTACAACAACTGAGCGCGCCATGTTCAAATCAGCCAATGGCTGATAAATGGGGTTTGTACGAGTGATTTTTGAGCGTCTTCCATGATTTGTTGGCAGAAGAGAAAGAAATTTGTAGCAGACTTTGATAACTTATTGTGAACTCCAGGCCGCGTGCTACCCAATAACATTTGGATGGCGTGTTGTCGGGAGCCTCTACTACCAATCGGCAGCGTTTTCTGACCATCCTCAAAAAGTGTTGCAGGGCCCTTTTAAATTTTTTAAGCGCAACTGCACCCAATGATCAGAAAGTAAACGTGTAAGGTACATAAGCTTATTGGCCATTTATTACAGATCAGACCTTTTAACAAAATCATGAATTGCCAACTGCTTCTTTGTTACATGTGCCTTCATCACAAAGCTCTCTATACCAGTTGAGCAGCATCGCGGTTTACCATGTGTGTGCTTCATTTATACCATTTGTTTACTAGCAAAGCCTTTTTCCTAGAAGGCCTACTGTGCTTATTTTTATTTTTAAACATTTAGGATTATATAGGCACCCAAATTTAAATAGTAGTAAGAAAGCAGCAGATATTTTCAGGTATGGAAACACAAAAAGTATAAATTAACCGAATGAAAGCCTGAATTAAGAGCCTTCTACAGTCGAACAGAGATATATCGAACTGAAAGGGGATTGCGAATTAGTTCGATATATGAAAAATTCAATATAAAAAATATAGGCCTCGAGAGCTTACCTGTAGCAGATCATCACCTACAATAGGTGCATTCAATAATGACAACAAATTCCCTACACACGCAGAATGATTTATTTGCGTGAAAAATAAAAAAAAACGCTAACATTGGCCTGCTTTTTTGTTTCTAAAATGTTGATACTAGTCTCGATTTTATCACAACTCGCAAAATGCATCGCCTATGTGCTTGTCGTCTTCACCGGTTTCCGCAAGTTTCGCAGTCTCGAAGCCTGCCTTGCAGAAGCAGTTGACCACTGTGTTCGTCCTCGCGTCTCGCCAGGCATTGAAGATCTCCGCGGGAGAAAACTTCGCAGAGATTTCCGGCCACTTTTTCGTCATCTACTACTATATGTCCCGGCTGCTGGCAGCTTCCCTTTCGTCAGAATTGGTTTTGCCAACAATGCTGTAGCGCTGCTTAAATTGGTGAAGCCACCTGTTGTTGTCAATGAAGTTGTTTCACCGAGTGCAGGGGCAAACCAATGCAAGGCCTTGGCGATCTATCAGAATGTTCTACACATACACTTCTAAAAACCAAGCATACATTGCCTTTTCTACATTCCCGTGGGCAGAAGCACGCACATGACAGGCTCACGACGTTCGCTGCTCTGTCGCCTTTGCCCTGATATCTGCTTTGTTCTTCAACAAGGTACTCAGAGTGCTCCGTGGTATTCCGAAGTCGTCTGCGACGGTAGAAAATTTCTCGCCCGCCTCAGCATTCTGAATAGCCTTCAACTTCGTCGCAAGGTCAAGGGTCTGGTGCTTCCTGTCGCTGGCCATAGATACGCGAGAAGTCGACAATTCAAGGAGTCCACAGCGGCTTTGCACACCACGCACACAAAAGAGAAATGCTGCACATACGGTGGTACGTAGGTGACGCGCGAACGAAAGCGACACAACGCTCGCAAGGCGATGGCCACCTGCGAGGACAGTGCCTCATAAAATAGAGGAGGCGTTGGCGAGGGCAACAGTAAAAGGTGCGAGCTGTAGTTGGCTGATCAAAACTTGCAAAACAGCAACAAAAAATAAAAGAAAAGGCGAAAGAAAGAGGATGTCGCCTTATTCGTTCCTGC
Organism: Rhipicephalus annulatus; assembly: GCA_013436015.1. Taxonomy (NCBI): domain Eukaryota; kingdom Metazoa; phylum Arthropoda; class Arachnida; order Ixodida; family Ixodidae; genus Rhipicephalus; species Rhipicephalus annulatus. The sequence continues at coordinate 276,102 of WOVY01010868.1, read as the reverse complement.
CAATGGGTACGTGAAGAAAGAGAGAGAAAAAGAGAAACGGAAAAAAAAGCCGATCCGCAAGTTAGAGATTGTGCAGTCTGAGCCCTCTCGCTCTTACCTTTTTTTTTTTTTCCCCCGAGCGTTTCAGGTTTTGGCGGAGGCGTGGTGCCGCACGGACGTGCTGGGAACTGCGAGTGCCCAAGCACACCTTCCAGCTCGCGCGGCGTCCGGTATGTCCGAAGGTGGGTGAAAATACCGTTCTATATAAATTTGCAAATTTCTATAATTTCACAAAGGAATTTCAAGGGGATAATTTGCGAGTTCGATATACCCAAAAACTCAATATGTGGGTTCGATATAACTGTGTTCAACTGTAAATGCTATGAAATATTAGAGGGCCAACCAAAAAATTAAATTTTGTTTGTATTACCCACAGTACGAATTATCAGAGTTTGAATTATCCCGAGTCTACTGCATACTGAAGTCTAAGATAAGAGACAGATTTGGAACTCCGGACTCTAAGGGAGCACAGCCTTTGATTGATATGTGGGGTTTAACAACCCAAAACCACCATATGATTATGAGAGACAACGTAGTGGAGGGCTTTAGAAATTTTGACCACCTGTAGTTCTTTAACGTGCACTCAAATCTGAGCACACAGGCCTACAGCATTTTCGCCTCCATCGAAAATGCATCCGCCGCAGCTGGGATTCGATCCCGCGACCTACGGGTGGGCAGCTGAGTACCTTAGCCGCCCCGCTGTGGTGGTCTAGTAGCTAAAGTACTCGGCTTCTGACCCGCAGGTCGCGGGTTCGAATCCCGGTCGCGGCGGCTGCATTTCCGATAGAGGCGAAAATGTTGAAGGCCTGTGTACTCAGATTCGGGTGCACGTTAAAGAACCCCAGGTCGTCGAAATTTCCGGAGCCCTCCACTACGGCGTCTCTCATAATCATATGGTGGTTTTGGGACGTTAAACGCCACATATCAATCAATCATCAATGAGTACCTTAGCCACTAGACCACCGCGGCGGGGCGTGCTGTTGAACGTGCAAGTTTGGCAAGCTCACCATATAGGGCTGCGCGTACTCGAACCGGCGCGTTATCCGATGGTGCGAAATCCCTGCTGAAGTCTGTGTGTTTGCCATTTTTCGTTTGCTTAGAATGTTTTGTGATATCGTCGCTGCCACTAACCCATCCGTGGCTGTTTGAACCGCTCAGTGGCGCGCCTTCGTGCTAGTGACGCAATAAAAGCTCCGCGTCTACGAATGGTGGTGCTTCATCGTCCGTACTAGAACCAGAAAGCAGATTCCCTTCAGCGAATTCCATACAGATGTAATCACACTTCAGTAGAACAGCAGGGTGTTTGGCTGGAGAAAGTATTGTCCGCAGCTGCTACTTCACATTAGTTACAAGCTTCTGATCATGCTATAATTACAGCAAAAGAGTGTATGCAAGGTAACTGTGATACGTATTATTTCAGCATCGGTATTTGCATGTTTTTGCAAAAAAAAGCAATTAAAGTGGCCAACTGGGTGCCTTGGACATGTGTGACTCCACCTGTACCTTTTTTTCGGTATCCAAAACGCAGCACAGAAACGTTGTTCTTGTCGGTTTTCTTTCAAGCAAGTGCCGAGCATAGAGGCGTGAGGATGGCGACACATGGAGGTACTTTCAATTTACAGACGACACCCACTTCTTCCGCAATTCAGGCAACGCCGGAGAGCGACGCAGCGCCAACATGTCCCAGCTGTGCTTAACGCATGATGTACTATGCTGCAGACACGATTTCACTCAAATTGTTCTTTTGCAATGACTGCACGTGCACCTGTACATGACACAGCGATAGCCAAATGGTCTGTTCTTCGAATACACACAATTTCCTGCCACGACAGTCACTTTTTATTGGAGGGAGGCAGCTATTATTCCACATACTGCATCCAAGCGTATCATGTATGCGGGTACGTATGCACAGCCCAAGGCACGATGGCAAGCTACACTGAGAACATACTCTCGACCCCCGCAGTCAGGGGTTCCAGAGTGGTCCCGTGAAAAGGTGTATAGGTGGACTGCACTAATAGTAGACATCGATCTGCTAGTTTTCCGTGTGGTTTAGCAATCACATGTCAGTTTCTGTGGCGAGTAATGATTGGTCAAAAACTAAAGTGGGCTCAAATATAGGCAAGCATCGAGCATGAAGCAACAGAGACGTTTATTCTATGGGACAGGACTTGACATTTCGATATTGAAAGATTTAGTGAGGTGGGAAGCCATCTGGTTGCTTTTGTGAACGAACGTTATTGGTAACCATTGCCAGCACAACAGTTTTTTTTGCATGGTAGGTAACTTCATGTAGGTGGCTTTGACATCTACCAATGCGACACTTGCAAACAACGGTGTCCCCATGGTTGGTCAGCTAACAGGTGAAGAAATTAGAAGAGACAGAAATACCAGCAGCAGTCCGATTGCCCCTTAACAAAGAAAGCCCTTTTAATCTATGAAATCTTTGCTTTAGGCACTTTTGACCCCTTCCGAATAAAAATTACTATCATTTCAGCTGGCATTTGCAGAATATAAAGTTAAAGCGTAGTGATACAGCAGACAAAGGTACAGTTCAGCACTTGTAGAATAGGTCCAGAAAAACAGTGCTCACCTGTGTACTCTGGAAAGCAAATGGTCAGTGGTGACCGGGTGATCTTCTCCTCGAAGAGGTCCTTCTTGTTGAGGAAGAGGATGATGGACGTGTCCACAAACCACTTGTTGTTGCAGATGGAGTCAAACAGCTTCATGCTCTCAATCATCCGGTTCTGAAACGAGGCCACCCAAGTTTCTGATAATGTCATTTCATGGAGAACAAACCCATCTCCAAGCCCTTGCGTCAACTACTACTTGACAAGTAGAACCGAGTACAAGTAAAACAATATTTCTTAATCGACGAAGGGTGGGACAGGACAAGGGTTAATCTCCTCATCACCTACCACACGCGTAGGAAATTGCCAGACTTTAAATAAAGTTTATTACATTAGACTCTCAATAATTCAAACTCTGATAATTCATACTTTTGGTTAATTCAAACAAAATTGAACTCGTTGGTTGGCCCTCTATTCTTTCAATGTATTTTTATTTAGAAGCCTCTTAATTCGAACACTGTCAATTGATTAATTCATACTCTTTGCAGTTTTAAATTGGAAAGTACCTGCGGCTTTCCTACTACTTGTTGAAAATTTGTGTGCTTGTATATTCTTAACAGTCCTAAAATGAAAAATAAGTGCCTCACACCTTCAAAAAAAAAAAGGGGGTTTTCTAGTAAACAAATACCGTATTTACTCGATTCTACCGCGCCCTCGATTGTATCGCGCACCCGATTTCCACAGCGAAAAAAAAAAAAAACTTAAGACATCGATTGCAACGCGCACCCATTTTTCTCGCTGGCCCGCACGATCCCACCACTCGAAAAAACGACTCCTTTCGGGGGCGTCTTCCATTTAAATATGACGTACGGGCGAAGGTTGTGCCCATCTGACGTGTAACGGAGCATTGCCGTCACTGTAGTTTTACCGTGGACCGATGTCAGCACGCGAACTTGCTTCGCCCCCTTCTTCTCGACGGTTGTGGTGCCAGGCATGTTGAAGTAAAGAGGCGTCTGATCGGCATTCCCGATTTGCCCAAGCAGGTAGCCGTTGTTGCGCCGCAAGTTTAGGACGAACCTCTGAAAACTGTGAAGCTTTTCATCGTACTTCTCTGCAAAACTTTTCGCATATGCATGTTCCCCTTCGGAGGGAAAAGCCTTTCCTCTTCATAAAGTTAGTTAGCCAGCACCTGCTCGCTTTAAACTGGCTCCGCGTTAGACCTTTTTCTAAGGCTAATCACCTGCTCGCTTTAAACTGGCTCCGCGTTAGACCTTTTTCTAAGGCTAATTGCATAGCCCGCACTTGGAGCACTTTTGTCGTCACGGTCCGCTGTGCCGCTCGCTGCTCAAGCACATACTCGCCGAGCAGCTCTTTAATTTGCGGAAACCGACCCTGCTGTGGTCCGCTGAAGCCTTTGCGTAAAGCTTTGCTGTCGACAATCTTCTGCTTTTGTTTCCGCCAGTCCCGCACGCACGTTTCGGGAACTCCGAACAACCGCGATGCGGCCCGATTTGCGTCCGTTTCTGCACACGCGATGACTTTTCTTTTAAAAGCGGCATCGCGGTGCACTCGAGTTTTTGGAGTCGGCCCTTCCACGCCGTCGATGCTAATGCACTACTAGATGACGAACTCCTCAGCACACGTACGAAGTGCCGCACATGGGAAACACATAGGCAGAAATGGCCGACGCGCCATGCCGACGCACGTAGGGGGCGGCCATTTTGGATTTGCCGATGGCAATAGATTGACCGTAATTTTTTTGTTCGTACTCGATTCTAACGCGCATGCGATTTATGAACTCGCTTAACCGGAAAAAAGGTGCGCGTTAGATTCGTGTAATTACGGTAATATAAATGAGGCCCATGCATGGTAGACCGTGATGCCTCTCAACTGGTAGAGAGAGCTTGGTGCTGAAGGCACATATAGCAAAGAAGCAATAGGCAATTCACATTTTCTTTTCTGATCAGCAATAAATGGCCAATAAACTCAGAGACCTTAAACCTCTGTTTCCTGTTCATCGGGTGCAGTTAGGGTTTAAAAACACTTAAAAAATGTTTAATGTGACAAAATCAATGTGACACCTTGCCCAGAGTCCTATATCTGAGAACTTCTGATAATTCAAACTTCTTGACAATACTATAAACAAGTTCAGAAATCCCTTCGAGTTTGAATCAACAAGAGCCTACTGCAAGTCATTTCTTGCAGATTACTGAAACATATCCGTTCATGCAACATTGTCTTCGCGACCCAATGCATATGTGCCCTTTAAAGAGAGCCATCCACGAATGGCCCTGCATAAAACGTGAATTCATACAAAGCCCAACCATTATTCAAATACTTACAGAATGAAGACTGTCTAGAATGTTTCTGCCACACTGATGTGGCAATGCATTTTGGAGGACCATAGAAGACCAGGGCCACACACTGTGCCCGCTAGAACAGAACCTCTTTGCCCACCGAGAAGGCATAAAAAATGCCGAGGAGAGGGCGGGGTCAGTGAGGTCAGTGTAGCATCTCCTTTTTTAAGCTAAACACAACTGTAAGGCCTATGTGGTTGTGATTTTTACGTCTAAAAAGCTGAGATATGAAGCACAATTTGTCAAATTAATTCTTAGCCAATGTGTGCAGACTTGCATACCTCAAAGACATGTCTGTTGCCCCCATCTGCATATCAACTGAAGCATAGCATGCATTGAGAAACAATCATTGGAGCAAAACAACTTTAAGAGGGCTTTAATTAGGAAAGAGAATACCCTAATTTGTCCTTCCCAGTGATCTGATGGTCATTACTAGGTTGACTCACAACTCAGGATATTATTCATGAACCGAGCCAGAAATTCAGAAGTTCACAGCGCTGCAAGAGACAATGCCGCGTCAGATCCACACTAACAGCAACAACTAAAGAAGTCTCCACTTTTAAAATTTTTGCAAAGGCACTTGTCGCTTTGCAGCAGGCAGCCACTGATATGACAGGTAAAGAAAAAAAAAAATGTAGCCCTCACGATGTGTATTTGATAACTAAAAATACATTCGTAGGTTGCAGATCTCCAAGGTCCTGCATATAGACCCGTGTACTAATGAAAATGACTAAACATTGGAAAAAATGCCAGCATTGTGACGAGGCTGACAAGTCACTTCACATTTATTTCACGGAAGAGCCTTTGGCAATCTGCCTCTTTGAAAAACAATAGAGCGGAACATTACAATCTACAGAATGTGCATCACACAACCCCGTGCACTCTCAGGCACTATGCAACCGACCAGAGCAATGCAATGTAATGTAACGATACCAATGTTTTGCCACCTGAAAGAAAAAAAAAAAAAAGGACAGAGCTTGTTAAAATGCAGCTGGAAAGGGAACAATACTTATAAGGAAGAACGCACTTTCAGGGTTTCGGTGTGGCACAGCATTTGATATGCCAGATGTGTCACTGTGTGGTGTACACACGTGTGCAACAGCATCCTACTTTGCATGAGATATTCAAGGGTGTTTCTCAACTGTTCAACACAGGCAAATAGTTTGATAACCAAGTTTGACATGTCTGGGATAAACCGTACTACCTTTAGAGACAAGGTATCTATCTCAAACTGCACTGGGCAGCAGTTAGCACAACTGGTGGGCCAGGAACCTTCTCAGATCCCAAAAAGAAAAATGGCCATTCCTCCTCCTCACAATCAGGTGCAGAAGCAAACAACTAGCTGGCAGGGAAGCATCACTTTTAGTTAAATAAGATTGCACCCCTCTTGAGACCTGCCTACTGAACACACATAATTCAGAAGCATTTTATGTTGAGCCACTACATAAACTGAGCTCTTCCGTTCCCTAGCTGCCCTGTCAGTGACACCGTAGGCACCCACCATTTCCTCGTCCTCGGCCAATACGAGGTCATAGCCACTCAGAGCCACGCAGAAGATGATGGCCGTCACACCTTCAAAGCAGTGAATCCACTTCTTCCGTTCGGACCGCTGGCCTCCTACATCAAACATCCTGCAACGTACAAAAAGGACACGCTTTTAAGCGTGCAGCACTTCTGGGGAGACATGGGTCTCTGAGGGGCCTGTCGTCTATCCATCTCGCGTAGCGTGATCATGTTCACAATCAGCACAGGCCTAAAACAAGGGTAGCAATGCTCAAACCAAGGTTACAATAAATGAACAAAGTTGAAAATGACATATTTGACCGAAATAGCCGAAAAGAAATTGGTATAACTAATTAAAAAAAACTAAAGATGTTTCAGAAACCTGCCCCTCACTCCGATACCACACAAAGACGGCACCACTACATCGGCAGGCGTGCAATTCCTCCTCACAACAGCCCTTCTCTAGCACCCAATCAGTGGGCGCCATTTAGCAAATGCTCCTAGAAAGACAGCGTCGATGCCACCCAAATCCCAAGCTTAAGTTTCCGCGAAAAGCCACTGCTCGAAAAGCTTAGCGACATCGGCCTGTGCCTCGCCAAGTGAAGGCTCATTGAGGAGCTGCAGAGCATAAGCGGTGAAAAAAGAAGCCCAGAATCGCTAAAGTCCAGACCGCTGCAGCTCATCAGCTGTCACGTGTGCTGTGCCACATGCTCAAAATTTTTGTAATGTGTGCAGTACACGTGTTCAACCAGCAGAGCTTTATAATGTGCTGTAGGGTTATGCAATAGACAGAAGTTGGAAGTTTAGCGCTCATCCTGTCATCCATATTTTCCTTCTTCGCTGGCTTATTTTTCTTCATGCTTAAACACACTTGTGCTATAACCTTACGACATTAAAATGGATATGCAGATCAATGAGGCTTTTCGGTAATTTTTTAGTTGCCTGAATATTCACTTTTTTTACTGAACATTTGGGTGTGCTCAAATATTTAGCGACACCTAAATAGGTAGTTATCAAAACAAATGTCATGCATGACGAAAATATTCGAATTGTATTGAAAAAATGTGCACAGCCCCATGAAATCTACAGTTGTCATTCGCCCCCCCTCCCCCCCTTCTCTAGGCATCTCACTCACTTGAAGTGCAACTCCTTGAAGACAAAGTGTGTCTCGACAATGCCCGTTGTCTTGACTCTTGTTCGTAGTACATCCTGCTGTGTCGGTGTGTAGTTCGGTTGCGAGATGCGGTCCAATGCATTCAGGTAGCTGGGGGAAAGAGGGCAATGTGTCACAATATACCCGTCATGGCAACAACTAGCACGGCAGCAAAACAAACAAACCTGAAAGTTTGGAATCGAATGTATAAAACACAGCAGAAGACCCATAACCCAAACCAGGACACCTGGTCCCAGCAAAATTTCAAGTATTTCATTGTTGTGCTTTTTTCAATCACTGAATAAAGAAAATTTTTAATGTATTTTTGCAAGTTGTTGAGCCAAGTCATTTTATTTTCTTCCTTAGTTTTGCTACACTTTTTCTTCCTTAGTTTTGCTACACACAAAGCATAAATTTGAGGCAATTATTATGGCTCAACACTGAGATTGCAAAGCTAATGCCATAATTTTATACTTGACTTGCTGAAGTTCTTTTCATTACAGAATTTCGATGTTACTGCGGCATAACCACATGCAGCACGCATTTCTCTCAAGTTTGTCAGCCAAGCCCATTTACCGGCCACACATACACACATTAGTTCACCGAAATGTCTGCCCCACTGGCAAATTCAAACCGATTCTGGCAGGTCAGTGGCTGAACTAACCACTACGAAGTGCTAGATGTATGTGGAACAAATTCAACATGCTAAAAAGAATGATTCAACGTATAATTTACCAGTGATAAATTTGAATAGGCATGGTAACGAAAGAGCTAAAGATGACATAAACTGGTGATAAAAAATGAAGATCATTTTGTAGGCAAAATAGTAGTCAGGCTGGTTAACAGAATACAGTGAAACCTCGTTAAACCGTAGTTGGCCGGAGCTCAGAAAAAGTACGTACTAAACGGTAGTACTGCTTAACCGAAATCGCGTCAGGTCGCTCACTTAAATATAAAAAAAAAACCTTCAGGGAGTGCGATGAAAGAACATAAAATGTGCAGTAATTTATTAACTTCGCGTGACAAAGTCTGTAATCTTCATTTGACGATGCGGCGGCCTAGCAGCAACGACAGCGGCCTCAAACTCACTTATGCTGTGAGCCAGCTTTTCCGCCAGCCCCCTCTTCTCGGCAAATACCCGCATGACGCTTGTGGGAATTGAGGCTAGCCCGCTGCCTTTGCGCGGGCTTTGCCGCCTTTTTTGCCGTTCTTATGTCCCGACATGTCTGCCCTCCTTTGCTTTTTACCGCGCTGAGAGAGCGGAGTGACGTTTAACTCCCTCACCCGGTACCGGATGTTGACTGTGGCGCCGAGAGGTTTTCGCGAGCTGCGTCAGGAGCGGACAGATACTCTCCAAGCCTTCAAACGGTGAGCCATGCAATCTTTTCCGACCGTCGACTCCTGTCGCTTGGGGCTCATTGGACTTCGCTGACGGCGCCTCGCGCCCGAGGCAAACGCTCACCTTTTGTTGCCCCACTGTGTACGCACGGCCAAAGGGCGGTACGGTGTCCTAGTGCGTGGCCTAGCTACGCCGACCCGTCTCCCTCCGAAGCCAACGCAAGCGCCTTTGCCCTCGCTCGAGCAACCGGGCCTTGGTCCCGGTGTCTCCGTGAATCACCTTTACCGCGGAGACGTGCTCGTGGCACCCTGTAAAGTACTTTTATGCCCGTGGCGTGGATAAGCCTACCGTATAAACGCGTGTAAGGGCCGCACTTTTTTTTCAGGAAGTGAGGGCTAATTTTCAGGTTGCGGCCCATACACGGAACTTTTTTTTGGTGAACTAAAAACAACGTACCAGTTAGTGAACGAAGAGCGTTTATTGCAGTATGCCACGTAGCGCTTAATCGTCGTCACTCGACGAGTCCTCTAACTCGGAGTCCGAGATAGTGTGTTGCGGAGCACCATCATTCCACAAACAGTCATCTTCGGTGCCATCCAGGCTGTTAGATATCCCAGTGACCTTAAAACTTCGGGACACAATGTCCGTCGACACCGAGCTCCACGCCGACAATATCCAACCGAGAACAGTAGCAAGCGGTGCCCTCTTCAGCCGTCCGGTCGGCGTGTGCTCATGGTTGCCGGTTGCCATCCATTCCGTGTAGTCTTCGGAATTAAACTTTGAATGGTCTATTCACGCTCACATCCAATGGTTGCAACATTCCTGTGAGGCCGCCTGGAATCACGGCCATGTCTGTGCCGACACGGCGCAGCTGCTCCTTCACCTTATCGGTAAGGTAGCCGCAGAAACTATCCAATACTAAAAGTGAATGTTTGGCCAACAAAGCTCCCGGTCTGTTCTGCCAAACACTTTTCACCCAGTCTAGCACCAAATCATCGTTCATCCATCCCTTCTCTTGGGCTCTAACTATGATGCCCTTGGGGAAAACTTCGTTCGGAATTCTTTTCCTTTTCAAAACAACGTACGGGGGTAGCTTCCGCCCGTCCGCGGTCACACAAAGCATCACGGTGCAGCGTTGGCGCTCAGCGCCGGTGGTCCGCACGGCGACACTCTTCTTGCCTTTTACTTTAACTGTGTAGTTCTCGGGAGAGTCAAACCACACAGGAGTTTGATCAGCGTTCGCTATTTGCGACAACAAATAACTGTGCTGATGGCGCAGGCCGATGACATGCTTGTGAAAACTAAGCACCTTGTCGGTATAGTCTTCTGGCAGCCGCTGGCACAGCGTGGTCCTTCGCCGAAAAGAGAGTCCCTTTCTTTTCATAAACCTTCGCACCCAGCCAGCACTAGCCTTGAAATCCCCGGCCGGTATATTTTTCGCACGTGCCAAGGTTCATGCGCAGCATGTCTGTAGTGAGCGCAAAACCATCGTTCCGCACCTCAGTCACATAGCGCAGCAACTCCTCTTCCAAATCGGGATACTTGCACTGTTTTTCTCGGAAAGCGCGCTTTTTGATATTGGTGTTCTGCAAGGCTTTCTTCTGGGCGCACCAACGTCGAACACACTTCTCGTCAACGTCGAATTTTCTGCCGGCGGCCCGTTTCCCGTGCTCGAGGGCAAACTCGATCACCTTCAACTTATAGCCAGCTGTATAGCTATTCAGCTGCTTGCCCATCGTGCGAAAACGTAAACGCCCCGCAGAAAACTAGCTGGAGTCCCAGAGTCATTCAACGGTGCGCAAAACTCGAGCACATGGCAGGCTGAACAGCACAATGACCGAACAACGCACAAACACCAAAGTTGGTGATGCTAATGCCGATATGGATAGCGCGTTTGTATAGAAGTGTCAGAAGTTAAAGATAAAATCCTGCTTTAACCTTTAGTTGGCGGGTGTATGAACACTACTAAAAAAACTAAAAATTTTTAGCCAACTTCATGAACATATTAGCATGAAGAAAACCAACAAATTATTCTAAGGATGTACTATATGGTGATGATGAGAATTGCGTTCTCTAACGCCATCTACTGACAACGCCTAGTAGCTCACACACGCGCACGCATTTTGAATACGCATGGGTCAAGGAAAGTGCGGATGCGGCCCTTACACACAACTTTTTTTTTTTTTTTGAATATGTGCTTCTTAAAAACGGGATGCGGCCCTTACACGGGTGCGGCCCTTACACGCGTGTATACGGTATTTGCTTTCCCGCCACGCCTTTGCATCGGGCTGTACTGCGTTTGGTGTTGCCACAATAAAGTGTTGCGACTTTGAGCAGTATCGTGTTCTCGCCACAGCGACGGTTAACACGTGCCCTGCGGCTCGCTAAGACCGGACCACGCAGGTAGCCGTACTCCTGCGGGATACTTGTACACCACACCGACGCCCAACGCGGTATCAAAAGCTCTAGCTTTTGACTGCTCTCAGCGAGTCAGTTCGCCTGCGCGATTCGAGCTCGTCGCAACATGGCTGCTTCGCGGGACTTTGGTCCGCTGTCCCTGTTAGCGGATGCCGCGTTGCACAAGGAGGCCATTGCCTCTATTGACGGGGATCCTTCGGCACCCGTCCGTGTCGGCACCCTTTATTGCGGTGACGACATGAGGCGCCTAGCCGCTCCCTTTGGAGATGGCACGTCGCTTCGGAATGGGCCTGTTGCGCTACCCGACCGGTACGCACAAGGGCCTCCGACTGCTAATGCGCCCTTCGGCATGCATGGAAGTTCGTCGGCACAGCGCTCGCAGTCAGTTCCCTGCGGAATCGCTGGGGCGCAGGCCTTGGGCCTCGCCGACTATTGCCCGCCATCAGCCGTGCAACCGACACTTCGAACGCACGCTGAGCAGGCGCCTGAATTGTCGATGGTAGCCACATCAAGTGCGCCTTTGGTTCGACAACAAGCCAATCCCACAAGGAGCTTATTTTGCTCTGGGAATGGCGCGCAGGGCTGTTTGAAACCGCCCCCCTGATCGAGCTGGGCGACTGCTCGCCTTCGCTCGACCGCGCCGCTAACTCACCAACGGCTTCCTACGAAGCCGGTGCGACGACGCAGACTTTGCTGCAGAACGCCATGCAGATGATCCAAGCACTCTTGGGAGCTGTGCAAACGCTTTGGGCTGGTCCGAAAAGTGGTCACCCTGCTGTTATGTTGCCTTTGCCAACCTACAGTGGATACGGTGATCAGCTCACCGCCAGAGATTACCTCGACTCTCTGTCACGTTATCAGAGAACGATGGGTTTGGATGATAAGGTGGTGCTCGAACGTGTTGTTCCAGCTGCACTGACTGCAATGACGGCGAGATGGTATCGGCTTACCGGTTACCGTGCAGCAAACCTCGAGGAGTTTCGTGCGGTCTTTTTGCGCGAATTCCTACCCGCTGACTACAAAAGTAGGATGCGGCGAGAGCTTGAGCTCTGAACACAAGCTCCTGACGAGTCTTTACAGGAGTATGTACGTGCGATGGATGAACTTATTTCTATCGCTGAGCCCCGATCCTCGAACGAGGAGCACGTCGATTGGGTGATACGGCAGGCACATCCGACTTTTTTTGGCATACCTGCGTGGCGGCCGCTTCCGTGACTTGGAGGAGTTGGCCGCTGAGGCGAAGCGCATCCAAGGCGGCATGCTCGTCGCGCGTGCCTATCGCCCGCCACCGCCAGCCAGCGATGCCCTTGAGCCGCGCTGCGCTTAGAGAGGGGCCATGACCCTTCCCCAGCGGCAACAGCCTCTCGGCGCCGCCTTTGCGGCTGCAACCAGCTGTGCGTGGGAGTTGAGCGATCGCGCTCTTGATCCCTTTACGCATGAAAGGCGGGCAGCCTGCGCTGCTCCACCTGAAACCCCCACACAGGGATGCTTTCCGACCCAACATAACGTGGGAAGTGAGGCTCGCAGAAACGTATCCTGCGATAACGTAGCAAGCCGATCACGACAGCTCGAGGCTGCTCATTCTGGGAATACAGACCGTGATGGAGTGCGCTGTTACCGCTGCCGTGAAAGAGGGCACATAGCAAGGGAATGCACCGGATCCAGGCCTCCTGCGAGGCAGGGAAACGGGCTTCCGGGTTGTTCGTGAATGCACGAGCGACCCAACCTTTGCTTCTTCCCTCTGCGTGCAGGGCAAGCGCTTTTCTTGCTGATACACACGCACCGTTCATTCCGGTCACCATTGCCGGCCGTGAATTTTCGGCTTTGCTGGACACGGGCGCTAGCGCCTCGTTGTTCGGCGAACAGGTGTTGTCCCACTTGCAGAAGCACTCAGTGCGCTTGCGGGACAGCCGAACGACAGTCACCCTTGCGAAAGGCGTGGCCCATTCGGCAGGCGCTGCAAGGTTGACTGTCCGATGGGGAGATCAAATGATACGCTGCCGTCTTGTTCATCTTCCAGGGCTCAATAATTGAGCTCCAGTGATTCTCGGTCGGGACTTTCTCCTTAAAACCGGTATCGTTGTGGACATTGCGAATGGCGGCTATCGTGATGGCCCATTTTGCCAACTCAAGCCGTTCATTAGCCTGCCGGCGCTTACAGTCGCCTTTGCGGCAGAAGCGTCGGAAACGTGCTCTGCGCAGAGTTCGGGGCCAAGTCCCCGCTCAACGCATTTGCCTTCTCACAGTCCCCTTCGGGAACGAGAGGCGCGGCTTGAACCGTGTCGTGCGCCAACTCCGGGGTTGTACCCTGGCGTTCCGCGCTCGTCGGCTCGAAACCCCTGTGTGGATCGACCGACATGACACGAAGAGGCACTACATTCTTTTGTCGCCTGCGCGACTCAGTTGGATGAAGCACAGAAGGCTCGTCTGTCGACACTGTTACGTCAGTACGACGAGCTCTTCACCGATCAACCTGGCTGCACCGATTTAGTGAGCCATGTGATCGAAACTGGTGACGCCCTTCCTTTGAAGTGTAACCCCAGGCCCGTCAGTCTCGCCAAAAGGCAGATTATCGATGGGTTGCTAGATGACATGTTTGCGGCTGGCATTATTTGCCGCTCGTCTAGCTCCTGGGCGTCTCCAATTGTGCTGGTGTCTAAGAAAGATGGCAGTCATCGCCTTTGCGTCGACTATCGCCGTCTGAATGGAGTGACTCCATTCAATGATGCCTATCCGCTCCCCACGATAAACTCCATCGTAGGTAACCTGGGTGATGCGCGGTACTTTACCCCGCTTGACGCCTCTAAAGGTTACCTACAGGTCCGGATGGGTAACCGTGACCAGTATAAAACTGCGTTCACGTCCCACAGAGGGTTGTTTGAGTTTACTCGTATGAGCTTTGGTCTTTGCGATGCTCCTGCGACGTTAACAAGACTCATGGACCGCGTCCTCGGGGAAGCAAAGTGGTCACACTGCATGTAATACCTCGACGACATCGTGATTTCTTCACAAACCTTCGAAGAGCACTTGGCCCATGTTGCAAATGTACTCGAGAGGGTGAGGACCGCCAGGATGACATTAAACCCCGCTAAGGTCCAATTCGCGCAGACCCGTGTTCAGTTGCTCGGGTTTACGCTGGGCGAAGGCTCCATAGAGCCAGATCGGGAGAAACTTCGAGCTATTCTCGATTTTCCCGTGCCCAAGGACGTACGTGGCCTTCGCCGCTTTTTAGGAATGGTCAACATTTACCGTTCCTTCATTCCGTCCTGTGCCCGACTGCAGGTGCCCTTGAGCAAACTCTTGGGTAAATCTGCTGAGTGACAATGGGGACTTGAGCAGCAGGAGGCGTTTTGCCGACTGTTTAACGCCATAGCGGAGACAGCGCAGCTCAAGCTCCCCAGCCTGACCAGACCGTTCGTTGTACAAACTGATGCAAGCGATCTGGGTTTAGGAGCTGTTCTCCTACAGGAATACGATGGCGTGTTGAAGCCGTTGGCCTTTGTTAACCACTCCTTGGTATCTGCTGAGAAAAATTATTCCGTGACCGAAAAAGAGTGCCTCGCCATCGTGTTTGCACTGCGGAAGTTTTACGTCTACCTTGACGGGACGAAATTCGTAGTGCGAACGGATCACAGTGCGCTCAGCTGGCTGATGCGGCTCCGTGAGCCTGCCGGCAGGCTGGCGCACTGGGCTCTCCTGATACAGCACTATGACTTTTCAGTGCAGTATCGAAAGAAGAGCAGCAAGGTGGTAGCTGGCGCGCTATCTCGTGCCCCATTGTCGGCCGAGGATCTTGATCCCGGTGCCGCTAGCGGTGCCTTAGCACATGCAAGCGTCGGGGGTGAAACAGCAGCTTCGCCGCCATTCGGCCAGAAGGGTGAGTCTCCATGCGGACAAACCTTCGCTGCTAACCAGGTAAGCGGCGCTCCGCGAAGCGGCCGAGCGGGGGAGCGTTCCGAAGGCCACGAGGCTGAGAGCGTACCCATAACACCGACTCAAGCGGTTGTTGCTGCGGTCCTGAGTGGGCGCGATACCAGACGCCCCCATTTCGGGAGAATGGGCATCGCTTTCAGCAGAGAAGAGCTTCTGAAGGCCCTGAAAAGTGACCCGTTTTGTCGCGAAATGTTGATTGATTGATTGATATGTGGGGTTTAACGTCCCAAAACCACTATTTGATTATGAGAGACGCCGTAGTGGAGGACTCCGGAAATTTCGACCATCTGAGGTTCTTTAACGTGCACCCAAATCTGAGTACACAGGCCTACAACATTTCCGCCTCCATCGGAAATGCAGCCGCCGCAGCCGGGATTCGAACCCGCGACCTGCGGGTCAGCAGCCGAGTACCTCCGCCACTAGACCACCGCGGCGGGGCAATCGCGAAATGTGCGACGGTCTCAGAGAGATTGAGCACCGTGACGCTGCTTGTCCTGCAGCGGGCGCTGATAGCGACTGTCTTGAGGAGACAGAGCGCCGTGACGCTGCTTGAGGGGCTCGAACCAGCGTGTGTCGCTGAGTCCCCGGCGGATTCATATTTGCTGGACCATGACTGGCTCCTGCTGAAGTATATAGCCACTGACGACGAGTCCATCGAGCCGTTTAAGGTGGTTATGCCCAGAAGTCTGAGAGCCGCACTGTTGCGATCCTCTCACGACGAACCCATGGCCGGTCACCTGAGTGGCCCGAAAGTTTTTGCAAAACTGAGCCGCATTGTGACCTGGCCTGGCATGAAGCGAGACATTTTTCGCTATAACCGTTCTTGCCGCGTCTGTCAAACGGTGAAATCAAGGGGTGGCAAACCACCCGGTCTGATGAAACCGATTGTCAGTGAGCGTCCGTGGCAAGTGGCCACCTGCAATCTATTGGGACCATTTCCCATAAGTAAGCAGGGGTTCATTCAACTGATGGTAGTCGTTGATGACTTTTCGAAATGGGTGGAACTTTTTCCACTTCGGAAGGTGACAGCGCGAGCGGTGCTTGAGAAGCTGCACGAAGTGTTTTGCCGGTTCGGCTTCCCGGAAAGGCTCATCACTGACAATGCTTCGTATTTCACCGCTCGGGTGTTCGGAGTCACGTGCCATTCCCTCGGAATTGATCACTGCACCACTTCACCCTACCATCCCCAGTCCAATTTGACAGAGTGCGTCAATCGTACGCTCAAACCGATGTTGGCTGCCTTTGCCGAAAGTCAAAGGGACTGGGCAGACCATTTGAGTGAGCACGCGTTCGCTATTCGAACATCCGAGAGCCGCTCAACTGGTTTCTCGCCCGCCTTCTTAAATTTTGGAAGGGAGTTGGCGAATCCGGTGACCAGCGTCACTCAATGCCAGCTCGAAGACGAGGAGGTGCCGGCAGACTGCACTGCTTACACGTCGGCACTTCGGGACAGGCTTTGTCGAGCTTTCTGCAAAGCAAGGCAAAGTTTGGCGTCGACCAGGGCTCAGCAGAAGGCTTAATATGACCGCAAGCATCGCAACCTAGTTTTTGAGGTGGGCGATCTTGTCCTGAAGCCCAACCACGCTCTTAGCGATGCCAGTAAGGGGTTCTAGACCTCGCTCGCTCCTAAGTGGCTTGGTTCATACCGAGTGGAGAAAGCTTGCACTCCACTCGCGTACTTGCTGAAAGATCCTTATACGGGGAAACTCAGCCGTGCCCATATCGCAGACCTGAAACCCTTCGTATCACGGTCTGACGAGCTCGCGCCAGAGCCCTGCGGCACTTCGCGCAAGCAACGGGGCACACCCGGAGCGGCGGACCGCATTCGGACCCCGCACCAAGTAATCTGAGGAAGCGGTCACCTTTGTGATTTCGCGCCGAACGGCGGACTTCTCCGCAACCGAAGGCCCTCAGTTTACTGTCTAGCCTCAGTATAGGTTAGCTACTTTACGGCCTTTCCTCGTAAAAAAGTTGACCCCGCCCAGTCTGCTGCCAGTGTTTCTTTTTTAAGTGTTCACGTGTATTTTGTTTCTTTTGTCTAATATTAAGTGTTATTTGTATTTCATGTTTTTTATTTTCTTTTGGCCAGATGTTGAGTGTCATTTTGCTCTGTTTTTACTTTTTTTCCCGTGTTCATTTTGTCTACCGCGAAGGGAGCTGTGTGTGACCTTGAGTGTCGGTGCTTGCCGGAAGGGAGACGAAGGACGCTTTGCGCCTACGCTCGCGCAGCCGTCCGCGGTGTGTGTGTGCGTGCTTCTGTCCACGTGTAACTGCGTGACGCTTCAGTGCGTGCCCGTGAAGAGCGCGTCATGGCTTCCCCCCATCGACGCGGACACGGGAGGTGCTGGGGGGCATTTACCCACTGATGTCAGACCATCTGGCTGTGCTCTGCTCTCGTCTGTCGCCGAAGAAGCCCTGCTGCCTTTCCCACCATGGCTCCTGCGCGAGGCCAGTTGAAAGCAGCTGTCGCCAGAGCCCCTCGCAGCCAATTTTGGTTCGGCCTCCCTGATCCCTGGAGAGGCCCGGCTTCCCGCTATGTCCCAGCTCCGTCATCGAGCCAGAAATGCGCGGCTTCTGAACCCCAACCGAGGCAGCGTTCGTCAGACTCGCGGCTCATCAAGAGCAGCAACGAGCCATCAGTGAGCCCCCTCCCATACCTCTGACCTCGCACTCTGGCATCGCACCTAGCGAACATTATCACGCTCTTCCGTCCCTCCGCGCGGTGGACGCTATCCTGCTTCAGCACCACGAACACTACTACTACTTTCCTGTGCTCCCTTCCGCAGTTATTTTTATAGTGTCATGTGTTTATTTTGTTATTTATGTTTTTGTTTCTCCTTTGTCATCATTTTTTTTAGCAGCAGTAACAGGGCTGGACTGAGGTTAGCTGTTGCTCATAGCAGTGTCATTTTAACTGCATGGGTGACGTCCGGCTGCCTTTTGCAGACCGGTAAAGGGCAAATTTAGGAGAGGAAGTTGTAAGGAATTGAGGCTAGCCTGCAGCCTTTGCGCGGGCTTTGCCGCCTTTTCTGCCCTTCTCATGTCCCGACATGTCTGCCCTCCTTTGCTGTCTGCCGCGCTGGGAGAGTGGAGTGACGTTTAACTCCCTCACCCGGCACCGGATGTTGACTGTGGCGCCGAGAGGTTTTCGCGCGCTGCGTCAGGAGCGGACAGATACTCTCCAAGCCTTCAAATGGTGAGCCATGCAATCTTTTCCGACCGTCGACTCCCGTCGCTTGGGGCTCGTTGGACTTCGCTGACGGCGCCTCGCGCCCGAGGCAAACGCTCACCTTTTGTTGCCCCACTGCGTACGCACGGCCGAAGGACAGTACGGTGTCCTAGTGCGTGGCCTAGCTACACCGACCCGTCTCCCTCCGAAGCCAACGCGAGCGCCTTTGCCCTTGCTCGAGCAACCGGGCCTTGGTCCCGGTGTCTTCGTGGATCACCTTTACCGCGGAGACGTGCTCGTGGCACCCTGTGTAGTACTTTAATGCCCGTGGCGTGGATAAGCCTATTTGCTTTCCCGCCGCACCTTTGCAATGGGCTGTACTGCGTTTGGTGTTGCCACAATAAAGTGTTGCGACTGAGCAGTAACGTGTTCTCGCCACGGCGACAGTTAACGCGTGCCCTGCGGCTCGCTAAGACAGGACCCACGCTGGTGGCCGTACTCCTGCAGGATACGTGTACACCACACGCTGACGCTATGCGCAGCTTCGGCCACTGTCGGACCAGTATCACCCTTGTTGTCGCTTTCCATGTCGTCCTCATCACTATCATTTGGCCACACTTCGACAACCGAGGCAACAATGGCTTCGTCAGACATGTCTGGAGATGTCTGCACATCGCTGTCTGCGTCTCTGAAGTCGGGGAAGAAAATGCCTTCCGTAACGCCCTGCCGCTCCAGCACTTCAGCTAGCAGAGTTTTACAAGCTTAGTCTATGATGTCCGAAGTCTGGTCGATGGTGTCACTGGCGTCATCTGCGTCGCCCGCACACACACTGAAGCCAGCACGCTTGAAGCAATTTTGAACTGTTGTTGCTTCAACCTGCCACCACGAGTATTCAAGCGCCAATGCAGTCGATGGAGAATAATTCGCCACATTCGATGGCGAGAAGAAATCTGCGCAGCAGATTCTTCTTGTAGAGCTGTTTTACAGCTCAAATGATGCCTTGGTCCAAGGGCTGGGTAATCGCTGTTGTGCTTGGTGGCAGAAGCGCCAACTTCACAGCCGTCAGGTTGTCCAGGGCGACGTGCGCCGAAGAGTTGTCTAAAATAATAACAACTCTTCTGTTCTTAGCCGCAAAACGACGATCGATGAGGCGCACGTACTCCTCGAAGAGTTCTGCCGTCATCCATGTTTTGGTGTTGCTGCGATAGATGACCCCTGATGGCAACCGGGCGCCTTTGAAACATCTAGGCTTCTCCAACTTTCCACTCACGAGGAGCGGGGTTTTGTCAGTTCCAGTCATGTTTACGCAAAACGCCACTGATATTCTGTCTTTTGCATGCTTGCCGCCAGTGCACGTCTCGCCTTTGAACGCAAGCGTTTTGTCTGGTAGCAGCTTAAAGAATAGCGCCGATTCATTCATATTAAAGATGTCATCAGGTGCGTAGTCTTCCAAGATGTTATTCAGCAGACCATTTTGCCACTGCTCCGCGCCATCCACGTCAGCTGCAGCACCTTCTCCCGAAACAGTCCTCATGGTAATGCCGTGCCTCGCCTTAAATCTGGCCAGCCAGCCATTGCTGCACACGAATTTGTCATGGTTGAGCTGCGAGGCAAAACCCAGGGCCTTCTCCACGAGCAGGGGTCCGCTGATAGGCAGATTTTGTGACCGTGCAGCTTTTAGTTACTTCACCAGCGCCTCCTCAACATCCGAAAATGCCGAACCGCGTAGCCGGCACCTTTTCGCAGCTGCAGCAGCACTGCCAAGCAACTTCTCTCTGGAATTCCAAATTACACACACCGTGGTTAACGACAGGTCCTTTTTGCGTGCCAGCGCCGATTTTTTCGTGCCGCTTTCAATAGGACGAATCATGTTTAATTTCTCCTCTATTTTCAGCACTCGATGCTTTAGTCCCAGCTTCGGCATGACGCAAGTACGAAGCAGCACACGCACACATACACAACACGTGAAAAACGACGCGAGAGCTGTACGGCACGGATCAACCAGAGAACACCTATGCAGGGTGCCAAAGGAACAAAGAAAGCAAAGCAAGCGCACATTGTGTTTGCGTGTTTGTGCAAAGCGCCATCACGTGGACACCACCAGAAGCCTAGCCGGCCGAGTGCTTCTTGTTGCAGAAAAATCCAAGATATGACGCTCACCAACACAGCCGCCATCATCATCAACACAAACAAGCGAGGCGTGTTTGGATCTCTGGGGCTTGCTGTTCTGTCGGGACGCCCAGTGGGGGATGATCGACATGTCGCGGCGAGTGCGCAACGAAAATTGGAAAAACTACTTATTAACCGATACATACGCGATAAGCTGGTACGACTTATGCGGATACAAAATGCATTACGTTCAATGGCCGCCGAGTCGGGGATTTGACTTCACTACTTTTAAAACGAAACTACTGTTTACGTGGGTACGGTTTAACGAGGTTTCACTGTACTGGCAGAAGCATTGTAAGACAGAAATGCCACTCCTTACGTATATAGACAGTCGTGCGTATAGAAACTTTGAAACTTGAACTCTAACATTTTTTACTACGCAGAAGGAAGCATATTGTGGACAATGAAAAGCCCACAAAATGTTAATACTGAATGCTAATAGTGCCATTAAAACCTTATTAAAGTTGTACATATTCTGCTGACAAAATGTGCCCAAAAATTGCCTGTGCAATTAGAATTGAATACATAACAGAAACCATGCTTGCAGCACATGCTACAGCCAACCATCAGAAGGGCTGATGCAGCTGCCATCGCCATGGGGACAGCAGCCTTTTTGCCAATTTGCAGAGCTTTTTTTCATGCTCAATGACTACCTGCTGTTGCAAATGAAGGAGGAAGAAGGGGCGGCGGGCACGAGCACGAGCCTGGGGTGCTGGCTCGCTCAGTTGATTCCTTGACCTTCATCGCAGTCAGAAGATCGGGTCTGGGTCTCCTACAAAGAGCGCAGCGCAGTCGCCGAACATGCTGGGACATTGGATCACCAGATAAATTTCAAACTGACGGCCATCCTTGAAAGCGAGCCGAACTGGAGGAGAAGGTTGTTACTCGAGTCGTGGCACATACAGAGGACAGCCCATAACATCATCCGCTCTCTCAGAACCCTTCCCCCAGTGTATACACACAGACTGCGCTCCACGGCAAAACGAGAGAGAGGGGGGTCATTATCCACCCCGCGAGTGCTTTGAAGACGCCGCTGCTACGTAGCCTCCGCAGTCACCCCTGAGGAAGGAACCAAGTCGGTTTCGAAACGTCGGGTTTCTTCAAAACTTTTGGTTGGAGTCTAAATCATCTTTCGCCCCCAGGAATCGCTTCATGGAGAACAACACGTGGAGCCCTACTTTTTGTCCCACAGGCGCCTCAGACCTGATCCTAGTGGTAGGGTCTCCAGTTCGTCTTTCCTGAAGCCCAAGGAAGTCGACGATTGGGAGTGCGAGTGGAAGCGCTGCTATGAGCCACACTCAACCAGGTTCGTGGACCCCATGACAGTCTACGACGCCACCGAACATCACAAGAACATGGCGCATGAAGTGAGAAACCTGCCATGGATGTACGAGCGCCACACCGCACAGCTCCAGCCCTACGCCACGCACCTCATGCAGGAAACAGTCAGAAACGAGGATTGTCGCGAAGCAGGACACACTGTGATCGACAAGTCGTCGGGAGACTCCTGCAATGATGCCACCAAATACGCCACCATGGCTGAGAATTTCGCAGCCGTAAACGTAAGCTCGTAGCACGTCGGCGTCAGAGATGCCGTACTGGACACCAACAATGTGCTATCAGGAAAAGCACACGTGGATAAACCTCCGCTGCCCTCGAAAGTGGACGAGATTCCCATCTTTAGCGAAGTCGCTACGCGAAGATACCACGATCCATCAGCATTATCGTTCTCATCAAGTGAGGAAGAAGAAGAATCATCCCGGATTGCGGAGTCTTTATTCAGATCGGAAGCACCTGTGAGCCAGGCACACTATCAGGACCAGCTGACAGCCGAAGTGGTCAAGCGGAGCATATTCGTGCAGCACCTGCAGAGGCTCGACATGAAACGCCAACAACAGCAAGGATAGTGATGATTATCAGGAAGCCTTCGGAATGTACAAGAGCAGACTAAAGTCAGACTCGTCCTACTACAAGCTATGCAAGAAGCGCAAAAGCTCCCAGTATGACCTGAAGATGGCAAACGTGACGGCGAAGTCATCTACACACTACAGTTTGAAGGGACGGCTTCCCCCGCAAGACAAACCACCACCTTCACCCTTTAAGTGTCTTTGGCATACATGTGCGGTGGTAGTTTTCTGCTCCGTTGTCTTTATCGTAGAAGTATGTTTTCGGCCCTAGGCTAAACATTTCGCGCTGTAATGACAATGTGTGTGCATAGAGAAGTGTTGCCACCTACTAGGACTTACAACAAGTATTGGAAGCCTATGTGCTACCTTCTAGCGGAGATAAAGAAAACTGATGTCCAGCTTAAGTGCGTCATGCAGCCTGCAGTAAAGCCAGTGAGCAACACTTTCCCTGGTTTCGGTTTTGCCACATGATCGCAAAGGTGCACAAAACAAACATGATCTTTACCTTTGTAAGCACTCCCTCCCAAAGGTGGTGCAGGATGATTGTCATCTTTACTGGTGCTGCTATTAGCTTGTTTATCAAGGACACTTACGAGGTATTCTCATTTTCCTTGAATAACAGAGTTTATTCTGCCTAAGGCAACCACATGCAGAAAAGAAGATGCCGCGTCTTGACCAGTACAACTTGCCGCTCAAAGAGAATGGATGCGAGTGTTATGTAAGCGTAGAGCGCTAAGGCATCAGAAGGGACAATTGGGCGAGTTGGTGCACTTCCACATTAAATGACTAATGGCGCGACAAGAACAGGGACGGGAAAGGAAAGACAATCTACGCACAGCGCCTGTGCGTAGACAACTGCTTCAGGGAATACCACGCCCTGCAGTACCGTTGAATGTTTGGCTGAGTAATGCTAACACGAAAAAACTGTTCCTTTTTTTTTAATTCAGAACTTTTTCCCGACATCCCGATTTTCGTACATTTAAAAACTGCAATAAAGTAACTTGACCATCTGAAAAAGTATCACTAAAAAAATTCAACACACAAAAATGGTTAAATTGTCAGTTGGCATGTTTTCATTCCAGCTTACCACACTTTCCGGACAATAGTGCTTTCGCAAGAGCTTGCATTCTACACTGAAGTTCTAGTTATCTCTCAGCCTGCACTGACCCAAGGTTGAATCGTATGAGCCGACAACTCACTATGAGGCTGAGTCGTTGAGCTGGTACTCCCGTGAGCGGGCAAAGCAGTGCTGCACCCCTGGGTCCTGCCAGAGGCGCTTCATCAGCGAGGCCAGCTCCGGTGTGATCTCACACTCTTGGGACGACGTCGCTCCTGCCACCGTGAAGAACTGGCGGGCATCATCCTGCAGAAGCCATACATTCAGTCTCGGTGTACAAACTTCTATTTAATTTACCGATTCACCCAAGTAGAAATGCAAGCATACACAAGAATACATGTTATACCACATTTACTTGCGTAATCCTCACGCTCGCAGAATTCTTGCACCCCCCCAGCCCAGCCCAACAAAAAGATTTGTTTTCCTTGTGTAATTATCGCACACCCGAAAATTGCAGCAATAATGTCTGCTTCTTCCGACCCCTGATATTGATGGTTCACAATAGCCTAGCGCCATCTTTTAAGCATCGTGCACAGTATTAAAGCACTAGCCTCGATACAAGCCGAGCCAAAATGGCAAGTGCACGTTGCAGTGTGCTAGACTGCGCAGCATACGTTGTGTCCATTCTGTGGTTACGCTATGGGGTGACACAAAAGCTACTTGGCTGCTTTCAAGGTGAAAGTGATCGATCGTGCACTAATCAACGGCAACAGGACTGCCGGCCGGCACTTCACGAGTTTTGTGTTCGCTACTGGTGACTGCAGCACGAGCAGCTGAAAGCTACCAAGAAGCATAGGGCCTTCCGTGTGCCACAGAATGGGATGGATGGTAAAGCTTTGCTTCTTCAGAAGTCAACTGCGGACAAACCTACGTTGGATAGCCATCAGCCCGAAGTTTACCACGACCAGCAATATCCACAGGTTAAGGTGGCCTTTCTTGTTTACGGTAAGTGTTTCCACTCGAAGACCCTTGAGACAGTGGCTTTAGACCCATATTCACAAACCAACCTCAACCTTACCTCGAATTCTCCTAATCCATTTTAAGTTTTTATTGCGCATGGTGAACAAAGTAGGTCAGTGTTTATTAACCAACCTTGTTATCGTCTACCCTATTTCCATTTTTGTGCCCTTATAACGATTGTAGAGAGTACAGGAACTTGAGGAAAACATGAGGTCAGGTAAGGTTGGTTTGTGAATACAAGCCTTAGTGTCTGCAATTAAATCTTGCTTAGTGGTGAACCTGTAGTTTTATTGAGGTAAGCCCTAATTAATGCTTCTCAAAGCTTGTAGTTAGTTGCTGGTGTGAGAATTCCGATTTGTGGCCTCTTTATTTTCATTCTCCATCTATATAACTTCATCAAATATTTTCCTCGCGTAATTCTAGCACCCCTCAACAATTCATTGGCTTTCCGTGATTTGATTGATTTATATGTGAGGTTTAACGTCCCGAAACCACCATATGATTATGAAAAACGCCGTAGTGGAGGGCTCCGGAAATTTCAACCACCTGGGGTTCTTTAACGTGCACCCAAATCTGAGCACACAGGCCTACATTTCCGCCTTCATCGGAAATGCAGCCATCGCAGCCAGGATACGAACCCGCGACCTGCAGGTCAGCAGCTGAGTAGCTTAGCCACTAGACCACCGAGGCGGGGCGGCTTTCCGTGGAAGAGAATTCGAGAATTATGTCAGTAAAAATGGTACTAAAATAGCAACAACACTTGAAGATGACACAGCAGACATGTCAGACAATGAAATCAAAGGTCCAGTTTTACATGCACTAGTTGTTGATGCGGCGAAGCTAACCAGCAAATAATCATCCCAAAAGAAGCAGAAGTTTAAGTTTGGCAATGCTAGAAAATACCTGATAATAATCAGGGTGTCAAAATGAAATTTGTTTTGTTTCAGTTCTTGGTTTCATTCCACTGCAAAAAGTTATGTTCCATTTCTGTTTCGGAATGAAAAAAAGAAAAAATCTTCTGTAATGGTCAATAAATCATATCTATGCAATAATTTATAGAGTAACAATCAAAATACAGCTTTTCTCGTATAGTTATTCTTCTCTTGAAGCATGACGGGGTTAGGACATGTTCTTCCTACATTTTTAATAGAAGCACAACTAATAGTACTGCAAATTACTACAAATGAGCACAAAAGTGCCCTTACAAGTTACCATATTTACTCACATAATGAACTTGCCCACATAACAAACAGCACTTTGGTCCTTGAAAAAAAATATCACAGCACATTAACGAATTGAATGACCATGAGTGGGCAAAGCAGTGGGATCATCCTGCGTTACTGTAAATCACTCATGACACTGACAGCTGACGATGTGAATGAGTGCCAAGCAGTGTACAGTTATATACAATGCTAATTCGTGTCATGTTGTGTAGTGAATTTCATTTTGCCTTCATTATTACTGCTTTGTAGTATCAGATCTAGCTTGTAGTGGGAAAGACGAGGTCTGGGCACATACTGCTCGTGGTATGTGCCCATACTAGAAAAATGCTAAAACTAGTGGAAATGCGAACAGTGGAACAGCCACGGAGGAACAGTGGACCGCTCTCCTCACAAGTCTGAAAGTGGAAGATCAACTTCGGGCTGTCGAGAGAGCCCACGACCTGGCCGTCGAGTTCCACCTCCTGGTCCAGTCATGGACGCGGCCCGCAGATGAGCCCCCTTAGGGGGACTTGTCTTCTCAGGACAAAATAAAGCTCACTTCAGTCAGTCAGCGACCTTAGAAGCTCGCCGAGAATGTCGACAACACACTTGAAATTGTCAACACGACAAAGGCACAGAGTCGACGTGAACTGCAAGAACGCATGCTTATCAAGAGGCCGTAGTGGCTCACTGTTAGTTTTGGTTGCATCTTGTGTTACACTATTTTGAGTGTGTGTTTTCTCTTTATGTTGAATGTATAAAGTGTGTTTGTCTTGCTGCTCTCGTGTCAGTTGCAAGCACTCCCAAGATAATTGCGACAACTTTTGAAGTGCAAATACATACGCTAGGGGAAGTGAAAAAAAAAAACGGTAGGGAGGAGAAGGACTTTCTTGGCACATGCGCACAACTGTGCTTTGTCATAGAAAACTGCAAAGATAGATCATCTATGTTCGTTAGTGCAATATATCAGGAGCTGATACATGCTTCACCTAAAACATGAATGGCAAAGGCTTTATATACAGTTGACGTCCCATTTCTTCGACATTCGACCCTTAAGGAACCACAAAAATGTCTGGAAAATTGGGCAGACCACTAAAACGAATGCACGTGAAAACACGCCTTCTTTACAGGTATTTATCGCGGACAGAGAGGGTCATGGCAGGAGCACAAAATTTTTGTTGTAATCAGGCCAAGGCATCGTTTAGGTGATTCGAAAAAGAGTCGTTTATTAAAAAATAAAAAAAAAATATTTGTGGCTGACGCTACCTTAATGGTCAACACTTTGGGCCAAAAAGTTGCTTACTTTCTTTTGCACGGCGTTTCGCTTGTCCATGATGATGTCTTCCTCAATTTCAGTTAATGTCATGCTGTCACAGTACATCGATGACAGTGTCATCAGTGCTCGCATCCACTTCAAGCTCGTTGGCCACGTAGGCACTGCCTCCTTGATCTCTCAGTCGGAGCTGTCGAAATCTTCCGTCACTTGAATGACAACATTGGTCGATTCCGCCCACAGATTGAGATCTTTGTTAGCATCGATGAAGCCTCTAAATGTTAGCCCAGCTGAAATCAGAACGCCGGCAGCATGCAGATTGTCGAAGGCAAGATCTGCGGACGGAAGTTCATCACACACACTGTCCATTCCAGGCGAGGTGGCTGTCTCAGCGAATTCGCTTGACGAAAAGCACAGCGCCAAACAGCTACAATCTCAGTGGCTGCTGAAGTTCGGAATATCAACGCCAAAGGTAACGTGCAGCAGCCACTACAGCGCAGCTGACAGAAAGATACGTGAACGAACATAGGGAAGATTGACCACAGATTTCACTAAGCTACGGCTGGCAACAAATTGGCGTGTGCTAGACTGCTTCGATTGCGGTTCTGAGGGTGCAGCATCCGCGACCATTCCGTAGCACGTGCATGCGATGCGAGTATGATGGATTTGAGGGTATGAAAACAACCAAAATGGCGGCGTTAACAGTGACTTTGAGTATGCGGTTAGCAGTAAAAAAGTCCGGAAAATCAAATGGGGGAGGCTATAAGCATCCGAAATTTTGAACTTTTCAACACATTGACTATATGGGGAACTTGATGGTGCCGGAAATGAGTCCGGGTAATCAGGAATGTCCGGAATTTTGGGCGTCCGGCAAATCGGGCACCGATTGTATTTAGCGGCCGTGATTATCAGGGTACCAACGCAACATGTGCATTTGGTGAAAGTTTGGGAAGCATCCACACTCAGCACAATGAATTGCCAGATTGCTACCTGTATTTGTTTCGATGTTGCTGGAGTGTTTACGCAGGCAACCATTCACACAGCGGCTAGTCTGTCCAATGTAGGTGCTACTGCAGGATGTGGAAACCTCGGAAACCTCGTAGATAACACCCATATTGCATGGAACAAAGGCGGTGACACGAATCTTTTTGCACATATGACTAGCAGTGTTTGACTGACTGCTTAACAGTGAAGTCAATGCGCTTGCTAGACAAGAGAGAAGAAGTGCTAAGGGCATGCACATCCCTGCCACCCCGTTCATACTGGAAAAATGCTAAAACTTTTGCAACAGTCAATGCATGAGGCAATAAATTCTTTAAGGAAACCATTCGACGATTACCTGGAAGAATGTTGCAGGACCCCTTTCAATCTTTGACAGTCAAAAATGTACATGCGTGTCATTGCATGTAGATTTAAAATGCAAAACTTTCCCAAATATTTTTCTTGCTTGGCATGTGCTGCCACACTGCACACTACATGATTACGTGAATTTTTTTTTCATGCACTGATGTCTCTCCTTGTTTCTTTAATTTTCTTTCCAAAGCAGCCCGCTGGCTTTCGCCTGTGCATCCAAGCGCACATGCTTAGTATGGCTGGTTCTGGTTTCGTCTCTTAAGTGGTTATCGCTTTTCAGAACACCTATACTGATGGATGCCTGGTTTCTAATCTCTCAAAAGCTGACCACTTGTTACTCTTTCCTTAATTGCTCCTCGAGGTGTGCTTACACCTGCTTCCATGCAGCCCTAAATTTAAACACAATAGGCCGCTGTGGTTGCATTTCCTGTTTTTAGTACGCTGAAAAACTACTCCATCACATTGGAGATAAATAGCTCTCATTCGTTTTTCTTTTCGGACAGGCGCACAACCAGACATTCTTTCTGAGCCCTTACTCGTGCACTTAACTTGCGCTATGAGAGTGTGTGACAGTTGCTATGCGGCTAGTAAGTTAACCAGCGAATCCTTCGATGTGGACAACCACCGAACAGCCGAATAAGAATCTGATTCATTGGATGCAAGTTCAGGTGAGGATGAAGAAGCGACATCCCGAAAGTGTGTGCAGAAAGATGATGCTGACTGGATTCAAGGTGATTATACCCCGTCAGTGTTTGCATTTGACACTACTCGTTCAGAACAAGTTTCTAGCTCTGTGTTGTTGCAAGACTTAAAAAAAGTCGAGTACTTTTCAGGACTTCTCCGTCTTCTTTTTTTTTAAGGATTTTGCCTGTTGTTACTTAGGAATAAAGCTTGCGCCTGTAACAACACATTATTCTTTGTCACTTTAAGGTCACACAAAACATTTCTTTGACATTTTTTTCCCATAAGTAGATTCACATAAAGGATTTAATCCAGCAATATAAGGAACATTTACGAGACATATTTCACACACAAATAAATCGGCCATCTAAGGGATAAAGATAAGTACATGTATATTTTTGCATTCAGATTCTGCTCCCACCAGCAGTTATCCATGAGTAAAATCCTCTCCCTTAGTAGCAATGAACCAATATATCTGGAAAATACTCCACAAGTCAAGAGTAGAGAAGCCTAACAAACCTAACCGACTGCACAATAGGTAAAGGCATTAAACTGTGAGAGCAGCTCCAGCAGCATGTGTATAGAATTATAATTTAAAAAGTGGTTTTTGCTTATGCAAATGATTGCACAACCATTACATAGGCTGACATTCAATGAGCACCTTCCAATTGCAGTTGAAACAGGATACACTAATAAGAAAGGACATCGCAAAATAGCTGGATAATTTAATGTTCAAGATATGTCCATCAAAACCGCTGCGTTGGTGATTCCCAAAGTGCAAATAATGCAGGCTGTGCAAGTCCACCTGACCCAATTATTAACGTTCTTCACATATATGCCAAGTTCAAGGATTTTCCGGGAAGTAGCATTCATTTATTTGCCCCCATTTTTAGCATCAAAACACAAAATAAAACAGTGCAAAAAACGGGGGGGGGGGGGGGGGTATCGCAACCATTGTGGTTGTGGTCTTGTAATGGCTTAGAGTGGCCGAGCACAAGAGGGTAGCACTTCTCAACAACAGTAGAAGATGAGAGACTCAAAGGGGGGCATATTTACTCCTATCTCCCGATATTTCACGTTACCAAATTGACTAGCAATATTTATTTCTATCAAAATAATATTTCTGTCAAAAAGAAGAACGCATGGATGGCTGCCGGAAAAGCACTGATCGACACTTCGTTTGAGACCGACTGAAAACTGAATCCCAAAGTATATAAAGCGAAAGTGTGCAAATCAAAAGGAATAATGTATGTTACTAAATTCTTTGGACAGGAACGCCACGACACTTCTAGCCTTTCTTACCTCTTCATTGTTTTTAATTTACTACTGTGTTAGCTGTGTGCCCTCCGCTAGTAGTCGCTATATATAGTCACGTTGCGACTGAGGGTTTCACGCGTGGCGGTTGCAGAAAAAGGTAGTTCCATTTTCAATCCAAATGCACTGGCTGCGTATGTGCCTTCAAAATCAAGTAGCTTTTTTGCTATCTATGACTGCATCTGCTGCGGCTTTGTCTGCAGCGTTTGTGGAAAGCAGCGTCGCTTTGACTAGTCGAGCGATGGACGTGCACGCACTTTTGGAGTTCTGTCAGTTTCGTTGTCGCTATAAGTATAAGTTCCGTTAAGTTCCGTTGTCGCTATAAGTATTGTCGCTATGGTCTAGAAGTACCGCAGTTTTGCCCACAAACGATAACTACAGCTGAGACAATGCATGTGCTGGCCGCGCGCGTCCTTACAAAGCTTTGAGCATGCTGATGTCGGCCTCCGTTCGACGGTTTCCGTACTAAAGTTCATACGACCAGTGGCGATGAGAAAAAGTATTCGGAATACATAAATTTCGGCCCAATGAACGTCGTGGAATTTGACTGGGGAATTTCACCAATTCGTATCAGCCGGTTTCGCATCATTCCAATTCTACTGTACATTTACACTAATGCCTCCTAAATTCCTTTACAATAAAATTCAACAGGTTTGCAGAAAGCCTAGATATGATTGGGCTGCATTTTGATTTCCGGGAGACTTATAAGGTATGTCTTCACCTGGTACTACGCAACCTCCGGAGTCAGTCCAGCATTTTCCCAACTGTGATGGCATCCAACATGAAAAATATTGACGGCCATCAGCCTCGTCTTGAAGCTGAATGGGCATGCTCCGATTGTCCAAACTGCTTCCCAAACAATACCGATCTGGCCATGCCTCTTCAAGCGTGGACTAGATGTGAACGGACACATCTCAACGCATGGAAATGCGCAGATGAGATAGAGCATGCATAATGAGTTTAGTAGAACTCAAGTCAAACGAGAACGTGTGACTGCAGCGATTGACGATCCAACTTACAGCTCGACTGGGGTCCTTGAAGTCAATCTTGAGCTGCCCCATGGCACGGATGATGGCCAGCAGGCTCTGGATGGTGTTGCTGTGCACCACGGGCCGGTAGAGCTTGCATTCGTCTGCCGTGTACCCAGACTCGTGGATTATCCTGAAACACCGCACTTGCTGTCACTCTCTCAGATATGTCTGTACATCAATACACTGAGGTAGAATGTGGCCCTAGGCACACGACAAAAAGCAGGTGCACTATCCTTAAGAGTGTTGCCAAAACGCATGAATGAACACTGTCGACACATGAACTTCTCAACATCTGCAACTATTTCCGTGTTAGAAGTAGCCCAAAATTATTACTAATTGTTGTGGTTTTACGTCCCGAAGCAACATGCTTATAAGGGACACCACAGTAAGAAGCTCTGAACATTTTACCGTGCACGTAAATCTAAGCATTTCACCTCCATCGAAATATGATCGCTGCAGCCAGGATACGATGCCACAAAATCAGCCTAACACTGTGGGAAATGCCTTGTTACGCCAACCACATTTACAGAATACAGACTCGTAAAGGAAG
This sequence comes from Rhipicephalus annulatus, assembly GCA_013436015.1. Taxonomy (NCBI): domain Eukaryota; kingdom Metazoa; phylum Arthropoda; class Arachnida; order Ixodida; family Ixodidae; genus Rhipicephalus; species Rhipicephalus annulatus. The sequence goes on along the minus strand of WOVY01010868.1, from coordinate 244,067 downwards.
GTTAAAGACATTGTGCACTTCATGACTACCAATTTTAAAAAAATGCAACTTCAGCAACATCTCTGCAATACAAAAGTAAGGAAGACCAGCAGAATACGTTGATAATCATTCAATAATGCGCTTGCAACAATAACAAGAGCCACATAAGGGTGAAACCAGGTGAGCATGAACATGTTGTCCAGGTACAAATAATATATTTTGAATTATCTTACTTTAGTGACAAGTTTTAGACTCACAAGAAGCATTTTAAAGTTAAGTATGGTGAATACAATTTTTTTCCCTGAAAAAAAAAAAGAATTGCAGGTTTCTGCTCTCACAAACACACATTTGGACATTTCATACCTTTTCAACACTCAGTGTACTTCGCACAAAAAGAAAGCCATGCAATTGCCTTGAATATTTCATGCCTATCAAGAACAAGTGAAACTTCATGTGTATTTTACTGCTATTCTCTATATAGAGCAAGCAATACTGATGAAGAAAAAAGATCCAACATCAACATCTAAGAGGTCATTCCTGTCGACAAGGTAAGCTGAATATAATAGAACTGTTTTCACTGCCTAGTAAGGCACTATTTTACTTTTACGTATTGTCGAAACATAGTAGTTTATTCAAGTAGTTTACTATAAGCATCAAAACAACTGTTCACAAAATGTAACGTCATAATTTTATTATAAAAAAGCATATTAACAAGCGAAATCAATAAGATGCCTCACTACAGCCACTGCAAAGGAATACTGAGGCAATGAAATGAAGGTTCTGCACATTCCCATGGTGAAACTATGAAACCAGTGAACATGCAAGTACACCTAAACTGTGTGCTGCATGGAAGACACGTGGACATCACGCTTATGGACCATTGTGGTGGTACTAAACAGAAGGCCCTCTTGCTTATTTTGCAAGCCATCTTGAGATAAAAAGGAAGTTGGCTCAACAAGCAACCTGGGGAGGGGGCTAACAGGATGTCGCCACTTGTTTTGAAACACCAGAGTGTGAGAAGAAGCCATGCTAACTTGCTGAGGAAATTGACTAATGAGATATTTTTTACTTTAAACAAATGTCTGATTTGAAAGAAAAAGTTGGCTGCGCACAAAACTACACAAGGACACCGAAAACATGCATGAGCATTTGAGTAGCTCACTGAACTTTTGGAGCTTATCGCACTTAAAAGTGATACTGCCGCCTACTTCATAAAGTCTCATGAGTGCTCTGTGAAAAAAACTGCTTCAAAAAGTTGTGTTTATCAATATCTGCCACTGCCCCAGATGCCTTACGCTTTAGAAAGTGCACATGCGATTTCACAAAAGAGACAGTACAGTGGCTGTGAATATAGCTATGACGATTCAGACTTACTGTTTGATTTACTCGAAGAAGTCTAGCTACCGCTATAAGTGCCGAGTTGCTTCACACGACTTGGAGATTTTGGAAACATGGGACAGAAGTGATTAAATGCACTATGGAGCCGATTCGTGATCAGGCACAATTCAAATTTACAGCAATTTTGGAGCAGTGAAAAGCCCATTTCAATATATTTAAAGGGCATGTCATAAATAATATACTACTGTGATACCTTAACTAGACTTTATAAAGCTGACACTAAACTTTGTATGCCATTAGACGCTAATATACAAGCACTATGTGACGTCCCCGCAAACACGGACTGAACCCCGCTCCTTTCAAGATGTGTACGCTCGTTTCTCACACCCACGCATAAAAAAAAAAGGAAAAGAAAACCTTCGGTGTAACGAATGGGCATTCCGGAGTGGAGTACCGAAAGGATTATTTCTACTATTCTCGCGGGCTCCCCGGCACAAACACGAGGACCGGGCGGCGCCTTGTCGTTTACGGACAGTGTGACAATGTACGGTGGAGATAATCCGCGCGCACCCTTCAAATTTGTGGCATGGGGGAGCAGCAGAGCACCTTTTGTTGGTTCGGGGAATGCGACCTTTACCGCAGCCATGGCCTCGTGATAGAGTGTCCGCTTCGGCTGTGGGAGGTCGTGAGTTCGAATCCCGCTGCCGCCGGATACCCACCGGTTTCTGGAAAATGGGCACAAGCACTCCCCCGGCCTGACACTTGGCTTTGTTCAGGGGTGAGCCGCTTCGAAAGGGAAGCCTACGCCATTCAAATCCCGTCGAAACATGTGGGCACAAAATGAACCCTGAAATGGGAGGCAAGGGAGGTCACTGAAAAGGGAGGTAAAGGAAATCAAGGACGTTCTGCTACGTGGTGAGAAATTGTTGTTCCCTGCTGTGCGTCGCACGCAGACTCAGGTCGGGGAAGGATTATTTCTACTATTCGCGCGGGCTCCACCGCGCAAACACGAGGACCGGGCGGCGCCTTGTCGTCTACGGACAGTGTGACAATGTACGGTGGAGATAATCCGCGCGCACCCTTCAAATTTGTGGCATGTGGGAGCAGCAGAGCACCTTTTGTTGGTTCGGGGAATGCGACCTTTGCCGCAGCGCATGTGCCGGGTCCGGTCTGACTTCTGTCACACTCCAGGCTCCAGGACTCATTACTGCGTTCTGCGCGGATGGCCACCCCCGGCAGTAAATGAAGAAGAAGTGGCGGCTACGGAGAATTTCGCGGGAGACACCGAGCTGCATAGAAACGTTGAGACTTGGTCTGGACATCGGCTCACCAAGTACCGGAAGCATCGGGACCATTGTTCGCCCGTAATTAAAGTGTCTTCGGGCGGCTTGCCCATCACTCTCCCTGAGGCTTGAGTTTGTACATTGTTACTTGCTCGGCTTTGTTTGGGAAAGGGTTTTCTACTGGTGTAGGCTGCGGGGGCGGCCGCCGAAGATGATACACTCGGACTGAGAAGAAAAGATATGCCGCGTGGAGTGGCGACTGGTTTGGTGCCCCAATAGGGCGGAGTTGGGTCCTACAAAAAGGGACTACGAGACGATACGAGAGAGTGATAATGATGATATTTGGGGTTTAACGTCCCAAAACCACTATTTGATTATGAGAGACGCCGTAGTGGAGGGCTCCGGAAATTTTGACCACCTGGGGTTCTTTAACGTGCACCCAAATCTGAGTACACGGGCCTACAACATTTCCGCCTCCATCGGAAATGCAGCCGCCACAGCCGGGATGCGAACCACGATACGAGAGAGTCAGAGATACGATGCGAAGAGGGTCAGAGAGATGATTCGATGAGCTCGAGATGGTAGAGAGACGGAATGGAAGAGGAAGATAACGGTGCGAAGAGATAGCGATGAGGGGCGATGAGATGATGACTGGGGCAAGAACGGTACGATGAGGAATGAAAGTTAGGGATAGGATAGGAGGCGAGTGAATGGAGCATTACGAAAGAGGACTAAGATGGAAATCACTGAGAGGCACGGCGAAGGCGACGATGACGATGAAGGCGCCGACGAATCGGACAATGACCCCAGGAAGAAGCCCTGAGCCCCGACTCGAACAGCCAGCTCCAAAGCCCCGGTCAACATGGACCTTTCGTGAGACGGACTTTATGCATCTTATTTAGATTAACTTTGTGGAAAGGGAGGTGGCGTGTTGAGACATTGCGGGGTTTTATTCATTAATGACTTTACCAGTGTCGTGATGCGTCTACTTTGTATCGTCGCACCATTTTATTGTCAAAGTTGTTTCCCTTATGTATCCCCTTCGCACTTCGCGAGTGTGTAAATCATGTGTTATAATTTTGTGTAGCGGTTGATGTACGCGCGTACACGATGTTTGCTGTTAGTAATAAATTAAATGAATCAGTAAACAGGAACAGGGCGTAGCGTCTCTTACTTCCCGGCCCCAGCACGAATCCCTGTATGTGGAAAGTGATTGAGACACGTAGCCAAGAGGGAACCGGATAGAAAAAGGGTTGAGTGTTCTTCCCTCTCTTTGGCGATGGGTGGCGCAGCGGGGGACGTCGCAACTACATGAAAAACTATTACTAAGAAATACGCTGTGAAAATCAAGTGTGAGTTTATATACAAGTAAAGTACAAAACATCTTTTCCAGCTTCCAGCAAGTGCTCACTCAACATACTGATGACTGCCAGCAATCTCACGGCCATTTGTGACTGGTGACTTGTGAAACACAGATGTTCATGAGAACTAGTGTCAATGAAATGATTAAAGTTGTATAAAGGCAAGCCACGACAAAGCACTATGTTATGCTAGTATAGTGTTATAACAAAACTATACACCTAGTAGACAAAGTTCCTAAAAAGAATACGAGCTGAAGTGTCACAACATTAACAAACTATGAGTTAAACACAAACTTAAATGATACAGTCCCAGCAAATCATTCTATCCCTTAAAATTTTTTGAAACAGCTATGCACAGAAAGATACAAAACACACACACATAAAAGATGCAAACACAAGCATAGCATCTTTTATGTGTGTGCATTCTGTATTTTACTGTGCACTGTCTCTTCAAAAATCACGGCTCACCAAAAGGCCTACAAGTACATATATTAAGCACATCCCCTAAGGGTATAGGCACTTGCATGCCCTTCTAGAATAAGCCAAAATATTAGCACGTTGTTCCAACAGGAAGACTGCCAAGAAAGATCAAAATCTGCCAGGTCGTCGACCAGACTCATTTTTTACCCAGACTGCGTTGCTGATGCACACTTTTTTCATTTTGGCGCACTGAATTTTGCAACTGCATGACAAATACCTTTCATACAAATTTGGAGCTCCGCACATGCAAAGACTGCGTTGCTTGATACAAAATTCAGTGCGCCAAAACGAAAAAAGTGTGCAACTGCACGACAAATACCTTTCATACAAATTCGGAGCTCCGCACATGCAAGTGGATAGCCAGACTATATACTGCGCCACAAAGGTCTACTCCCATGCGCTCACACACACGCGTGCGTGCAAGCACACACACACACACACACACATTGCCGTGTTCCCTCCTCAAGTTGTGTTTTCACTCCGTTGCATTGTACCTATTTCTCAGCGCAAACCACGCCTGCAGTGTTCGAGGAGCTTTGAGACCGTATTAGATCATTTCGTCAAGATTGTGCCTACTACGCGAACATTACAGATTATTCTGGAGTCTATGTGGCCCCTAGCGATAATGCTAGAATATTCGACAACACGTGCACAAATGCCGAACCTCTTGTCCCCTCACTACGCCTCATTGCTAGTCATTTGATCGACAGCAGACGCTTTGTTCGCCACTATCAGTGCCAGTGTATTGCTGTAATCTGTCTTTGCTTTTACCTGGCCCCAAGTTTGGCTGAATAAACAATTCATTTGCAACTATAATTGCAACATCCAGTCTTATCCATTCCATCACATCCCAACCTTTATACTAGTTCTGCAACAAAATTCTGCTCACTGCTCAAAAGCAATCAAGAAGGAACAAAACTTCAGAACATTTTAGCTGACGCCTTTGCCACAATTAACAAGTTCCAAGACAGTCTGAGAATAAAGCAACTCTCGTACCTTAAACTGACCTGCAACTGCCCAGAACATAAAATGAGATTACTTGCCTGATGGAGAGATTGTCCACCAACCTCGTTTTTGTGAGAAGTGAATTTATTTTTATTTCTTTTATTTATTCACTGAAAGTTGCAAAAAAATTACCTGTGGCTTTTGACACAAAAAAACTTTAATGGCCCAATGCACCCAGCCACATGGCAGTTGGTTATTATACAAGGTCGACAATTATTCTGTTAGCATTCAAATATTGTTGGTTTTGTTATATTAAAAGATATTACTGTGTAAAATTGTACACACAGTCCTATATTAGTAGTGTGCAGTAACGTGGCACTACCTTCATATGATGTAATGATACTAGCTCGCCAGTTCATTTTGAACAAACCTTCAGCGTGCTCTTACAACCATGCACACAGTCTCCAGGATGAGTAAATTTTGGAGTGATAATGTTTTGCTATTTATACTTCGTCTCGGAAATGACACGCACTGCTACTCGATGCGGCCACAAATATGCATAGAGGCATTTTTGATGACTTGGGCTGGCTCATGTATCAAGAGAGTAAAGATGCCAGGACAAGCAACCCATGACCCAAGCACAGGCAACCTTGGATGCTGACGCACATGACATGGTACAAATACAAGGGAGGTGTATGATGACCAGCATCTCATTGTAACAGCTTGTTATATTAAAAAGTAGTTGAAAAGCTCGAAATAGAGACGGTTAAGCATAACTACAGGTTCTCCAGCAAAAGAAGAATGACGACACTTTTCACAAATCGCGAGAAGACCTGGGGGCATCACTACCAACTGTCAGCGTCGTTAAAAGAAAAGTACATCCATGTTTACATTTAGACTTTTTGAGATAGAAAAATGCTGCTTGTAAAACAAGGCACTTTTCAGATGAACTACTGCAGCTTCACACACTACTAATGGTAAGCTTTTTGTCGAGCTACAATAAATGGGTTGAGAAAAATCTTAACGGACCCTTTAAGGCCACCCATATCTTTCCAGCCTTCTACCAGCCCATGTACGACACCACAGGCTGAACTCAAATGCCTTAGTAGACCACGTTCGCACTTCCTTAGAGCAACAAGGCTCTTCTGAAGAACAAGAATTCTATGAATCCCCTGCATGCCACCACTATCTCACATGTAGCTTACAGAAACAGTCACTGACCTTCCTCATCTCGGCTGTTAAGTGAAAAATATTTTTTACATCATTGTGTGAGCAAACCGCGCTTGCACAGGCTATTTGCAGTAAGTGACTAGTTGCCATTAGCTGTTCAACCTGCTTAGTATAAACGTTACAATAGCAGGAAAGTTATAATTTTGAAAAAGGCCCATTCTCAGTCCCGGCAGCCACAGAGCAATAGCGACAAAACGTCATAACACTGAATTATCGGCGTCAAATGAAACCTGAACCACAGCAAGCATTGGCCATGGTGCAATGCGTACCGTCCAGTTATTACAATGGACGGCGCACATATGCACGGTGCTGCCAAACCACGCCTTTCAATGGCGTTGACTGGAAGGCGAGCAACATACTACTGCGAATGCTTGCTGCTACTACTGTGAATGCTTGAGTTTCATTTCACACCAATAGTACATGCAAATACACAGAAAAGACAGTCAAAGTTATACTGGCATGTTCAATATTAAGACAGTGCTTTTTAATATGTAAAACTGTACAATTTAACCTTTTTTACTAGAAGGTTTTGTGTTTCACATATCAATACCAGTTTTCACAACTAGGCAAGAAATGAGGCAAAACATGATGTATGTAAACATGCACCTACATCCTTGGCAGTGCTGTATTCAGGTCCTTTCCCTTCTCAATTTTTATTTTTTGTCACACCCCAACACAGTGGTCAGTGGTAAATGAGTATTGTGGCCATGTCACCACACTATATGTGCACCATCAGTGCACAATGAATAGAAAGAAGCTCTACAGCATAAAAAAAGGTTTTCTTTGCGAGTATCTGCACTAAGCACACTGACGAAGTTGTCGCAAGTGGAAAAACAACATCTAGCCAGTAAACATCTATAGAGCATAATGTCGGCACCCAAGGCGCCTTGCTCAGAGGGACACAGTTGTCAATTGCACGACATTAGACTGTCTTACAAACCTTCAGGCACATTTGCAATACAGAAGGCAGAAACATGTTTCTTGTAGCAAGACAAAACTGTGGGGTGGTTATCAATCAATCAATCAATCAATCAATGTTTCTTTATTAGCATCAGAAGTGTACAATGTGAGTAAGTATGCAAAAGGAGGTCCCAAGGTAGTAAACCGAAGGCGGGACCTCCTATGTTATTACAATGAAAAAGCTAAAATATGAATAACGAAAGAGCAAGTCACGGAACATTTCGAACTTTTTTTTCTACAAACAAAGCAAGATATCAAAACTTAACAAAATCTAGCAGTTATACGTTTAATAGAGACTTTTTCAATTTCCTCTTAAAAACATGAATGTGCATTAAGTCTTTCACATCATGTGATAAAGAATTCCATAATGAAATTGATGAAAAAACAATGCTCATTTTTCCATAATTAGTGCGAACTTTAGGTAACAACAGGTTATGGGCGACCGCGAATCTAGTATTATTGGAATTATCCAAAAAGGTAATAGGAAAGATGTCGATAGTGATGGTACGGTGGAAAATTTTGAAAAACAAAACACACACATTGTAAACGTACATTTGGGAGATCGGTAATACGTCAAGCTGGCGAAAATCTCATGTGATGGCGCTCGACGTGAAGCGAAAGTTATGAGTCGAATTGCTTGTTTTTGCAATACCTTTAACGGCCAAATGTGCACCGAATATGAATTACCCCATGATGTGATGCAATAACTGAGATGACTGTGTATGAATGCATAATACAATGCCTTCAGAGTTTTGATGTTAAAACACATTCGTGACTTGACCAATGCCCTGATACCGTACGAAATCTTTTTACAAACAGAATTGATATGTTGCTGAAATTTCAGATGTGTGTCCATAATAACTCCTAAAAATGATGTTTGATCACTTAAAGGAATAACTACTGAGTTCACATAAAGGTAAGGAATAAATGCTAGTTTTTTGTTTGAAGAATAAAAAAGCATAAAACAGGTTTTGCAAGAATTAATCAACAATCTATTAGAGTTGCACCAGTCAACAAGACAATTAAGGTAAGCTTGAAGTCTTGACACGAGAGTCGCTAAATCCAAGTGATGCAAAAAGAGTCGTGTCATCAGCGAAAAGCAAACAAGAAGAATAATTAAGGCAACGTGGTAAATCATTTATGAATAATAAAAATAATAACGGACCCAAAATTGAACCTTGCAGAACACCTCTTGTAATGGGGGTGGGACTGGATGTAAAATTATCGACCGAGACCACCTGCAACCTATTAAAGCTCTGTAATAGCGTTAATGCGGGACCAGTTATGCCATAGTACTGGAGTTTGCGAAATAGGATAAAATGATCAATACTGTCAAATGCTTTAGTAATGTCGACGAAGACAGATCCTGCGATGTTACCATTATCAATGAATGATCTGATTTTGTCAGTGAAACAAGCAATTGCAGTATCAGTGGAAAGACCAGCCCTAAAACCAAACTGACAAGGAGAAAGTATGTTAATCCTGAAAATGTATGCGCAGGCGAACAAGGACAAAGAAAGGAAGACAAACTGGCGCAACAGTTTCCTTGTTCGCCTGCGCATACATTTTCAGGATGGATAGATTCCAACTAGGCCGAATCGCAGTTATGCTTAAGTATGTTAAATTTGCTTAAATATTTAGATATTTTTATTTCAATTAGTTTTTCCAAAATTTTATCCAGGAAGGGAAGGACAGATATGGGCCTGTAATTGCACATGCTGAGGGTATCACCTTTTTTAAATACTGGCACTACCTTCGCAACTTTTAATTTATTCGGGAAAACACCGTTCTTCAAACAGCGGTTAAAAACGTGGCTTAATATAGGCGCTACAAGAGATCTTACAAGTTTACTGTGCTTTGAATGAATATTGTCTAACCCAGCTCCGGTAGCTTTTAATCCAGAAATAACTGAGGAAATTTCAGAAGCACATGTAGGAAAAAGAAACATCGACTGAGGGCTGTGAGAAAACGGAGGTACGTTGTCCGAGGAGAAGGGGACAGCAAGGCTAGTGGAAAAGTGTACATTAAAGGCGTTGGCCACGTCACTGGCCGCAGTGAGGGTGACGTCGGCACGAATAGAGGTCACTTTTATGCGCGAGTGAGTGGAATTTAAAAATTCTTTTAAAAGCTGCCATTTTTTCCCCGAGTCATGTCCACAATTCAGTAGTTCCCGCTCATAATAACTTTGTTTAGCATTTCTCAAAAGTGTGGCTAATGTGCTGGAGTAAGTTCTATAGCGTGATTTCAAGCGTGAATTAAAAGGCTGACGTTTCGTCTTTTTATATAGGTTCTCTTTTTTGCGAAGAGATCGTATCAGTGATTGTGACAACCAAGGGCACCATGGGGCGAAGTAGCGTCTGTTAGATGATTGCAATGTAGTTGAACGCTCAACTTCTGAATAAATAGCGTCATAGAATCTGGTCAAGGCCTCTTCAGGGTCATTCGCGGCATATACACTGGACCAATCTTTATCGGCAATGAGCATGCAGCACTTGTCTGAATCAAAGCGATACTTTTGACGTATCATGTTGCTACGAGTGATGACCTGTTCAAAATATAGGAATACAGGAAAGTGATCTGTGATGTCACTCTCAATGACACCAGCGTGACTAACGTCATCAATGTTGGTGAGGATGTGATCGATTGATGACCGTGAGCCGTTATCAGAACAGCGTGTTGGTACAGATATTAGAGATTTAAACCCAAAACTATGAAAACAAGTCTTATATTCGAGAGCAGAATGGCTAGAGGAATCTAGTAAATCAAAGTTCATATCGCCCATAATTATTATATTCTTGCGCTCAGCAGTAAGTTTATCAAGCAAGTGATGAAGGGCATTACAAAAAGCAGAGGGGTCACTGGAAGGGGATCGATGAACAGTAGCAAGAATAGTTTTTCGTTGATTCTGACAAAGACCCGGCAGATCGATTTCCAACCAAAGAGATTCACATTTCGCCACATTTAGGTTTAAATCATTGCGCCTTTTATACAGAATGTTGTTTGATATAAAAATGGCGGAGCCACCATGACGATCATCAGTTTGGTGAGCATATTCGCTTACATACCGGGGAAAGCCATACAAGTCCCCATGACCAGGCGATAACCAATTTTCAGAGCAACAGATAGCCGAGAACTGATGATTAAGGGAAGCTAGTAGAGCGGTAATACTGTCATTATTTTTAGGGAGGCTACGAGCATCGAAATGAATCGAAGAAAAACCCCAGTTCTGCGAAGAAATGTTATTAAAGTCACCCGGAAGAAAATAAGCCATTATGTTTTCTTTTTTTTTCAAGCTTACGTTATTTCACACCTATGAGTTGAACACATGTAGATCGACATCACTGACAATGCTGTGCACTGCACTATCGAGGGTTTGTCTTGCCTTAATAACACAATTATCAGTCCACAGAAAAGCCCACTTCATTTGTTTCTTGAGTGCAAGTGCTTTAGAAAACAGCTGCTTATTATCAGACGTCAGGTGCTCATTAAAGTATATTGGCTTTTCCTGCGGTGCCGAAAGACCGAGCAAGTCTGTTTTTGGGTGGAACTTCCGAGCCTTCTTCAGAAACTCTGTGCGCATGTCGCGCGAGCAGAAGCGCACAATGACGTTTTTGTTATTCATGTTGCGCGTTAGTACTCTGTGTACAGTATCGATGTCCTCAGGTTTGATAGGACAACCGACCTTTTTGCCGAGAAGCTCGACAATGTTTCTGCAGTTTTCGCCTTGCGTTGTTGGAACACCTCTTATTTCCAAATTATTGAGGCGAGAGTACTGTTCCAAATGTCTAATCTTGCGACGCAGCAACTGATTATTTTCATTTAGGTGCTTATTGTCAGATTTGAGGCCGCTGTTTTCCGACCTGGCAGCCTCAAACTTACTGCTCATGAAATCCATGGCTTTTTTGATGTCATCGATCTCAGATTGCAGTTTTTCACACTTTCAGGATGACACCCAGTCACTGCAGATTTTACAGATTCCAACGTGTTATGAACGGTAGCTAATTTTCTTTCAATTGACACCTTAAAGTCTTCAAACTCTTTGGAAAGCGGTGCAACGGTAGGAGCCATATCAAAACGAGCGATCAGAGCACTGCAGTCAGGGGGGAAAATAAAATAGAATAAAACGTAAGACTGAGGCACTTGAATCACCTGTGTAGGAAAGGTAGACGGATTAGATGACCGAAATACAGCAGTCCGCAGGCTCTGATCGCTCGCTCAAATGATTGGGGGAGCTCCAGCAGTAATACACCACAGCCTCACCGAGAAAGGCAAGCAGTAAATATGGCAGCCGCAGCTACCATGTTTACTCAAGTTTAATATGACATTTTGTCCACATTTTTGCTTCCTGAAATCCACTCTCGCATTACAATTGACAGAGAAATTCAAGTGGCCTAAAAAGTACAATAATGCACCGAATTCTAGACGACCAGGGTTTCGGACATACTGCAACTTATTTTGGCAACATGTTCAAGCTGAGTGTCCCTTTAATCCACTACAAGCCAGTAAAAGCCCTTTCACATGACATAAATTTAGCAATTTTCTGTCTGCGAATTGGCTCTCAGCGAAAAAAAGGGCAATTTGCACTTGAGGCAGCATACCACGGCAAGCTATCAACATGTTGGAAATTTTTCACTGCGATCACAGAGGCAGAGCGATTTTCAGTCGAGACAGTAGGGCCGGGCCGACCAAGCCGTCGAAATTGTATTGTCGTGTTTCGTTTTGGTAATGGGCCCTGGTTCGCATTTTAAAATAGAGATAGATTGAAAACTGTTTTTAAATGATCAAACACAAGTGCTCTCTGTTACTGTTCATGAAAACATAATAGTATTATAATGCACATATTGTTACATTATATTCGAAAAATGTAGAGTGTCTGCCACAAAGAACGATAGAAAGAACCATTGCTCGCCGCTCCAGTCACAGAGCAAAAATCACAGACCGTTTGTAGTCCATGTGAAACGAAACCGCCATTAGTGGAAGTCGCAACAGAGTGATTGAAGCTAACGGACCCATTTTTTTTTCACTGCAATCGCGGCATGTGAAACAGCCTTAGCAGTTCTTTTTGTTTCCATTCTAAGATGGTGTGCCCTTCGCTGTTTCGCTAGTATCATAGCGGGTGGCAGTCTCTTCAATTGGAGCAGCATGCTGCTGATTTCATCACAAAACAGTGCAACTGCCTTAAGGGGTGAAACAGAGTACATGGGCTTGAAGCAGTCCTGGGAGCAGGCAAAAGTTCTTTTTATAGCAGGCTTGGAGCAGCCAGAAGGGTATTTTCAAGGAGGGCAACACTTTTCGCACAGTCTCTTCACAATGAGAGTGCAGCACGTAGAAATGTATGAGAGTTTAAATAAGTAAGAACATTCAGAGCAGACTTGGCCTTATTTAAAGCACTTGTGAAGCTGCATTTGTTCAATGCCACCTTTTTCAAACACTCAGCTAAGTTGTACAATAGCCTCATTATTGCGATAGAAATTAAATGGACACTTCTGACGGGTTCTTGCCGTTGCCGTCATGTCCCGTATAATATTCAGATTTATAACATACCCCCATGCATCATATGTCTTATCCGCGGGTAGAACTGCGCGAGCGGGGGTTACGGCCTACCACCGCCGCTTGAAGGGCGCATGCGTTAACATCAGATACCCCCGCACGGGAGACCTGCAGTTGAAGTAGAAAGGAGGCGCTCCGCCACCTTGAAAGAGTATAAAAAATTTCACAGTTTCACCGTAAGGGAGAAGCAATGAATGTGATAGCAACAAAATGGAATGTCACGCGAAGAATAACAAGCAGGTCGAACCGTGCAGTGCGCTGCTCCTGCACAAATGATACACAAAACGTATTGATAAATACGGATGAGCGCAAAATAACAAATGTCACAGTTATTACTTCGCTGTGTCTAAGAAGCGTTCTTTTTGCAAACAGTCACTGTGCAGCAAGCGAAGTGACCTTTATGCATAAGTTGCATAACTACTTCTCCGTTGCTAACTACAAGGCTATTGTCCTGGTAAAAGACCAAGGCATAGGATTCTACTCCACAGTGAGATAAGCGTGTGAACGCACGTGTCTACCCCTCACCCGCTTCCTCCTGGTGGGGCAAAGTATACATGAAAAATTAGCGCGCGCCCCTGCATCACGACAATCACAATCCCGAGCATGCCCTTTTCGCCATCTTGCCAGTGACACTGAAAACATGCTATTTCCCTCAAGATTGGCACCACCAACATGCATGTAAATGCATGCGAGACCTCGCATGCATGCACCCCTCATGTAAAACCCCTTCATTTGGGCCTTTGAGGTATTGTAAATAAATAATTTATACGTGTTGCACTTTCATCGCAGCGAGACAGATAAAATAGTTGCCCTCCTTGAAGTGGCAACATTATCGAATGCCAGCGTTTTGCAGAGTTGCGCGAGATGGGATCAAAATGAGTTAGCTGCCAGCCTAACTTTGCACACCACTTCAATTTGCTGCTACCGAATTCATTGCTTCACCTTTGCGTTGCAACAGTGACTTTTTCAGTTATGTACAGTCGCCGACGTTCCTTCTTTTTTTTTTTTTACCTGAATGCAGAAGTGTCAGTCGCCGGTTTGACAGTGGCGAAGTACAGTGGCAAAATGAACAAGAATAAGCACATACACTCAATGAGCACTCATCTGCACTTGTTTTAAGGTGTTCCTAAAAACTGGCACTACCCTTCAAAGGAAAAAATTGCACAACTAAAGAATAAGACACCACAAACAAAGGAACACTATAACAGGTCAAGACACCACCCCCTTTTCTCGAGCACTGTTACTACAATCATATATTTCTCTTCCATACGCTGCCATAATGTTATAAAAAACGAGTTTCACCGGAATAAAAAAGCAATAAATACGATAGCGAAAAATTGTAAGGATGGCAACCAACTCTTCTAGATCCGATATCGCGTAACTCTACAAAACGCAGGTGTAAGAGAATACAGTTGTGCCAGGAAGAGATGCTATTCTCTCAGTCACTTCGTATTGAGAGAAAAGCACCCAGAAGCGTCTACGAGCTATTTGCACTGATGTCTTCCGTGATCCTGCACGCATACCGATCACAACCACACCTTTAGGATCAAAGTTCAGGGCAGCCCCTGGAGCTATCACAGCATTTACGAAACCGAAACTATAACCGTTTCGATGAAACCAAAATGACCATGTTCAGCCACGTTTCCTGGCATGGTGCTTGGTGGCTTTCGAACTTTGCGGCTAAATTCTATAGCTGCAGCGCAGTACAGCGCTAATATAATAGGCAAGTTTGGTGCAACAGTGGTGGTTTGACGCAGGATGGCGCAGGTAAGCAAGTTTGGTGCACAATGGTGCCGCTGTTCTACCCCTGTGCCTTATAGCTGTCACTGTTGAACCGATAAAGCAGAAAGCAAGCTAATGCACCTCATGAACGAAGTTGAATGCATCATCTGAGTTGGTGTGAAATACCTCGCTTTGAGACAGTCTTTAAAAATTACGGCTATATGATGTCTCCGCTTGCGTCCTATTACATTGATTGGCAGTCTTCTTTTTTTTTTTCGTTGGTTAAACGAAGCGTTGCCCCCCCCCCCCCACACACACACATTGCTTACTGATATTATTCTTCCCGGACGCAATGAAAAAGCCACCCATGTTTACAATCATAGTCTCGTTAGAACAGTGTAAGTACGGTATGTTTACTCCTAAATGTTTTTTTTTCTAGTAACCAGCTAACAAGACGGGAGTCTTTACACAAAAAACTTGATCTGAAACTATGTTTGCTAAAGACAGAAGAGAGATGTTAGTCAGCAGGTGGCATATGCACTTTCAATCTGCAGTTGTAAGGAAGCCAAGCATTTGGCTCACAATCACTGAGAGCAACACATCTGCTTGTGCTCCAGAAGCAAATTTTTTTTGCACGGAGGTTACCACTTTGAACAAAGTGGGGTTTGTGTTTAACAATATCTATAGTGACTACAGAAGAGGTCTAATCCCACACTTACATTCTTGGTAAGCACGATCCGATAAATCATTTTTCTCATTAGTGCCCCATTAGTGCTATTGGTAAAGATGCGACGCACACAAAAAAAATAAGAGAATCTCACTTCATCTGTTTAACGATGGTGCTCTTTCCAGACTCCCCAGCACCTGCAAAGCAAAGAAGAGACAAAACTGAGCAACCCCCCCGGCTGTACAATACAAGTGGAGCAGCACCAAACACATAGTGCCAAATCTTGTCGAAGTTTGCAAGAACGAAAACACTCGCGTCATGGAAGTATTTACGCCCAAGATCGCACAATTACTGATGAGCCAAACCTTGAAATAGTTTGTTGGCTTGAGTACGCCAGCCTTCACTGGAATATATACTGCTTTTTTTTTCCAGTCTGGGTATGTTTAGCACTACTGTAACATAGTGGACTTTTCTGTAAACACCTAGCTGTCTAGTCTGACTACAGTTGTCCCGTTTTTAGGCAATTAAGTAGTAGTTATGCAACTTAGAACATTTTATGTAGCAATTTTACACACAAGTTGACTACTTCAGGAACACAAGCAAAACCAAATTTTCCTACAAGCAGTCACTATTCTTGTGCACACATCCTGTTTACTCTGTCACTTCTTTCTAGCCAAATTTCAGCTATAGAACACTGGGAACAATGTATGGTTGGTGCTTTGGCTAGATGCCCATATTTAAGAAAACAAGAGGGCAAACAGTGAACAGGTGTGGTTAATAGGTAGAAATGCGAGCTAGCTCTTGTGGCAGATAAACCTCTTGCAGCAGATAAACACTAAATTCTCAGACAAACATTACCAATCAATCATGCAGTTTCTGTGAAGTTTCTAGAGAGACTGAGATGTGTGGTGAAGTACAGCTTAATGCCTCACGGACTAAAATGCAGTGGCATCAAAAATGAGTGCAGACATACACTGAATCAAACGTTTTTGGCCCTTCTATAACACTGCTGCCTTGTGCACTACCTCACATACAAGGAAACCAAAAGGACCAAGCCACATTGGCAGAGGCACATAGAGCTCAATAGTGGAACAGACACATGGCCTTAGTTAGATATCCCATCACGTGAACAACAACCAAGGGACACATGTCCTGTAGCCTAGCAGATTGACGAGAGTCATGACATAGTTCATTCCCTTCAGAGAAACTCTAAAAGGCAGTTTCATAAGCTTCAAACTGCAAGTGCCATCATATAACCCTCTGTACAGATGCTCTGCAAAGTCCTTGTAAGTGCAAATGCACTTATTTATGCTTTATTCTTTTGATTAGGTAAACATGCGCGTCGTGAATTATAACGAAAAAGGAAGGTAACCCGAAGATATGACTTGACAGATAAAATGCAGAGAACTTACGTACAACTTATGTGGCACTACTACGACGATACATCGACTTACGCACATCGCACATGGCCACATTGACATCTGCGTGCTACTAATTTTATGTACTGAATGAACTACAACTTACATACATGGCAGTTTGAAAAATGCAGGGGCCATTAAAATTATTCCCTGATACGACATTACTAACAGAGACCTCTGTCGAGGACAAAACCACCCTCTTCTATACCAGCATTCGATGAAAATATGTCTCTCATGTCTAAAAACAAAATGCACTGAAGCACTCGGTATAATAGACTTGAAAAACATTAGCAAATGCTGGTTGTAACCTGTCATTTCTATGGTCCTGTTTCTTAGGTTTTCAATTTTGTTTCTTTTGCCCCATTTGCATGCTCTTCAAAGCATGCAATCTAGATTAACAGTTCCAACTCTATATTTGAACGAACTATTTATGAAAAACTGGCTCCCTTCCTTTTTCTTTTCCCTTTTGGCTCATATTCTAATAACACTTCAGTGATCAGTTTTGTTGTAGATATTTCATTAACAATTGTACAGCTATTGTCAATGCATAACATCTCAAGACACTTTGGACACCCTAAACATGTCTAGATGCAAGGCAATTCATGTGAAGCACTTTCATAAAAAGGCTGCACAAATTATGGTCTTCTTAATTAGTATTGAAAGTATGCCTACAACATGACAAACAAGTTGGTAGAGCCTTTTTCACAAAATTCAAACACCCAACAGAAGGAAAGGATCACTTCCAATTATTTGTTGCAGCTCTCACTGATGAAACTGGCTATCGCATTATTGTTATACATATCAATAATGCACACAATTTTAATGCACAACACTCGTCCCAGCCCTTCTACTGTTCCCATTGATAGATTGATATGGGTGGTTCAACGTCCCAAAACCACCATAGGATTATGAGAGACGCCGTAGTGAAAGGCTGCGGATATTTCAACCACCTGAGGTTCTTTAACATGAGCAAAATCTGAGTACACGGGCCTACAGCATTTTCGGCCCCATCGAAGATGGAGCTGCTGCAGCTGGGATTCGATCATAACTGTTCCCATGGCCGCATTTCATACTGAAGCGGTAAATGAACATTTTGGAGTAGTTACCAATCACACATTTCTGATTTCAAATAATGAAGCCAAGAGCGGTTATGCCACGTTTAAAGAAATCAATATATGTGTACAAGAATGCATGTTAGGAGAGCTTATCACTGTTCCTAATCCATCTGTGGGTAGCATTTAACATTATTTAGTTTGGTGACCTCGGGCCACTTGATGCTCCCGTGTATTCTTGTGTCATGACCATTTCTACACTTAAATCTATACCATAATGAACGAATGTATCGAAAAAAGCATTTTATTCAACTTTCTATAATTCAATGACATTCCTTAATGCTTTAATTTTAGTACTAGAAGCACAAGCAGAGTTTTTTTTTCGTCTGTTCTTTTCACTAGTGAAAAGCATTCTGGTGACATTTGTGCTTTCAGTACAAGGTAGGCACCTGGAGCCTACCTTGTACTCAAAACCTGGAGTGTTCACAGTTTTCTTTCTCACTGAAAGACAGCAGAAACGCTCAGTGCAAATCATGTAGCTTTTGAGGAAACATAGCAAATTTCAGCTCTTGCACAGTATGGTGCAGTTATTCCATCACTGGCACTGTGTAATCAAGAGAACAGTGTAGTTTTAGTTAAGCGTGCTTTCTTGGAGTTTGTGTGCCTGCAAGGTCAGACAGTCAAGTTCGGAAGCATCTCAAGTACTCTGCCCACACAGTCCTGCGAATGAAGTGCAGCGTGTGTGATGATTGCAGCAGGCACGACAACACGACACACTTCAGAAGGGTGCTCCGCAACACGACAAAACTTCAGAAGGGTTTATTCGTAGCTGTTGTGGCTTTTTATGTAATACAGTATACCACAACCCTGCGGTGTACACACATTTGAACATTTTGGCCAGATTACTCTATGCAGACCAGCTTGCTCACGATGAGAGAGATAGCAGAGTTGGCTGCTAAAATCGGCAAAACACAGCATTACGCAGGAGCACCCTAGGCAAGTGTTTACAGAAAAATTGAGATTTTCTTCAAATGCCTCATAAGTTGACGGGTGCCTGTACAAATTTAAAGACCAGTACTTCAAAAAATAACAGCTACTCCAACGTAAAACACAAAACATGAGTCGCCACAGAATTTACACCTATTCAAGTTGGACAACAAATTCTTACATCAAATTTAAGTTATGAAGTTCTAGCAAACCCCCACAAAGGGCTCTAGCTTGAAAGAACCCCGAAATCACTGAAAAATTACTGCAAATGCATTTAGCCAGTAGCCCTTCAGATCCCTCGCCAATTTGAGGAGCTTGTAATATAGGTTTAATTTGAGGTGCACAAGCTCTTCAGCTTTAGCAGACTGTCCCCATATACTTCACAAGTCGGGGGTTTGATACCCTGAACACTTTGAAGGTAAAGCCTTCAGAACTTTGCATATCCGGGTGCCATACCCTGCACACGTGATTAGCTTGGCAAGGTTCAAATGTCCAAATACTCTACATGCGTATTAGCAGAGGGTTTGAGCCCTGCCACACTGAGTCATACACTAAGTCATGGGTTTGAATCCTTTTCCCTATAAACTGATGTGTTTACCATGCATTATCTACAGAGCCACATGCATTCCTACGCAAACAGCATCAAGTTACAAAAGGTCAGCCAGATCTTCTGGGGATATATTCTCAGAATGCAAGAACATCAAAGAATCATTTCGCGGTCCCTTTGATGCGCTTCAAGCGTGAGAGCACTCCTAGTGAAACTTAGGTGAAACTAAATGGTGACTCGAAAAAAATGTCTTAGTTTATATTAAAACGTGAGACCATTCAATGCTAGCTAGTTGCAGAACAAAAGATATGACTTCACGCAATCAACAGTACGCCTTTCAGTTCTTGAAATTGCTGCAAAACACGTTTCAGGCAACTCTGTATGTTCAGTCTATCTTTCCGGAAGTTACCCACCGCTAAGCTCGCTATGTCGCGTGAGTTAAAAACGGAGCTGGCAAAGTTTGCATGCAAAGGTTCCGGGGGCCTTCTTTCTTGAGCAGAGAGACAGTGACGTGACACTGTTCGCTGCACATGATCGAAGTGTTGGCAGGGGGTCGAACAGCTCATCGTGCACTCGCAACCCCTGGCTACTTAAGCATGAACGGGTCCTTGGGAACGGCGAGGGAGAATGAACGCGTCTGCTAAGGCTTCATCAACCGAATCGGGCAGAGGTGTTCAGCGATTGACACGCCGAGCTTCGCGCACGGGTCTTTTGAAATCAGCGGCGCGTCGAGGTGGCCGATGGATACCGCGACGGGACCGGCAAACGAATGCGTTAAGCCACCGGCACGGACGCTACCGATTATTGAAAGCGCCGCACTCAAACATCCCGTGCCCGAAGCGAGCACACATCCGTTTTACGAACCGATGTCCGTGGAGCCGATGTGTCCCGACATCCCCGCCCATCGCGCGCGACAGGAAGTCGACAGAAAGTGCCCGTTTACATCACCGAAACGGCCTTGCCTATCAGTTTGGTGTTTATCGCTAACGTTAAACGATAAATTCACTCGAAACTCCCGCCCGCAACCGGCCGGTCACTGCGGTGGGAGTGGTTGATTAGGGCTAAGCGCGAGATAGAGCTTCTGGTGGCGCATTGGACAGTTGAGTCAGAAAGTGAAGCGCTACCGACAAGAGACGCGCAGAGCGCGGAGAGTCGGCGCGAGCGCCGCTTCACTTACCCAGCAGTAGAAGCTTGACTTCCCTCGCTTGCCTTTCGCCATCGGCTCGAAGATCTCTGTCGATCTTTTTGGAACGCTCGGCAGCCTCCTTGTCGGCGGCGGTACTCACAGCACAACCCATGTCGACTGCCCGGCAGCTGCGGCTAGGCCTAACCGACGGTTTCACACCACTCCCACGGTCGTTTCCCTTTCCGGTATAACTTCGGCGCTTGGAGGTGAATACGTAGTCGGTTATCGCACGTCTGGAGACATCACAGCCAGCGCATTTAACTGTGCCGAGAAAGAGGCACGAGATGCGCAAACGGGCATCAAACTTTGGCGAATGAAGTTTTCAAACCTGTTGCCGGATGTCGAGGTGCGCACCGGAAGTACGTGCGTTTTTTTGATCCGTGCACTGGATCGTCAAAGAAAAGCTCCGGAGTGTGTTTTTTTTATCGCATTTTAATTCTTATCACCTCAGTAAGACTTAGTGTTGTTTTTATATTACGTGCTCTCCAGTGTAACAGTCGAGAGGATACCGAAATCGAAACCAACGACAACCGATGGAGCTTGCGGGAGCGTTGGTGTGAGCGAGAGAAAATATGGGCACCATTAGGTGGTGGTGAAAGTTCATTTCACACCGAGCGTTCCGACCGCCGAAAGCGCGTCGAATCTCATTCAGCGGCAGTGAGACCCCATCAATCTTGTACCATTTTTTTTTTTTTTGCGGCGTCTGCCGCCGGATTGGCTCGCCGCGAACGGGAACAGAAGCTCAAGTTTGCGGAGCGACGACAACGTTACAGTGTACTAGAAGAGGTACACTGTAACAACGTCGCGCCTGGCTCTGGCGGCGAGCTCCTAAAATTTGAGGATAGGCGTGTCAGAGGAAGCAGGTGATTCAGTATGTTTAGAGTTACTGTATATTGTCACGTTATGATGAACAGCAACACGTAACTAGAGGTCGGCTGAACGTCAAGCTGGTCCGCTCACTGGCAAAACGAAGGCATCACCCTCTTTCGTGCGCTCTTCTTCATCGTCTTTTTTTGCACATAACGTCATTTTCGGCTGGAAAAGTGAGCAACCGCCATGTTTGTCAACATTGAGTAGGGCTAGTCAGGCTGCGCATGTAGCTTACCGCCGGTTGGGAGGTTGAGAGCTTGTCGGCGTCATTTATGCGATATGGCAAAATTAAACGTGCGAGCGCTTTGCCCGTCGTACTTCGAAGAGCTTGTGGGACCGACTTGAGTGTTACCCAGCGAAAATTGGAATGTGCGATGGCATATCGACCCGTACGAGCTGTGCATCGGTAAGGATGCTACACCGATCTGCTGCCTTCCGTGACACACGGTGACATCGTAACTAGCGCTGCTTTCGACAAGTCACGTCCCGCTAATGGAGGTCTGCAAGTCGCTGGACGGCAACAACTACTTTACCATGCAGTGGTTGGGTGAAGAGCATAGCAGCAAAGCAGCCTTCATCACAGACAGCAGCTTGGGCTAGTTGGTGATTGGGAATCAACATATTTGCACAGCGCAAGACTGCGAGTAGTTACGACGTAACTACAGAAGAGACAAGGACAGGAACGGCGCTTTTTCTGTCCTTGTCTCTTCTTCTGTAGTTACGCCATAACTACTAGTAGTCTTGCGCTGTGCGAATATATGTTGATTCTATCACAGCATGTCTTCGTTGTAATGGAGGATAGTTACGACGCTCTTTCCCGGTTGAAGTAAAACATGGGCCTCTACGGGATTTTGTAGCGAGGAGTGCGAACCCGTGTTGCATCGTAATGGGAGAAATTTGGTTGTTTGAGAGGTGCTAATGCCCCTTTTGCACGCTCCTGTCAACGCCCGTGTTCAGACGTCACCACAGTTGTGCTCGTTTCAGTATTGTTGCAATGCTTGGTTTACTTTCCTCTCGTGAGCTACAGTTTCGTGGGATCCATCACGCTCTGGTTCTGCGTCTACGGCAGGCAGATGGAGCGATGTTCCCGATTCCGTGGAAGCTCGTGCCCGCTGCGACTGCACGCAGCGTGTTCGTTTGTCGCTTTTTATAGCGGTGAAATTGAACTAATGCTGCGGCAGTAGTCGGGTCATGACGGCCGTAGCCCAGCAACTACTATCAGTTGCTGGTCTTCGTCGCTGAGCAACTACTATTAGTTGCTCGGTGCTCAGTTGCGGTTTGCGTACGTCGTACATTGAAAAAGCTGGTTAAACGAAGACACGTTCACATATGTTGCACTGCTAACCTCCGGTAACAACACGAGACGCGGCTCTTCAGGTGGAAAAGGTCGGCTGTACAGCGCTGTGAATCTAGGTGGCATTCCGGAGAAAGCAACGCGATCACGTACGTAAACGCAACAAGCGTGGACATAACTCGAAAATAACCCTACCGCTGATGAGGTGATGACAGCAGTAATGGATTGGGATTTAACGTCCCAAAACCACCATATGATAATGAGAGATGCCGTAGTTGAGGGCTCCGGAAATTTCGACCATCTGGGGTTTTTTAACGTGCGCCTAAATCTAAGCACAGGGGTCCAAGTATTTCCGCCTCCTCCGAAAATGCAGCCACCGTGGGCCGCATTTGATTCCGCGACCTTCGGGTCAGCAGCCGAGTGTCTTAGCCACCAGACCACCGTGGCGGGTACTATTCTGCATCCAAAAACGGCCCAAATAGTCATGGTGAAGCCGGTAGCGTGACCGGAGACCAGATTTCGCCGCTTCAAGGCTCCCGACTACGCTTCTCTGCTTATGTTGACAAACATGGCGGTTCTCGGTCTTGTCATTACTGGATGTGACGTACTTGCAACCCATGTATAGCGGCACATACAATTCCGCCAGAAATGATACCGCGTAATACGGGCTTGTTCCATTTCAGTTTTTGTGGTCTCGATCAACGTACAATGGAAATCATATCGGTGATCGTCTTGCTTAGCATCTCTCTAAGGCCGTTGCTTTGTAAATAGTACGCAATTGTTTTCCTATGTGCGGTTACACTTAGTTGCAGGACATCATCATCTGAGCGGTAATAGATGTTCCGCGATCAGTTATTATGACTGCTGGCGCTCCGTGTCGAAGAACGATCGATGTTAACCATGAAGAAGTCGGTAATGCCATTGGCGGTGCTTCGTGGTAATGCTTTGGTTTCACAGTATCGTGTCATATAATCAGTGGCGACGACAATCCAGCGCGGTTGCCATCGTGAGACTTGGGGAAAGGTCCGAGCATATTCATACCAATCTGTTGGAATGATTGTGGTCGCGGGAAAATAGGCCATAGAGACCAGCTGGGCGCTGAGCTGGTGCTTTACGGCGCCGGCATTCACGGCACGTTCTAACATAACGCTTCACGTCCTGTGCGAATCTTCGCCATTAGTAGTGCTGGCGAATACGAGCCAGGGTGCGTGTGAATCCCAAGTGGCTGGACGAAGGCTCATCATGACAGGTCAATTAAATATCTGCACGTAGCGTGGATGGAACGACGATCAGGTGTTCAGTCACGTATTGGTTGAAGTTCTTATAAAGAACATTGCTGCGCAGACAAAAGGATGACGGTGAACGTGCGAACGCTCGTGAAGGGCGCGAGTCACATCCTTCAAGATATTCGATGAATTGTCGAAGCTCGGCGGCAGCCCTCTGTTGTTGCGCCAAGTCAGATGCACTGATAGCGCTGAGGAAGCTACCATCAATGTCTTCGTCAGTTTCCGTCGTTTCAAGTGGAGCGCGCGCGAAAAACAATTTTGCATCCGTGTGCTTTCGACCAGACTTGTGAACGATTGTTACCTCAAATTCTTGAAGGTGCAAACGACACCTGACCAGACGTCCTGAAGGGTCCCTGAGATTCGCAAGCCAGAAGAAAGCGCGGTGATCCGTAACAACTTTGAACGAGTGGCCGTAGAGATATGGTCGGAACTTTGCTATCACCCAGGCAACAGCCAGACATTCTTTCTCCGTGGTCGAGTTATTCGCCACCACAGAAGATAAATATCCGGCTAGCATAAGCAATAGCACGTTCGACGCCCTCTTGCTATTGTGCGTCAGTGTGCGATTCAGTATGAGGCGTTTTCATTAAAATGTCCGAATAAGGGCTGAGTTTGCAGGCCCTGCTGAAGGTCAGAGAAAGCGGTTCTTTGCTTGGGGCCCTACCCAAAGGAAACGTTATCTTTTGTTAAACTGGACACTAGCTCGGTTATGTTGGAGAAATTTTGCACAAAACGCCTGTAGCATGCGCAGAGGCTCAGAAGTCGATGCACATCACGTTTGTTGGCAGGTGGCGGAAATGCAGCAACAGCCAATGTCTCTTCTGCATCCAGCCGAGTACCATAATTGCTGACAAGGTGGCCGAGGAACTTTATAATTAGTTCATCGTAACGAATAACGTGTTACTTCTCTAGTTTTAATGATAGGCCTGCCACACGAATTGCATAAAAGACGAACTGAACTCACTCCAAATGCTGTTCGAAGGTTCGTGAAAATACAACGACGTCGTCCAAATAAGCAATGCATGATTCCCACTTAGGACCTGACAGCACTGTATCCATCATCCTTTGGAACGTCGCAGGAATAGAACACAGACCAAATGGCAGCACTTTGAATTCGTACAGGCTGTCAGAGGTTATGAATCCGGTTTTTTTCGCGGTCATGCTCATCGACTTCGATCTGCCAATAGGCACTACGTAAATCCATCGAGGAGAAATAGTGGGCATGTCGAAGGTGGTCTAGTGAATAGTCAATACGTCGAAGAGGGTAGACGTTCTTCGTAGCCACTTTGTTAAGTTTCCGGTAATCCACGCAGAATCTTATAGTGCCTTCCTTCCTTTTTGTGGGCACGACAGGAGATGCCCATGGAATGGTTGAGGGTGTATTACATCGTCGTCAAGCATACACTTGTGAGCGTATCACCTCTTGATTCTATTCCGACACTCGGTAGACGTGATGACGGACTGGCCGTTAAGTTGGGTTTGTTATAATGCGGTGCTTCACGGTCGGCGTTTGCTTTATTTTTGATGTGGGTGTAAAGCAGTCATTGAACTTCTGTAACATCCTGAATATCCGCTCCTTCTGCGCACACGAAAGCTTCGAATTGAGGTCAACAGCATTGGTCATTGTGGGGTCAACTTTGGCGGCTGCCGAAGTTGGAGCAATCATTGAACATGCGTCACTACCGATGGCCTCTAAGTGAGCGATCGTCGTTAGCTTTGTCAAATGCTGGTATTCGCCACTGAAATTTGTAACCATGAGCTCAGTCATCCTGTGTATAATTCCATGAATAATTCCACGGGCAAAGCAGATTTTCCGAGCTAACAGCACCAACAAGTTTGCTTCCGCGATACCACTACTACTTTTATCTATGTCGCTCATTACAGTTACGATCATATTGGTTCGCGGCGGAAGTGTGATGACGTCATCGAAGATACGAAGTGCTGTTCTCTGCGTATACATATAGCAGTATCTCTCGGCGTCTGGGCATGGCCGTTGGAAAATGTTACAAGCAATTCTCGAAGGTCAATAACGGCTCAGTGTTCGCGCAGAAAATCCACGCCTATCATGACTTTCGGAGAACATTCGCGCAACACGATGAACTAAGCGACGAAGGTGGACTCACGGATTTGCAATCTGGCAGTGCACAGCCTGATCGGTGTCAAGAGGTGACCTCCTGCTGATCGAAGGCTCAATCCATGCTCTCAGGGAGTAATCCCCTTTCTCAGTTCCGCGACGAGTTCAGCTCTGATAACGGAGTACGGTCAACGCCAGTGTCCATCAGAGCAATGACCCGATGATTGTCGATTCAAACAGAAATGTTGGCAGAAACGTGTTTGCCGTCGGTGGAAGATGTCGGAGAAACGGATTTGTCAGAGATCGGTGGACTGGTCTGGGGAAGTTGTTTTACCGATCACTCAGCAGCGGCTCCATCCCCGGAGGTCACTGTTGCTAGTTTCCTCGGCGTGGGCTTGGGGACCTAGGTGATCGTCCTGCAACGACATCAGTGAAACTCGATGGTCGACCCTGTGATGGGGAGTGTCGAGGAGATGGCGAGCGTGACTGTGTCGCCGAACGTTCGGGGACAGAATAATTGCCAGGTACTCTGCAATAGCACGGGGCCCTTCACCGTCACGAGGTCGACGGGCATCTGGCCGGAAACCAGGAAGGCCCATGCGTCGGTACGAACAGTCATGGTACGTCTGGTAACAAAGGGGCTGATTGATTGTCGGGAGCACGCCACACACTGGACTTCCATACGTCGATTCGCGGGGACTGCGTCACCGGCAGATTAGATGGTCGGGAGGTATAGCTGACCGCAAGCGCAGGAGTGCGTACGGCTCCCGCTTACGTGAGAAAAAAAGCTTCGGCTGGTGGCGTCACCGATGGTTGTACGAGCTGCCGTACCTCTTTGCGGACAACGTCAGTTAGGGCGGCTACATGGAGCTGGAGAGGCACTGTGTAAAGTTTCTGCAGCATCCTTGCGTACAATGCTGCGCACAAGCTCCGCGAGGTCTCTGACGGTGGTGACGTCGAGGGCTACCGCAGATGATGACAGGCAGGCGACGAATGTTGTTCGGCCGCTCGTACTGCGGAGACCGCTCCCTTAGCATCCGCTCCATCGTTGCAGCCTCAGGGAGAAATTCCGCTACGGTACCAGGTGGGTTGTGCACGAGTCCACCAAAGAGCTGTTCTATTGCACCCGGCATCAGGAAGCGCACCTTCTTCTCTTCCGCCATTGGTGAGTCAGCTTGCCAGAACAGCCGAGACGTCTCCTCAACGAACATCGAAACGCTTTCGTTGGGTATTTGATCCTGGTATTGAGGAGATGCTCTGCTTCTTCTTTTCGGTCAGAACGTCCGTACGTGTTCCACAGCTGAGTGCAGAACACCAACCAGGTTGTCAGGGCAGCTTCACGGTTCTCGTACCAAATACGTGCCGCATCCTCGTGGTAGAAGTAGACGTACCCGAGCTTCCGATAGTTGTCCCATTTGTTGGCGACGGCGAGTCGCTCATACCAATCAAGGCAGTCCCCAACGTCCTTGAAAGCGTCGCGATGGAACGGCTTGGGGGTTCTAAAAGCGTTGAAAGGCCATGGAGCAGGCGGTGTCGGGGCCTGCGCAGTATGAGTCGTCGTTGTTGCACTTTCCATGTTTCGGAGCGTTCTTGAAGAGGGCCGAACTGAGGCGGTACTAAAAGCCGCTCACTGCGGTGATGGTCACCTGGGTTTTCCAAGGCGTCGCTACTTATTTCGAGATTATATTTGTGCTGGTTGCAGGGCATAAGATGCTACCCAGCACCTCCACCAGAAGATGTCACGTTATAATGAGCAGAAACGCGTAACTGTAGGTCGGCTGAACGTCAGGCTGGTCCAATCACAGGCTGATGATGGTGATGGTGACGATTTAAATATGGCTCATACTCACTGCAGGGGGATCAGCCAAAAGTGATTACCTGAGTTAGACGTTTTCAATATTTATATTTATGAAAAATATTGTACGTAACACAAAAAGAGTACCATAAGTGTTGCTCTCCCATTCAGGCCAACCAGAATACTCACTGTAATGGCTGCAAGGGAACTTGCTTGAAACATAATTCGTACTAATATTCATGGCAGCAAAAAAAAAACTTCTATTTTTTAAGATTTAAACTATCTCTGCCTTTCGCGCGCTATTCTTTATCGTCTTTTCAATAGTGACACATACCACTCCGCCAGCAACGATACCGCGTAATACATGCTTGTGGCAATATGCTACATAAAAGTAGCGTATAGACGGTTTCGGCGTTTATAAACAAACTCGCTCGCACCAAGCGAACTACCCCGGCAGACTTCCGGTGCGGCACTTCCGGCAATGCTTTTTTCAATAGTTCCGGTGGTGTATTCGTGGTGTGTTTTAGTTTGCTGATCTATCATTTCTAGCGCATTACTTAGGATGTGTTTGGAGCAACGTCCAGCGGCTACATGAAGGGGCTCGGCGTATAGCACACGGCAGGCATGTGGGAGCACTTTGAAGACGCGGACCGGGAATTGACAGCGCACACCTGGCTTTTCCCTGTCCACGTCTTCAAAGCGCACCCACATCATCGGTGTGCAGGAGAAATGTGAAGTTGTTCAATTCAGCTTTTCGACTAGAACTGAAAACCTTCTTCCTTTTGAACCCCGAACATATTTGTATTTTTGTCTAAGCACACAACCTCAGGATAAAACGCTTATTTCTGCGCCTGTGTCACACCGGTCACTTTTTAAAGAGATCATCGGCGATCAGAATCACTCACGATCCGAAGTGGTCGTGTGACTGATAAATTATAAAATTTACTGATGTGATAACGTAAACTGTGACTGCAGGGTGACGCGAACTATTATGTTTTACTCACGAGTAAGCTATCCATGAACCAACGTGACTTTCAAGTTGAACCTACCTAAGCCGGCAGTTCATGTTCACACCCAAAAAATAAATGAGCTTGATTGTGGCGATGTTCAGCAGTCATTTGCTCTCGCAGATGAGAGCCCACTCGCCGACGTCACTTTAAAAAAAATCAAATGTAAAGACAACGAAACGTGGACACCACGATGTACACTGTGCGGCGATCAATGTTAAAAGCGGCTACTTTGTGTCCCGTGTTGTTCCGAACAATACGCATCATTGATATAGCTCAAACTATAAAATAAACACCTTTGCGATGGATTTTGGGTGTTAGCTTCTACGTTTTGCTACCCGTTTTCCGCGTCAGTACGCTTGTCTGCCACAAGTGGAAGACGACAGTGACTGATGGGTTCCCGGTAACGGGGGCCTTCGACTTGTCCAACGTCTGAGTATCGCTTCTGTGCCACTATTCTGCGCTGAGCTTTACATTGCCTTTTATGAAATGGGCAGAACAAACCTGCACACTTTTGGTAAGAATCCAGTTTTCTCGCATGATCACTGCAATGCAGGTGCTCTATATATTGTCATCGGTCAGAAAACAGCACGTTTTGACTCGCATATAAAATTAATTCAGGCATGTAGACTGCATTCGGGCTTGACATAGCTGTGCTAGATTTGCCAGCGCTTCCTCGAAATAATTTTATTCGCATAAAACCTCAGAACACAAGCAGCCGCGGTCAGCAACAAACGCTAAGACCACGCAAGGGACTCGCTCGCTGGATTCCGTGCCGACCGGTTGTGCCCTCGCGATCTCCGACGTCAGCGTAGCTCTGGCCGACTGGGCTGGCCCTACGTCATCTCCTGACGCCTACAAGAGCTCTCGCAAGTGGTGCCCCGTCCACAGACTCCTGTGATCGTGTTTCCATCTTTCCTATCTCTCCTATCCCCTCGATATGTCCTCGCTCGCTGGCTTAGCGCATCTCTCTTTCTCTATACCTTTACTCCTATCCTTTTAATCTCTTCTTACCCCCATCACCTGTGAGCTACTGTAGAGGTGTCGCACCCTGATACAGACAGTTATGGGGCTCACTTTTCTCTTCTTTTCCCTCTTATAACCACTTCTCTAAGAGCACTAAAAAACAAGCTAAACCAGAAGTTTCTAGGGGTGGGTTCCCAGCGAACGCCCAATGTTGCCAGATACCGGCAGGCTCTGGTGAAACTGTTTATACAGTAACTCAAATAAGGGTGCACTCACACTGAGCATTCCGGTCGCCGAAAGTGCGCCGAATCCGATTCGGCAGCGGCGTGATCTATTTGTTTTCTGGCGCCCTCTTTGTGCCAATCGCTCTCAGACCGATTTTTGCGGCGTCTACCACCGAATCGGTCACCGAGGGCCAATAAGAGCACTAGTCAAGAAATTTTGAAAAAATACGGCGAAGCGCTATTTGTCATGCAGTTCACGTAACTGAACGTACCAACGGGAGTTCAACCCACTCTGTGCCTACTTCACGTCACCATTTCGTGGAAGAGGTGACCGAGCGTGTCGTTGGCGTGACCAAGCTTGTTGCGGTCTTGGAGCACAAGACGAACCCATTAACGCTGCTGGTGTCGGCGGTTTTTACTGCTCTTCATGCATTACAAGAAAGTGACTTGCCGGCAAAGTAAGCAGAACTGCTTCTCCTTGCTTCCTGCGTACGATAATCATCGAAGTCTGGACCACCGAATAGCGTAGTGGCGTTTGCGAGCCTCGGCAGCAAACGGGGGACAGCGCATCCATCCCGCGTTCGTCCCGTGGTAGATGGCTTATTCGGCGGCCTGGGACGGCATATTTGAGAGCGCGTTTCGTCTCATTGACCCGACCGCCGGGTTTCGGCAGGCGAAGCCAGCGAGTTAATATGAAAGAAGTAAATGAGTCTCGGTTTCTTTCTAAAAAAACTGGGACAGTGATAATATATTCTTTGACAATGAAAAACGCATTTTGTGCTATCCAAAATGAACGAGTTAAATACGCATGTACACAGCAGGCAAATGAACGCGTATTGCACCCGGTTCACTGGTGATTGTGGGTAAGCTCGATCGGCATCTAACTTCTAAACAGAGATTGGCGTCCTTCTGCAGCTGGCGTTAGAGAGTCAATCACATCAGGCTCGATTGCTGTCAAAAGTGCCCGTGGAACAGTGCTTTAAGTTATAACTCTCAAAATGCTGAAATCGCACAAAGCGGCACAAACATGAACGCTGCCGCTTTCCGCACTTGATCTTTAACAGCTACGAGAGTCGCCTCTTCGGATCTTTCGAAAATCTGAACGTCCATTTCGTGAGAGATTTGTGCACTGTGACACGCAACAAACGGGTATTTTGATAGTGAGACACGCGATAACCGGGTGTGCCATCACGCACCTCTGCACACGCAGAAAAAAATAGATGGGGACTCAGAACAGTCATGTTTATAGGAAATGGGAGAAGGAGCAATAATGCGCTTTTCCTACCATTCAATTAATAAAAAAACGCATATTTTCACCAAAAGCAAAACAAACGAAGCTTCAAAGTGAATGTTACCCAAAGGGGCGCGTGAATTTTTAGACATCATCTTTGTTTTCACTAAAACGTTTGCTAATAACAGATGTTATTTATCTATTATTCGTTTGACTTATCGCCAACCACTATTGCAGCCTTCGTATCTTACATTGTGGATTTGCCCGGAATCAGTGATCACGTTCTGCCCCAACACAGTACTATACTACTTGTGGATTAACAAAACCGAGCAAATTTTCATGTCATATAGCCGCATATTGGGTTCTTGGAATAACAGACCCCTCCCACCTTCACTCCGAAACTTTACACAATAAATGTTTTCTCTCTCTCTCGACTATGTTAGTGTGAGAGAAGGAACTTTATTTCAAATTGATAGTCTGTAGTCAGTCAGGTGGAGCCCTCATAGAGACCCACTGGCCGCGGCTGCTCACCCGGCCTAGTCTCCAGGCAAATCATGAAGCGGTGCCTCCCCAGACCACTGTAATTGCGACTGTTTGTCGGGAACGCGCCAATAAGATACTCTATGGGCTGGCCGCTATGTGCATTGGTAAGACATGTTTGTGAGTGTGGCTGTGTGGTGTTCCGGTGCACTCAGACTACATTTTAAGGTTTCGATAAATGATCTGTTAAGAGTAACTGTAATCTGTTAAAAGACGAATTATGCCAAATAACAAATAAACGCATACCAATGCTGCTACTGACCCACTGGCTATATTTCAAATCCTAGGTGCCCAGGAAGAAGCAGTTTCATAACTTACAGCTAAATTCAGATAGGCTGCTTACCCAATAGCCACAAAAATCCGATGGACATCCAATGGTATGTCAATATTGGACATACGTGCGTCCGATGTAGATCACAAAAAATCCACCATCTGCACTATGGACGTCCGTAGGACTTTTATATTCGCGAAAAGATGACAATCCGTTGAATGTCCGACGAGTCACGAAAACCGTACGTTCGGACACAAAACAGATATGCGATTACCTCTTTCGACACGTACACTGGACGTACCTGAGAGTATCGCTAAAATTACCGCACGTTCATCAGACATGCATTGTCTTATGCCACACAATAGGTCGTTCGCCCTCGCCATACGCGATCGGTGAAGGGTTTCGCGTAGGCACTACAACAGGGGCGTTTACGCGGGTGTCTACCTATTGCACATGACAAGAACGAACGTTACATTTTAGCCCGCAAATAAAATCGTGCCCATTGTGAACACCTTGGTTCAGAAGCAATAAACTTGCCAGGTACAATGCATTAACTTGACTGGCTTTTCTTACAGCATCATCATCATCATCATCAGCCTAACTACGTCCACTGCAGGACAAAGGCCTCTCCCATGTCTCGCCAGTTAACCCGGTCCTGTGCTTGCTGCTGCCAATTTATACCCGCAAACTTCTTAATCTCATCTGCCCACCTAACCTTCTGTCTCCCCATAACCCGCTTGCCTTCTCTGGGAATCCAGTCAGTTACCCTTAATGACCAGCGGTTATCCTGGCTACGTGCTACATGCCCGGCCCATGTCCATTTCCTCTTCTTGATTTAAGCTATGATAACCTTAACCCCCGTTTGTTCCCAATTCCACTCTGTTCCCTTCTTGTCTCTTAAAGTTACACCTGCCATTTTCCTTTCCATCGCTCGCTGCGTCGTCCTCAACTCAAGCTGAACCCTCCTTGTAAGTCTCCAGGTTTCTGCTCCGTAGCTAAGTACCGGCAAGATACAGCTGTTATATACCTTTCTCTTGAGGAATAATGGTAATCTACCTGTCATAATTTGAGAGTGCTTGCCAAATGTGCTCCACCCCATTCTCATTCTTCTAGTTATTTCAATATCGTGGTACGGCTCCGCGGTTATTACCTGCCCAAAGTAGACATAGTCTTTTACAACTTGAAGTGCACTATTACCTATCTCGAAGCGCTGCTCTTTTCCGAGGTTGTTGTACATTACTTTCGTTTTCTGCAGAATAATTTTAGGACCCACCTTTCTGCTCTCCTTGTCTAACTCCGTAATCATGAGTTGCGATTCGTCCCCTGAGTTACTCAGCAATGCAATGTCATCGGCAAAGCGCAGGTTACTAAGGTACTCTCCATTAACTCTTATCCCTAACTGTTCCCATTCTAGGCTTCTGAAAACCTCCTGTAAGCACGCGGTAAATAGCATTGGGGAGATTGTGTCCCCCTGCCTTACACCCTTCTTGATTGGTATTCTGTTGCTTTCTTTATGAAGCACTATGGTAGCAGTTGATCCCCTGTAGATTTCTTCCAGGATGTTTATATTGTAGGCATTCATTAAGCACATCTACTATCTTTACACATATTCATTATCATGAGTGGTCGTCATCTTCATCTGCTGTGGGGACTTGGCTTGTCTGAGTTCTGTGCCTTGGGCGTCGTCACTTCATCGTGTCTTCTAGGCCTAATAAAGGTTGCATTCACCGTTACATCAGAAGTGGCGGAGTGTGCTCTACGATCTTCCGTCCTCTCCAAGCCCCATCTGCCTCCTGGAGCTCCGCTCAGGTCGTCGTTTGTACCAGGTGTCCGGTAACATGACTCAGGACGAGCCAACCGGCGCTTCTGCGTCTACCTCCACGGCCCCGGCTACCACGACCTATCCATCATGGATTATCACCGCGCACCAGCGTGAGCCACCCACGTTCACCGGACTTCGAGGTGAAGATGAGAAGGATTGGTTGGACCAGTTCAATCGAGCGAGTTCCACTAACAACTGGGATGATTCAACCAAGCTTCGCCGTGTTCCCTTCTATCTGACAGGCGTAGCGAAAACATGGTTTTTCAATCATGAAACGGACATTACGGACTGGACACGTTTCAAGCAACAGCTTCGCCTAATTTTCGGCACCCCGGTGGTTCGTTCAGCTCTCGCGAAGAAGACACTGGATGCTTGCAAGCAACAATGCAGTGAGTCCTACGCATCGTACATAGAGAATGTGCTTGCTCTCTGTCACCGTTTCTGCATGTCCATGTCTGAATCGGAGAGAGTTCGTCATCTATTGAAAGGGATCGGCACGGTCGCGTTCAATGCCTTGGTCATTCAAAACCCGACTACAGTCGCTGAGGTTGTTGCCACGTGCCAACGCCTAGAGGAACTTGAATCCCAACGGTTACCGTAGGACAGCGCTGAAAACACCACCACGACTGATGCCTCATTGTGTGCCATGATCCGGGCGATTATACGGGAAGAGCTGCAATCTTTCGGCCTCTCAATGACACCGAGTCCACCTCCCCCCTCCAACACCGCTTTGCGCGACGTTATCAAAGAGGAGTTGGCGTCCATGACCAAGCCAGCGTATGTAGACTCTCCAGTACCTCGACTCCAGCTGACGTACGCATAAGTCCTCGCTGGCTCACCACCCGTCGTACAACCGATGCCCGAACACTCGACGCCTGTCCCGCTGACTTCGGTGACTCCGAGTGCGCCTAGCCAGCCCTTTAACCCCCCGTGGCGGCCGCCTCGTCCGATCTGTTATTACTGTGGCTATCGGGGCCACATTGCACGCGTCCGTCGGAAGCGTCAGCAGGACGAGCGTCGTGGATTCGACAACTGCGGACGGGATGATGGGACAAGCTGGTACGCTTTCCAACGTCGTCCTTATGATCCACCGCTATGTCGCTCACCGTCTCCAACTGCGACATCTGAGCCAACCAGTTCTTACCGCTCTACTAGACGCCGCTAACCCTCACCCCTCCGCCGCTCGACGTCTCCATTGCGACCTGTCTCGCAATTCACCAACCAACGCCCGGAAAACTTCGTTCGATGCAGCTTTTCCTCCAAAAGCTGCATCTAACGAAAAGACAGAAATTCCTCCAGTGCGTCCATATAATACAATATCTGTTTTAATAGAAGGTGTGTACGTGGACGCTTTAATAGACACTGGTGCTTGTTTGTCTGTGATTGATCGTTCTTTGTGCTCACGTCTGCGAAAAGTCACCACCCCTTATGATGGACCTACACTGCACGCTGCTCAAGGGGACGCCATTAGACCTGCCGCTATGTGCACCGCTCGAGTTTTCATAGCTGGTCTTCTTCATTTCGTGTAATTTGCTGTGCTGAGTTCGTGTGCCCACCAGCTTATATTAGGCTGGAATTTTCTGTCTACGGCGAACGCTTCCATCTGCTGTCGAGAAAATGTTGTTCATATGATGGAAACTGACTATGCCCTGTATGCGGATGACAAGCCCGTTCGCTTGCTCACTGCTGAAGATACCGAGCTACCACCTGGTCATCAGCGGATAATTGCCATCACTTCTAATGTGATCGACTCTGGTGACGTGTTTGTCCAACCATCTGCACGCTGTCTCGCAAGAGGTATAGCCCTTGCTTCAGGTCTAGCGCCATTCCACAATAGTTCCGGACTTCTCTACGCTACAAACCAGACTTCTGAGAAAATTTTCATTCCTAAAGGCACCACAATGGCTTGCGTTTCTGAATCTCAACCTGTCTCTGTTGTCCCGCTTATGCCAGCGTGTTCTGACCTTCCTTCTATTGGACGTTCATCAAGCGTTTCTGTTTTTGCTGCGACTTAGTCCAGAACTGACCTCTTCACAGACAGATGAGTTGCTTGCCTTGCTACAAAATCATAGGAGATTGTTCGATGCCCATTCCTCATCTCTGGGACAGACGTCCATTATTAGACATCGTATCCAGACCGATGGCACTTCCATCGTACGCCGTCGACCATATCGCGTCTCTTCGTCCGAGCGTGAGATCATTGAATAAAATGTAGCCGATATGCTGCAACGGAACATTATACGTCCCTCCGCGTGTCCTTGGTCATCCCCTGTTGTTTTAGGTGCGATTTTGCATGGACTACAGAGCACTTAATAAGATTACCCACAAGGATGTTTACCCCATGCCGCGCATAGACGATGCTTTGGATTCACTGCAAGGTGCTGAGTACTTCTCAAGCCTAGACCTGCGTTCAGGTTACTGGCAAATACCCATGCACGAGGATGACAAAGAAAAGACAGTGTTTTCAACACCAGATGAGCTGTACGAATTCAACGTCATGCCATTCGGCCTTTGCAATGCTCCAGCAACATTCGAGCGGATGATCGACACAGTTTTACGAGGCTTGAAGTGGAAGACTTGCTTGTGCTATTTAGACGATATTGTTATTTTCTCGTCAACCTTTCCTCAGCACTTGCAGCGACTGGACGAAGTTCTTACGTGCCTTGCAAACGCAGGCCTTCAGCTGAACACCAAGAAGTGCCGTTTTGCGAGCAAGACGATTAAACTGTTAGGCCACATCGTAAGCAAGAACGGTATTCGTCCCGATCCTGACAAGATTTTCTCTGTCCAACACTTCCCGCGTTCTGAAAAAGCCAAAGATTTGCGCAGTTTCCTCGGCCTCGCTTCTTATTTTCGCTGATTCATTCGAGACTTCGCCTCGCTAGCTTCACCATTGCACAAGTTGCTCAGATCAGGCGTCGCCTTTGTGTGGTCTCCTGAATGTGAAGTGGCGTTTGCCCAACTGAAGTGTGCACTCACATTCTAACCAGTCCTCTGCCATTTCGACGAAACCGCGCCTACGCCCATGCATACAGACGCTAGTGGTCGAGGCATTGGTGGAATTCTCCTACAGCGAGACAAATCGTCACGTGAGAAAGTCGTCGCATACGCGAGCCGTGCACTGACCCCTGCCGAAAAGAAATATACCATCACCGAACAGGAGTGCCTAGCGGTCGTATGGTCGATACAAAACTTTCGACCTTATCTCCACGGCCGCCACTTTACTGTGGTTACGGACCATCACGCCTTGTGCTGGCTCTCGACAATCAAAAACTTGTCCGGCTGCCTTGGTCGCTGGATTCTTCGCTTACAAGAATACGACTTCACGATCACATACAAGTCGGGAAACAAGCATGAAGACGCCGACGCGCTTTCGCATTGCCCGCTCTCTTCGGAGCCACTTAACAAACCCGCCACTGCCGCACTCGAGAAGCTTTCGGCCGTCTCTTCCCTACATGTTCTTTCGTCATAAGCTACTGTGGACCCAACTTCTCCAAGCGAGTGTGGTTTGTTCTTATCGCACCAACGTGCTGACCCTTACTGTCGGCGCATCATGGACCGTCTTGACGGGACTTGCTGACCCCCTAACGCCCATCTTCGCCGACAGCTGACGCAATTCAAGCTCAACTACCACGTCCTGTACCGTCATATCTACCACCCTGATGGTTAACACTGGGTGCCCGTTCTACCTCACTCTCTTCGGGCTCAAGTCCTCAAGACAGATCACGACGACATGTCTGCTGGACACATGGGCTTCCAGAAAACGTATGACCGCATATGATGTCACTACTACTGGCCGCGCTTGTCCACCTGTGTCGCGAAAAACGTTGCCTCATGCGCCCTTTGTCAGCGTCGCAAGCTACCTACATCAACTCGAAGTGGACAATTACAACCGCTCCCGTGTCCCCTGCAACCATTCGAGGTAGTTGGCATTGACCTGTATGGTCCGCTTTCTATGACTGTCACGGGAAATCGATGGATAGTTACAGCTGTCGACCACCTGACCCGCTACGCCGAAACAGCTCCCCTGCCTTCTGCATTAGCTTCGGAAGTGGCCGACTTCATCCTTCGAGCAATAATCCTTCGACACCGAGCTCCTCGTGTAATCCTGAGCGACCGTGGAAGAGTATTTCTTTCAGAACTCGTCGAAGAAGTGCTCAAGGCATCCGGCACTACAAACAAAACAAGCTCCAGTTACCATCCTCAGATGAACGGCCTGACTGAGCGCTTTCATCGTACACTGTCAGGTATGATAGCGATGTATATCAAACCCGACCACAGAAACTGGGACACCATTTTGCCATTTGTCACTTTTGCGTATAATACCTCTGTACAGCGCACAACCGGTTACTCGCCATTCTACCTCATCCACGGTCGCTTCCCCTCTTCTTTCCTCGATGTTTCGTTATTCTCTGCGCCTGTCGAACCATGTTCATCTTCAAGTGAAGAATACGTGTCTCGTCTACTTCATTGCCGCCAGCTGACTCGCGTCAACACATAAGCCAAGCATGCAGGATCGCAAGCTTGAATATGATGCCTCTCATCGTGCCGTGTCTTTCAGTCCTGGCGACGAAGTCCTCCTTCTTACACCCATTCGCACTCCCGGACTGTGCGAGAAGTTTCAATTACGTTTTATTAGCCCCTACACTGTTTTGGAGCAAACGTCTCCTGTGAATTATCGCGTGGCACCCGTTCTTCTTCCGACGGACCGCCGCTACAGGGCAGCAGAAATAGTCCACGTATCCCGCATGAAGCCTTTCATACGGCGTTGCTCTTCGCTTTAAACTGCGGCCAAGAACTGTGGTCAGGATGACCGCTCTCACGAGGGGGGGAAGTTAGTG
Source organism: Rhipicephalus annulatus (assembly GCA_013436015.1). Lineage (NCBI taxonomy): Eukaryota > Metazoa > Arthropoda > Arachnida > Ixodida > Ixodidae > Rhipicephalus > Rhipicephalus annulatus. Next base: position 205,141 of record WOVY01010868.1, on the reverse strand, counting down.
TAGGAATTCATTAAGCACATCTACTATCTTTACACATATTCATCATCATGAGTGGTCGTCATCTTCATTTGCTGTGGGGACTTGGCTTGTCTTAGTTCTGTGCCTTGGGCGTGGTCACTTCACCGTGTCTTCTGGGCCTAATAAAGGTTGCCTTCACCGTTACATCACAATATATACTTCATCGACGCCCTGAGTCCGCAGTGTCTGCATGACGGCTGATATTTCTACTGAATCAAACGCCTTCTCGTAATCTATGAAGGCTATGTATAGTGGTTGGTTATAATCTGAGCATTTCTCTATTACCTGATTGATAGTAGGAATGTGGTCGATTGTTGAGTAGCCTGTTCGAAATCCCGCTTATTCCTTTGGTTGATTGAATTCTAATGTTTCCTTTACTCTGTTAACAATTACCTTTTTAAATATTTTGTATACTACAGAGAGCAAGCTGATCGGCCTGTAATTCTTCAAGTCCTTGTCATCTCCTTTCTTATGTATTAAGATGATGTTAGCATTCTTCCAAGACTCTGGTACTCTTCCCGTCAGGAGACATCTCGTAAACAGGGTGGCTAGTTTTTCTAAGACAATCTGTCCTCCATCTTTCAGCATATCTGATGTTACCTGATCCTCACCAGCAGCTTTGCCTCTTTGCATGCTCTCCAAAGCTTTTCTGACTTCTTCTATCATTACTGGTGGGGTGTCATCTGGGTTACTTCTAGTTCTTATAGTATTAAAGTCGTGGTTATCCCGGCTACTGTACAGATATCTGTAAAACTCCTCCGCTATTTTAACTATCCTATCCATATTGGTAGTTATTTTGCCTTCTTTGTCTCTTAGTGCGTACATCCAATTTTTGCCTATTCCAAGTTTCCTCTTCACTGCTTTGACGCTTCCTCCGTTTTTCAGAGCGTGCTCAATTCTCTCCATGTTATACCTTCTTACGTTGGATACCTTACGCCTATTAATCAACTTCGAAAGCTCTGCCAGTTCTATTTTGTCTGTTGTACTTGAGAATTTCATGATTTGGCGCTTCTTAATGAGATTCTTCGTTTCCTGGGAAAGCTTGCCAGTGTCCTGACTAACTACCCTGCCTCCAACTTCCACTGCACACTCCGTATTGATACTCGTCAGATTATTATTCATTGTATCTATGCTAAGGTTGGTTTCCTCACTAAGAGCCGAGTACCTGTTCTGAAGCGAGACTCTGAATTCCTGTACTTTCCCTCTCAGTGCTAGCTCATTGATTGGCTTCTTGCATATTAGTTTCTGTCGATCCTTTTTCAAGTCTAGGCGAATTCGAGACCGTACCATTCTATGGCCACTGCATCCTACATTGCCAACCACTTCCACATCCTGCACGATGCCTGGGTGTTCACTCATTATAAAGTCCATTTAGTTCTTATTTTCGCTTAGGGCTCCTCCATGTCCACTTACGGTTTCCTCGTTTTCTGTAGAAGGTATTCAAAATCCGTAAATTATTGCGTTCTGCGAATTCTACTAGTAGCTATCCTCTGGCGTTTCTGGTACCGATGTCATAGTCTCCTACAGCCTGGTCTCCAGCCTGCTTCTTCCCTACCTTTGCATTAAAGTCTCCTATCAGTATAGTATACTGTGTTTTTACCTTACTCATTGCTGATTCCACGTCTTCATAGAAGCTTTCAACTGAAGCATTATCATGGCTGCATGTAGGTGCGTAAGCCTGTACCACCTTCATCTTGATTCTTTTATTCAGTTTAATTACGATACCTACCACCCTTTCATTAATTCTGTAGCGACGAGAGAAGAGGAGACGTGAGATGACGTCGAAGGCGGCCGATGGGGCCGAGCCGATCTCACCGCTTTATTGCAGGCCTGAAGCGGAGCCACGTCGACTACCAGCGTCCGCCACGCCAGGCGTGTCAGCTCGTTCTAATTCTCGCGCAGCTCGAGCTATCATACGCTGCACGAGAGGCGCGGCGCGGTGATTGAGAAATGATGATGATGATGATGATGGCGCTACAGGGCTCCCCCCCTAGCGCTTTGCGCGATTTGAAAACATATGAAAAAGAAAGAGACTATATACATGAACGAAAATCGGCAAGGTGTCCGTTTAGGAAGTCCAGTTTGTGAACATTTATGGGCCATCCGTAAGCAGTGTGTCTCCGGTGGGCGACTCTGGGAGAAGCGCAAGGGACGAAGAAGGAAGTGCCGGGTCGCTGTGTTCATAGACACGTCCATCCCACAATTACGCGGCGGGACCATTCGAATGCGCACCCACCGTTTCGAGTAGACGCGGCTGACAAACGTGCCCACAGCTGGAGCTGTGTACAGGCGCTGAAGAGCTCGCGCCGGTAATGTGGGCGAAATAGTGTGAATGGTCGGAACGCACCCATGATGACCGAGCACTGAAGTTTCACAGCCACAGCGGGGTCTCCGACAGCGCACAGGGTGCCGAGCCTGCTGTCGACAAGGAGCAACGTCGCGGTCGTGCTGGTGCGGACGTCTCTGTCGATGAAACACCGGCCTCCGCGTAGCACTGCGACCGGCATGCCGGGGCGTGTGGCCGAGTCGACGGATGTGGAAACGCCGTGCATTGCGGCTAGTCATGTGCACGGCAAGTGGTTGGCCCTTGCGTCGGGAAAACCTCGTAGGTGTTTGCGCCGTCTTGAAGGCCAAAGCTGCAACGCACGGCTGCATAGCAGGACGCTTGAAAAGGGGACGTTGTGTTTTACGGCGAACGCGATGATTTCTTCTGTGCGCTGTCAAGTGTGGTAGACAGGCAGTAGGATTGGGCGTCGTCGCTCGTGTCACCAACGAGCCCGCGTTGCGAACACACGTCTGGTAGTTGCCGTCCAGCGTCAAAGGCTCCGAGGGATGGTTGTGGAGCCCAGAAGTCGTGGCCTGGGGGTTGAATGGCGTGCCCGTGCTCGTCGCGGCAGCCTGGTGGTTGTCCGCCTGCATGGGTGGTACAAAACGTGCGGTCTGTCCGGCAGCATCCCGGAAGTTCGGTCGTAGCATGTCACGGGCAGGAACTTCAGCTGCGGGAGACGTTGAGGTAGGTGATAGTGGCTGCCTGCAAGACGTATGGCGCGTTAAGGCCGGTTGAGAGTCATCTTCGGACACCGTCGACGGCGATGCCTCCGCGATTGGGGGGCGAATAGCAGGCACGACGATGTCCGTAGTTGCGGCAGGCTCCAAGGCGTGTGGCGAGGTTGCCGTCGTGAATACTGACCTGCCTGAGTTGTCTGGGGTGGAGGAAGACGTGCAAGTGGCCGGCACGAGTGACAGACCTGCGTTCGCGGGCTCCAAGGGGACGCCTCTCTCGGTGCTGAGACCAGTCGAAGTGGGAGCGTCGTCTACCTGGTCGTCGTGCTCAGGTGCAGATTTGGATCTTCGTGCGACTGGATCCGAGGTAGGAGGAGTAGTCGAAGCCGGGGTACAGAGGTAGCGGTCAGTGGAGGGCTGCGGACCGGTTCGTACCTTGCTCTGCGACGCCGGGGAAACCTGCCTGGTGCGGGTAAATGGAAGCGGACGGTATGTGTTGCCGCTGCGGGCGAGCACCGCAGTGCAGAGGGAATCGTAAGGCTGCGGGCTGGTGCTTGAAGTGGCAGCGAGATGGCGCAACTCGACCGGTAGGGCGTCGAGAAGAATGGCATGCATTAGCAGCTGGTCCGTGATGCCATTCACCGCAAGAACGGCGTCGAGCTGCATAAACCATACCTTGGGGTAAGTTGATTGGTACGGCGGCACTGGTGGGCAGAGTTGGGGGAACATGGCCGCGGGCCGCTCGGTGAAGGGCGTGTTCTCTGGGTCACCAATGTAGCGTCCGGGTCACCAATGTAGCGACGAGAGAAGAGGAGACGTGAGATGACGTCGAAGGCGGCCGATGGGGCCGAGCCGATCTCACCGCTTTATTGCAGGCCTGAAGCGGAGCCACGTCGACTACCAGCGTCCGCCACGCCAGGCGTGTCAGCTCGTTCTAATTCTCGCGCAGCTCGAGCTATCATACGCTGCGCGAGAGGCGCGGCGCGGTGATTGAGAAATGATGATGATGATGATGATGGCGCTACAATTCTATAGTATTCCTCTATGTTGCCAGCTATGTTTCTGCGAATTAGGAACCCCACTCCCAGTTCTCTTCTGTCAGCCAAGTCCCTATAGCAAAGGACGTGCCCATTCTGTAGCACCGTATAAGCCTCATCTGCCCTCCTAACCTCACTGAGCCCTATTATATCCCATTTAACACCTTCTAGCTCCTCGAATAGTACAGCTAGACTTCCCACACTAGATAAGGTTCTAGCATTAAACGTTTCCAAGTTCGGGTTCCAATGGCGGCCTGTCCGGATCCAGAGATTCTTAGCACCCTCTGCTGCGTTGCAGATCTGACCACCACCGTGATCAGTTGCTTCGCAGCTGCTGGGGACTGAGGGCCGTGAGTTATTTGACGTATGCATGTGACAGGTAGTGGCCAGATACTGCACCAGAGTGAGGGAGTGCGTTCTCTGGTGAGGGAGTGCGTTCCCGGCGGTGGTTACCGGTGAGGCCGCACCCCAAGCCTCTTAATGCAGTTCCATCACCACGCGGATTTTTATTTATTCGTTTGGGAAGTGCGCGGCACCGGCATTTGAACCACGAACCTTTTGCATGCGAGGCGGATGCTCTAACCACTACGCCATCGCTGCAATTTTTTTTCATGGTATTTATTAAAGTACTTGGGCAATGAAGACAATATCAAGCGAACAAAAGTACAATCAAATCGCGAAAGTAAGCGCTCAAGCGTTACTCATAAACACTAAATGGCTAACACAGCGTGAGTTCCTCACATAAAGAGTTCTTCACATCGTGTTATACAAACAAAAAAGGGGTGAGGTCAAACAGTTCTCTAAGACGGAGTACCAGTCCGGTCTAAAGCCTTGCTCGTCGTAGATGTTTTTTAGGTGGATAGCCATTTGAATGAAGTGTGCGCTTGAAGAGGTGGTGGGCTCTGCATTGCGGTCTTGCATTCGTGTCTTCTACAAGCTGTGCAAATCCATGAGGAAAAACATATCATATGGTACTTCATCAAGTGTTGCTGGCAGAAGATAACGTATTGTGTGAGAATTAATGACGAAACGTTTTTTCAGTGCTCGCTGAAAGACATCCCAAAATAGTATGGCATCTTTGCAGCTAACAAAGCAATGTTCAATCGTTTCCGGCACATCACATAGACGGCAGTTAACAGACGGAATGAAAATACCTTTTCTTTCTAACCAAGTGTTTACCGCCAATGTTTCAGAGTGGAGTTTATAGAAGAATGTTTTTGAATTCGGTGGAATGTACATTTTGCGCACTCGCTTCAGCACATCGTGACCAGGAAGATTGGCGTACAGTGAACGGTACAATGGAGGTGGGAAGAGTGTACTCAGTAGGTCCTTATAAAGCACCTTGCGTGTTACTTAGTACAGGTATTCTACAGAGAAGCCAGCTTTAAGGAACTGAACTGCGAGGTAAACTTCCTGCATGAATCCCCACAAGCATGGGCGTTCGGAGAAGTTGGATGAAACAATTAAATCTGGTAAGCAATCAACAAGTGTAACCTGCAAGAAGGAACGGATTACAGGATGGGAATTGTCTCGAAAAAAGAAGAATCGGGACACTATTTGCCATAGATAAAGGTGTTTTAGTCCTAACCCACCCTCACTAACTGGCTTGAATATATTATCACGACGCATGGGCTCAAAAGTCGAAGACCATATGAAAGTAGCGAAACTCCGATGAAAGCGTTGTATATAGAATCTTGCGCAATGAATAGAACTTCTAGGCCTAGAAGTTCTATATGGATTACCAACTAGCCCAATCCCACACTTTACTTAAGTGCAATGAATAGGTTGCAATACATAGTAAAGTTTTGTCGCTAAGAAAGTATTGCAAGCTTCAGCTCTCCGAAATATCGAAAGTCGATAGGGCACAAATGTCTGGGCCTGTCGTTCAAGCTTAGGGACACGTTCCTTCCAGTAATGCGCACTGAATCTATATGCATGCAATGGTACACCGAGGTATGTTGGAGGAGTTCTTGTCCAATTAATCCCTGCAAAGTGGTTCGGTGTGCTACCCCACAAGCCAAACCACAGTCCTAAACTTTTAGAGGCATTTAAACGAGCTCCTGATACTACGCCAAACTTTTCAATAGTATATACCACATTTTCGACGCTTGGTTTATCTGTGCAAAAGAATGCGACATCATCTGCATAAGCCAATACTTTAACCTCACTGCCTAATATTCTAAAGCCATGAATGCAACTCGACTGTATTATGCTTAAGCACAGTGGTTCTAGATAAAGTGCAAATAAAAGAGGTGACATCGGGCATCCCTGTTTTACAGAAGAACGAATAGAAACTGGCTTGGAGAGTTGACCATTAACTATCAGACGAGTTGAGCATTCATTATAGCATAATTTAACGCCTTTAAGAACAACTTTGCCAACATTAGCTTGTTCGAGAAGAGAAAAAAGGAAGGAATGACGAACACGATCAAAAGCTTTTCCAAGGTCTACCTGTAGCATTGCAAGATGTTTTTGAGAACCATGACAGTATTGAAGCATTGTTCGAGCGACATGTATATTGGTTTGTATGGATCGACCTCTGATCCCACATGTCTGATGAGACCCAATGAGGATCGACATAGCAAATTGCAACCTATTTGCTAATACTTTTGCGAAAATTTTGTAGTCCACATTTGACAGCGATATTGGTCTGTAGCCCTCAACGAAGCGAAGTTTTTCCTTGTCAGTTGTTTTCGGTATTAACACAGTGTGACTTTTGCAAAAAGATTGTGGGAGTGTATCCATGTCGTAACTCATCTGAAAAATATTCAGCAATATAGGAGCAAGCGTTTTCTTGAAAACTTTGTAAAATTCGCCTGAGATGCCATCAGTCCCCGGTGTTTTCAATAAAGGCAAGTTGTCGATTGCTTGCTCGATTTCCTGTAGAGTAATGGGCCCATTAATGACTTCACAATCACTGTCCTTCAAGGGGTTCACAAGAGAAACAAAACTAGCCTTGAGGTGATAGTCAGGATCATCAGAGGGGGAGCTAAATAAGCTGTTATAGTACGTTTCGAATGCCAAAGTAATGTCTCCGTTATCTTTTATGAGCACATCGTTAAAGTACAAGTCTGGAATAACTTTAGAAATCGCATGGCGTTGCTCATCAAGTAAAGCTTGGCGCGTCGGTTGCTCAGAATTTAAAGTGCGCTGGTTCTGAGATCTAATACGTGCCCCTTGGTAGCGAGCAGCGTCATATCTCTATAGTTGGCACTTAATATTCTCAATATCTTTGATGTACTTTCCCGGCATTTCGCATTCCATCTCATAAAGATTGCAAAGACTTTTAACAAGTATCTTTTCATCATTCTTTCTATATAAAGACTTAACAGCCCCAATTTCTAAAGCTATAGAGCGAACTTCTTGTTTAAAAAGCTCCCAAGCAGCGAAGATATGAAAACCAATCAAAAAAGATTGCCTCAATGCCATCTGGACGAGATTCATGAATTCCTGATCACAGAGGAGCTTCGCATTCATTTTCCAAAGGGCCCACTGGGACGGAATTGTTTGTGACGATTTTCGCCAATTTGCGCTATGACAATACAATGGTCTGAGAATGATACAGCTTCGGTGCTGCAGGAAATTTTACGAGATAGGAGTGATGAGGACACGTAAATCCGGTCAAGGCGAGCATGAGAGCTGCCTTGTACTCTTGTATATGCTGTTGCCCGATTCGAGACCCCGATGTCAATTAGTCCTGCATTATCTACGATACCAGATAAAAGCTCACCACTCCTGTCTCTCTTTCCAGACGAATTATAACGATCAATAGCTTCACATACGCAGTTGAAATCTCCCATAAGTACCGTGCATCTGTCGACGTCAATTAAATTACGCGCTTTTTCAAATAACTCAAGCCGTTTTGGAACATCATTAAACGCATATAGATTGATAATTCTCCATGGCACTCCTTGCAACAAAAAATCACAGCATATATACCTGCCCTCTTCATCAACACTAGTGCACAATGCTGAACAGGGTAGGCTTTTTCTCAGAAACAACCAACAGCCCGCAGATAAACCTTTAGCACGTCAGACACACACATTAAACTGAGACAGAAAAGGCCGCAGAGCCTTCTCGGTCTCTTCCTCGCTCTCGATCTTTGTCTCTTGGATGGCGACAAAGTCGAGACGCTTCCGATTGAGAAGTCTACAGAGTTGTGCTTGTTTCTGCGAAGACCTAAGGCCGCGTACGTTCAAGGTGGCAAATATGAGTCGCTCAGACTGCGCCATGGTGACTACCTTCTAATTCGCTTATCGTCCCACTTGATCAGTCCCAAGAGTTGGCGCTGAGGCTTCCCGTGAGCCTCCAGCAGGCCTCCTAGATCGGGATCGGCGACACTTCCCCTTTGGCCTGGACTTTCGGCGACGGCGTGACTCCCCAGTCACTGACGCTGGGTCACTCCCTTTGCTTGAATCCGAGCTGGACGATGCGCGACGTTTCAGTATTGCTGTATCCGTAGAGATCTGCATATCATCTTCCGACACTGCACCATGATGAAAAAGCTGCTGCGGAGCTGCAGCGCAAGCAGGTGATGAACTTTCTGCGGCATCCAGCCCAGAGTCTCTATCTTGTACTGGTGGTTTTTCGGCTGGTGGTTTTTCGGTGGGTCAGCGCAACAGCACTCTCCAAAGGAACTCCTACTTGTGCTAGGGGTGGTGCGGAGTCGTTTTGGGTATGCTGCTTGCATGATTCACTTGGCTCTTTGCACGCAGAAGTTTCAACTGTGTCAACAGCGAGGGTCTTTCTTTCCTCTTCTGGATTCCTTGTGGTAGAGCTTGCAGCATATGACATTGACGGAGTGTCTCCCGTTGCATCCAAAACCTCGGTGGCATCCATAATATGCTCTTGTAGGTTATCATCTGGCTGTTTTGTGTGCTGTCGCAGCTTGTTGGCGTATGTCATAACACAATCTTCGGCCGAATGACCGAAGCGTCGACAGTTGTCACAGCGAGGGGTCCTGCAGTTTCGACGGATGTGTCCAACCTTACTGCACCGAAGACAAAGTGGTGGGCGGCCAGGTATCAGGACGAGGCTTTGCACTCCGCAGACAACAAGAATGTAAGGAATATCCGCAATGCGAACTCCATCAGCAAGGGACAAAACAACATCCCTATTTAGCGTCCGCATTTGTTCCATGTCCGGTACTTTCCAGCTTTCTTGTGATATTGTCTTGACCTTCCCAAAAGCATGCAGTGCCTCGCACACATAGGCGTCCTCCAAGCGCTCAGGAAGCCACATAAGCTTCAACTTCACTTCCGTGGGCTCCGGGTCTATAACGAGGCATCGACGACTTTTGACGAAAACGAAAAATTCGCCTTTTGTGACCAACTTTGTTTTCGTCAGCGTTGACTTGCATGTGACCATCCAAACATGAGACATTTGAAGTTGACCTATGGAGCTTATTTCCTTCAAGTCAATGATGTCCCGAAGAGCATCTCTAAAATCTTGAACCCGGTAGGGGCGACCAGCTAAGTCCGCATGTAGAAAGACAGAGTCCACAACAAGCTTACCGGTGGGAAGGCGAGGAAGTACAATACGGTAGTCGTTTCCGCTGGCTGAAGCCTGAGCAGCACCTCGGCCCATGGCTGATAAATCCTTCGAAGCGGAGAACATGAAAAACGCGTTTTGTTTTGTTTTGTTTCCCTGGGATTATGGCTCATACCCACTCAGGGGGATTGGCCAAGAAAGTGTAGTGCAGTTTTTCTGTGATCATTTTAACTTTGTGTAATGAATTGGTATTATAATAAGACTAAAGTAAAAATAAGAACAACATAAAAAGAGCAAACGGAAGAAAAATAAAAAAATCAAGTTGAGCAATTTTGAGATTTGATGTAATATGATTACTACTCAGCTCCGTTCAGAACGTCGTCTTCCTCTTTATCCTACGCCATCGCTGCAACCTACTATAACCTGTGCTAGAGTAGTCTGTTGAACTCAGGGGAAACCCCTCAGGGCAAAAACCTCTCTTACATCATAACATGTTGCAACTAAGATATCAATCGAAATAGGGAAGAAGCAAGAAAGGAAGTGACAGACCCAGTAAGGAGTTAAGTAAACTATATTTATTTTTAAAGAACTGCAAAAGACTAAAAAAACAAACAAGTTTTTCCACACGAAGTTTTATACACAGTGAACACAGTAATCTAAATTACTTGCTAATTATTACTCAAAACTGACACCACAGCTCCTTTGCTTGCAATCTGGGGAGCTGCATCAATAGAGCTAGTACTCCTTTTGAAAGATCTACATTAACTGCAACAGAATCAATGCCTCGAATGTTCTTTACAAATATCAGTGAATGCTCAAGTCTGGTGGCAAGGCAGTAGTAACCATGCATCTATACAGGCTCACAGTCGTCAGGGCAACCTTATTTTCTCGATATGTGGTTTTAGGAATGCATATGTAATCTGCAACATGACGTGCACAAAAAAAGCCGTCTTGTTTGAGAAGCTTTTGCAACTCTGTGAGCACTTCTTTTCTTACTAAGTTCTCAAGAGTCTCCTTTCTAGTACCTCTAAAAAGCTGTATTCGTGAGCTACTTAAACTACTTAGCCTCGAGTATTCTGGGAGCGTGTAGCCGACTGGCAGCTACATGAAGAATTGCTTGCGCACAGCACAGAGTCATTCATGTTAGAAAAATGAGCACCTTCAGAAGGCTTCTGGCCTCAAGCACAGCTTCGTGTTCTGGAAGAAATAGCCTCTAGCATTCCGCGAATAGTGTCAAACAGCATTTTATCGCTCCACGAGCGCGCTGCGTTGTCTTTAACCTCAAGTACTCTTGTCTTGTGGGCAGGGAACGCAACAGCGTGCGCACGCAGGCAATTCAGAAGTATAGCGGCACTAAAACTCTCTAACATAATGCTAGAGAGTGCCATATGTGCGCATTACGTTTACGCAAGCCTCAATCTTTTCCGCATGACAAGAGCGACTGTTCTTTTATGGCACGAAAACAAGATCGCGCCTTTAATGAACGTAATCCCTCATACAAAAGCGTGTCCAGCGTTTGGCACACCCGGCCCGTACTCCCTTGAAATATTTTTTCGCCATGGCATAAATAGCGTAAAATGACCACTTGCTTGCCCTGACCCATCCTCCCCACGAAAAAAAATCAGCCTGTGCCCTTGCCAGGTTTAATGCTTCGGTAGCATCACCTTGCCTGGCTTTTCTGACAATGTAGTATGCTGGAACTAAGATATCAAGCAAATAAGGACGTGACAGATAGTATACGGGGTGCAGCAATCTATATTCATTTTAAAGACTTTAAATGACTTTCGAAATCAATATAAGCATTCACATAAAATTTCATGAACAACGACGATCATATGATGCACACCAAGTCCTGTTGAAGAAAATGCACTAGCGGTCGCGTTAGCAGGCGCGGTCCCAAGCCCAATGTCTTGCACAAACAGCAGGGACGAAAAGCTGTATACAAGAAAAGTTAAGTAAACGACTTCTGAGTTCGAAGACATCAGACAGATTTCTAAATGCCGATCTGACTGATAAAATGCTGTCATGTATTTGCAAATAACAATCGATCATAACTAAACTCCGGCGAGGTGCGTATACGGTAGAGAAGCAGCACTTATATCCAGCCAGTCACCGATGTGGTTGTAAGCACGAAGCCGTCGAACCTAAAAAGTTCGCTGTGCTGTAACTGATTCTGGACACTTCAGGAAGCGCTTCAATGTGAAAACTCTTCCACGTGTCAAAGCAGTGCTAAGACACGTGGGCCGATCACAACAGCCCTCTGATAATGCCTTTGTTCTTACACACCGACCACATTTTGGTCGGTGTAAGTGTCGCCGTAAGTGGTGATCAGAACATATAGCATCGCAACGGGAAAAGAAAGTCCTCATGACGGACCCTTCGTGCTCGACCAAGTGACGAGAGACTAAAAACAAAAAAACCTCTCGTATCGCGTTTTTCCCGGTAAACTGTTGTTTCCAACTTGCCATTACAAGTACTGCGGACAAGTACGCAGATCCCAAAATGCCAGGCATTCTCCTTCTTTTCTTCATAGGTAAACTGAATGGCAGGATGTACGCAGTTCAGTGCCTCATGGAAAGCAACCAGATTTGCCCTCTTCAGTCGGTAGATCTTGTACACGTTCCAAATTTGGACGGGGGTGTTCCATTCTATAGTATATTGAGTCCCGCTTGATTGGCCCATTTGAGCCTTGAGGAATGCCGTGACTTTCTATGTCATGCGAGCCAAATTCGGACAAAGGCGTTTCGTTCCAGTGAGTCTCACGCGATAGGCCCATTTGAGCCGTGACGAATGCTGTGACGTCCTATGTCACGTGAGCCAGTGTGTCACATGTCTGTTTTCGTCCGTTTTTCGGACAGAGGTGAAGGAACGGTAGCGCAGACCGTCCGAAATGAAATTGATGAATTTAAATGGCTCGGAGGCGGCATAAATTGGATAGAAATGTAAGCGCTTCGCACACTTTCAGTATCCGGGTACTTTGAGAACATGGTGTCGCAGCGGGCCTCATGCACATCGTCTGTGGCTCAATCCCCCTCCTTTGTCGTAGCCACCCCATCTGTGTGTTCATGTCCGTTGTCGTAGACAGACAGACAGACAGACAGACAGACAGACAGACAGACAGACAGACAGACAGACAGACAGACAGACAGACAGACAGACAGACAGACAGACAGACAGGCAGACAGGTGAGAGGAAAGACAGATAACCATACATGCAAACGGACAGACGAATGGATGAACGGGTGGCTGGAGGATTCACGGTTTACCGATGAAACCCTTTCAAGCTTCACCCATCATAACTCACTGCGTGGATATGCTGTGAGTTTTTTTTTCTGGGCAGGCACTTCATGCTTAAGCGCGTCACTTAGCTCCCGCCATAGCCACCACCAGTTGGCGATAGTGAAATCGTAACCAAGCTCGATTGCTTTCGTTGCGAGCTGGGGATGCTCCTCCATGAACGCGAGCACCATCTCGCCTTGAGCCTCGGAAACGCGGGGGAGACGCTATTTTAGATGCGAAGCATCTAATACTCGAGGCTTGTAGTGCGGCGCCGTCCGCAAGCTTCCTCCTCCTTCTTCCACCATCTGTGCATCCCTTCCTCCTCTACACACCCCGCGCGCTTCACTCCTCCACCATCTGTGCACCCTTCCTCCTCTACACACCGCGTGCGCTTCTCCTCTTCACGAACATTCGCTAGCTGTATAATGTAGCGCGCATGCGCCGTCACGCTTCGAGAACATCGGCAGCTGACGCGCGCGCATGCGCCGTTGCGCTTCTTCCCCTTCTCGAACATTCGACAGCTGACGCGCGCATGCACCGTCACCCACCATCTGTGCCGCACGCGCTTCTCCCCTTCGAGAACATTCTACAATTCTCCTGATTCTCCAGTGGACGCGCATGCGCCGTCGCGCTTCGAGAACATTCAACAGCTGACAGTGCATGCGCCGTCGCGCTGTATATATACTCAAGGTCGGCGCTCGCTCGCTCAGTTGCCGCTCGTCGGTTGGTTTGTACGGCGCGTCGACGTCCAAGGTCGCGGTGAAATGAATTCCAACGAATCCACAAACACAATGATCGACGTCCCTTCGACCAGCGCCGTCCTTTCGCATACGTGTGTACGTGTTCACTCATTTAACACCCCCTCCTACAACCACGTTAACCAATTTAGCCATCGACCCAAGTAAGTCGCAATTTAACACCCCATTTCACAACCACGTTAACCAATTTAGCCATCGACCCAAGTAAGTCGCACTTTAACACCCCGTTAACCAATTATATGCTCCGCATCCTCCTCAGTGTTCCCCCGAGGGAAGCTGCGGGCAATCTTTTTGGCTACCTGTAGTCTGTAGACACGGAGGAAGGAAAGATCCAGCGGCCATGCCAGTGCATTAGACGCGCATCTCCCGCTTTTGCGCACGTGTAGACACAGTGCATCTATGCAGTGCTTCCACGACGTCAGTTCACCCGCGTCATCGCCGTGCCTGCGCTGCGTGGCGTTCTGATTGGCTGTGGCAAAGGGGCGAGCTTCGGCAGGCGAGAACGATCGGCCTTGCCGCCTGCTTTTTCTTCCACTTTTGCCTCCGAGAGAGGGGTTTTTCTCGCTTTCTGCGTTGCCACCTCGCACTTTGGCCGCCCCTCTTTCGGTGTAATCGAGCTTTTAACGTCCCAATAAATAGCGGCGTCGCCTAGCATCATTTCAAAATAATAATGGGAAAAGTACGTTTCAATGGCACCGCATTCTACATTCAACGTTTGAAAATTAGTCTCAACACATTCTAGTAGTAATCAATATAGTTCCGAATTTCTCAACATGTTAGAAACACTTTTCATTATGGTACCCAAGGGATGTCAATATTGTGACGCAGGCCTCCATTTCATATTGGCTGTTCACTTCCGCTCGTCCTCGTGACCAATGCGCATCGCCCACGTTTTGACGTAACGAACGGAATGCCTCCGTCAGAATTTGGAACGTGTACAAGATTGCACCAAGATTGACTGTTCGCTTCCCCTCTTCCTGATGACCAATGTGGATCGTCCCGTTTTAGTCGTAACGAACAGAACGCCTCCGTCCGGATTTGAAACACGCACAAGTCTGCACCAGTGACGAAGGTGTCATTAATGTACCTATGGTACAGTTTCAACTGGAAAGGTATAACCTCCAGCGCCCGTGTTTCAGGTGATCCATCGTTAAGTTGGCATTGGGGACGGAGACTGGACTTCCCATAGTGCAACCTTTAATTTAGTGGTAAACCATGTTGTTGAAACAGAAGTTCGTTTGTTTTAGACAGAACCTCAACAGAAATACGATCTCCTCCACCGACATCGACGTAGGGCTTTGCAGATTTCTTTCCTCTTTCAACCGGGCCTCAGCAACCTTAATTGCCAGGGCAACAGGGACATTTGTGAACAAGGAAACAACATCAAGTATATAATTACATTAAATCACCAAGCTGTTGCGCTTGCACGACAGTTCAAACTCCCAAGAGTTTTTGTCTGACTAGCCATTGTTCTCGGCTAACGGTCTAAGCAACCCAACCATAAACTTTCACAAGTTGCCAGTTGGTGACTCAATGAATTGATGTATGCATGTGGTAGGTAGTGGCCGAATACTGAACCAGGGTGGTCAATCCTTCTCTGGTGAGAGAGTGTGTTAGCGGTGGTGGTCACCGGTGACGCCGCACCCCAGGCCCCTTAATGCAGTTTCATCGCCACGCGGATTTTTTTTTCGGTTGAGAACTGCGTGGCACCGGAATTCGGGCCACGCACTTTTTGCACGCGAAGCTGATGCCCTAACCACTACGCCATCACTGCCTCAGATTGTGTTAGAAAAACTACCCACCCTGTTTATGAAGTGTTGCGTGACGGGAAGAGTACCAGAATCTTGGAAGAATGCTAACATCATCTTAATACATAAGAAAGGAGATGAAAAGGACTTGAAGAATAATAGGCTGATTAGCTTGCTCTCCATCGTCTACAAGCTATTTATAAAGGTAATTGTTAACAGAATTAACACATTAGAATTCAATCAGCCAAAGGAAAAAGCAGGATTTTGAACAGGCCCTCAACAATCGACCTCATTCATACTATCAATAAGGTAATGGAAAAATGCTGAGAATACAGCCAACCACTATATATATCCTTCATTGATTACGAGAAGGCTTTTCATTCAGTAGAAATATCAGCAGTCATAGAGACACTGTGGAATCACGGTTTTGACGAGGTATATACAAACATCCTGGAAGAAATCTACAGGGTATCAATTGCCACCATAGTGCTTCATAAAGAAAACAACAGAATACCAACAAGAAGGGTGTAAGGCAGGGGGATACAATCTCTTCATTGCTATTTACCGCGTGCTTATACAGAAGGTGTTCAGAGGCCTAGAATGGGAAGGGTTAGAGTTAATAGTTAATGAAGAGTACCTTAGTAACCTGCGCTTTGCTGATGACATTGCATTGCTGAGTAACTCAGGGGACGAATCGCCACTCATGATTACGGAGTTAGACAAGGAGAGCAGAAAGGTGGGTCTTAAAATTAATCTGCAGAAAACGAAAGTAATGTACAACAACCTCGGAAAATAGCAGCGCTTCGAGATAGGTAATAGTGCACTTCAAGTTGTAAAAGAC
Organism: Rhipicephalus annulatus; assembly: GCA_013436015.1. Classification (NCBI taxonomy): domain Eukaryota; kingdom Metazoa; phylum Arthropoda; class Arachnida; order Ixodida; family Ixodidae; genus Rhipicephalus; species Rhipicephalus annulatus. The sequence continues at coordinate 188,968 of WOVY01010868.1, read as the reverse complement.
TATGTCTACTTAAGGCAGCTAATAACCGCGGAGCCGTACCACGATATTGAAGTAACTAGAAGAATGAGAATGGGGTAGAGCACATTTGGCAAGCACTCTCAAATTATGGCAGGTAGATTGCCACTATCCCTCAAAAGAAAGGCACATAAGAGCTGTATCTTGCTGGTACTTAGGTACGGAGCAGAAACCTGGAGACTTACAAAGAGGGTTCAGCTTAAATTGAGGACGACGCAGCGAGCAGTGGAAAGAAAAATGGTAGGTGTAACCTTAAGAGACAAGAAGAGAGCAGAGTGGATAGAGCAGAAGTGGAACAGAGTAGCTAGTGAGGCTGACTGGTCGTAATGAGTCAAGTGAAAGCGGTGATTTACCGGGCTTCAGTAGTGGGACGATTCTCGCGACCTTCCAACACATTGGAACGTACGCCTTTGTCCACATGTCGTTATATATCCGTAGAAGAACTAGCATGCCGTTGGGTCCTAGATTTTTCAGAACACTGTACGATACGTTGTCGGGACCGGTTACCGTTCTTACGCGGGTTAGTGATAGAGCAGTACGCAACTCTAGTAGAGAACACGTGTTATCCAGTTGAGCATGTGATAAAGTGTATGCATCTTGGATTTGCTGCTCTACAGAACTAGGCAGCGCAGTAGTGCTGTGAACCAACTGCACAGTTCCAGTCAGCATTGTGCAAAACCTATTAGAAACATCACGTTCGGATAATCCAAGAGATATGGACATTGCTCTGAATGGATTTCGCTGGGATACTGGATGACTTAGAGCAGTGATTGTTGGCCAGATTTTCGGAAGTGGAGTAAATGGGGTCAATGAATTGCAGAAATCGTGCCATTTTCCCGACCTAACTTTTGCATGTGTCGGTTAAATTGGATGTGTGTGGCCTGACTCTGCTTATAATCTTTAAGCCTCCCAGTGCGGCGATAGCGACGTTCTGCTCACCTTGTAATAGCTCGTAGGCGCCCATAGTCTGCATCTACACTGGAGTGGCCTGCTGGGACAGCTGTAAACCTTGTCGCACGGGAGTAACTGTTTTTAATGCAGGACATAAATATATCCAGTTCATTGACTCTCATCAAGTCACGTCCAGTATGTTCACGAAATAGTTTCCAGTCAGTTAGCTTTGAAATCAATGTGGTCGTTTGCACTTGCATTCTTGGGTGTTGCATAAGAACTGGGTAATTATCACTCCCTCGTGTTTTGAGACCTGTACACCAGTTCATATCTCGTGCAATGTCAAGAGAGGCTATAGCCAAATCTAGACAGCTGGCATAATTATTACCTCTTAAAAACTTTACTGATCCATCATTTAGTACAACAAGACCACATCGATCAATTGCTTTTTTGAGTGTTCTCCCAAGTGAATCGGTATGAGTACCTGTTATCCCCTTGTGTATGAGCACCGAGTCGATGCTCTAATGGTAGGGGGAATAACGCCACCTAGAGTTGTGAGCCGGCAAGTCCTAGCTAGCCGAAAAGGGAAAAGAGAACGAAGGAGTGTGGTTAGCGCTTCGTTTGAAGATACACGCTCGTGTCTTTCTGCCCCACTGTTCCTGTCTTGTCTCTACGGCTCTTGGTGCGTCACAATATATTTAAACTACACAGTCCAAACGCGAGTGAGTGGCGGATTGGTGAACAATGTTCGCTCTCGCCAAACTGAAATGCTTGTCTTGTGGATTCGACAGCGGTCAGTTGATTGCGGCGAACTAACGCTAGCTGGTGATGACGAGTGAACGCTGGCGGCAAGGTTAAGTGTCATGAAACCAGACCGGAACATGGTGGCTCTGGCTTTAGGGCGTTGGCTGGCTGGTGATGAGTGAATGCTGGCGATGCGTCGAGAAACCAAGGGCAACCTGGCCAGGCAGCCGGGCGCACAGCTCGGGCCCGTAGCCCGAGGGCTGTTGCTCGCCTGTCGGTACCGAAGTCCGCAGGCCCTGTGCTGAAGTTCAGGACCGGATGGCCACGGTCCTCTCAAGCGGGAACGTGAGGGCAGGAGGGCCCGGACGGTTGAAGTCTTCAAGGCTCGGGTCCGACACCCAACGGCCCATCTTCAGCGCCCCGGTATTTACTCGAATAGTGGGGGGGGGGGGTCGGTACCCTGACCATCGCTCTCTTAATTAGAGTGATGACGTCAACCTGGGTGACAGATACCACCAGTGGCGGATGTAATTTTTTGGTCTCACCCGCCACCTGCCAAGCTATGACTAAGCCATGGTGACCGTCCGCTCGCCCCGTCATCTTCGAACTCTCCTTGCTCTTCTCTGCCTCAGGAGCTCTCTCGAACCCTCGCCACCTTGTCTGGTTCTAATTGGCGATGTTCGTGCAGCCCAGCCATTGGCTCCTGGAATCTCCGTGCTCCTCTGTCATTGGATATATTCTTATTGACGTCTCGCCGTGGGTCCTCGCACTCTCGTACTTGACATTTTCATCGCCGTAGTCTTCTGCCTCACCCACCGTTCGCACGCGTTATTAATTCTTTTCCTACATGCAGCGCACTTTACTAAGACACGCACTTCAAACGCACGCTGCATATATCGCAGTTAGTAATCAAGAGTTCTTCAGTTTATAGAGCACTCGCTTCGGAAGAATGCTTTAAATCATCAGGTAACTCCTACTCTAACAACCAACAAGAAAAGCAAGAACTTCAAAGCAGCCCCATTTGGTTGAACATCGCAAAAATTCATTCAGCCAAGCATGTTAGCAGCAAGAACAACATTGTAAACCAAAACAAGAGCTTTTTTTTTCTCGTCCGGTTCGACTTGGGGTGAAGTCCTCTTCACAGGCACATCCTTCCCCCTCGAAATTTAACTTGGCCCTGTCCTGTTCTTTTCTCTTTTCTAATTGGCATTGCATATATTTATGGTGCGGGATGAGCAATTTTTTTCTCGTACCTTACAATAAAGAATGTTACGAAGCGGCCTATCAGAGTTTTTTTATTTTTGACAATCTTTGGCTAGCTGCTGCAAGCACACGTGCAGGATACCCACTATGCTATAAGTCATTGTGTAATAGGCAGGCATTCACTATGCCATCTTGTGACATTCTTCGGAGAAGTGTATCTGCTTGCGACAAATTTTGAGCAGTTTCTTTATGCTGCAGCTGACGACAATGAAGAATTATACCAAAAGCTTTTGTAATATGAAAAATAAGGAAAGTATGCTGCGCTTGTCACTTTCGATATTTCAAAAGCACACAACACCGTTGAGCATATAGTGTCAATCAACCAGCTGCACAACCTTAACTTCCCTAGCTATATACAGTCATACATTGCAAAATTTTTACGCAATATAATGTTTTACTGTTTCAAAAACGGCATCCCGTCTTCGAAATATGTGCAAACAAGAGGTGCCCTGCAAAGGTGCGTCTTTTGCTCAGTGTAGTTCAATATATTGATGAGCTCTATTCCACGGCATCAGGACGTCCACACGTATATATGTGTATGCGGATGACACTGTATTTTTTTCATCAGCAGATCATAAGCTATTCCTAATGTTATAGTCATACCTATCAGCCATAGAAAGGTGGCTTGATGGTTAACATCTGTACTTAAATGTCAAAAATGTTCTCTTTGAACATTTACACTGAAAGACCCTATTCACAACTCGCTCTCTTATCATCTGGATCCTATCCATCAAGTAGTGAATGTGAAATATCTTGGGGTGATTTATGACCAATCAATATCTTGAAAGACGCACATTGAGTACAATGCAGCAAAACAGCAAAGGGAGGTCGTGTGGTGGGATCGTTAAGCAAAATGAGAGATCATCGATTAGAGAAATACTGTGTGTATTTATCTATGTTCGCATGGTGCTTGAGTTTGGGTTTGTGTTATACGCTGAGGCACCTGCTTACAGGATGCATTTTCTGGTTGTCATCGAGAGACAAGCCTTAATTGAGACTAAACTTAGGTCTCCCTAAGTTGCAGCAATCAAGGTCTTGTATCTGGAAGCTAGGCTTCCCTCCCTTACTACCCATTTTAAATTATCAGCTACACAGTCATTTCTCAGGCTGTATAAATCACTGGTAAGGCGCTTAGAAACAGTTTTTGTTGCCCGTCTTGACTTGTTTTTTGGACAATAGTGGCCGAGATTTCGTACGCCTCAAATTCTGATGATACAGCGCTTTTTGGATAAATTGGGTGTTCAAATTATTGCTTTTCCTTCAATCGGTACCACGTAATACCTGTTAAAATACAGTTTGACAATATATTTCCAAAAAAATTCAAAATTGATGCTGCTAAATTTTTAGAAGCTATATTAATAGATTACCTGGCACATACGATAATACAAGCAGTCATAGCGACTGATGCGTCACAAAGTGAACAAAGATGTGGAATTGGTATGTTTTCTCCTACCCTAAATTGGCCTTTTTTCTCTCTGGCTTCCAGATTTTGCGCCAATTTTTGAAGCAGAATTGTTTGTGATAATTCTACCTCTCCACAAAATAAGAGCAGCAACAAATAACAGCAGTAAGTTCTGCAAGAATGTCGATTGATTCACTATCAGTATGTGCCTTCCTTACTGCAAATCAGAAATCGCATGCTCAGAGTGCTTTCAAAGCATCAGTTCCCTCACATCTCAATCTGATCAAATCGGTCTTGGTTTCAAAACATATGGGCATTTATATGAATGAAATGGCAGATGCGTTAACGCAGTCACCTTTAAATGGGCCTGCTATTTAGGTATTACTGGCATCCAAATTCTTAATAGGTGCTACATTAGGAAGGAAACTGCTGTCAGATGCATTTTCTGCAACTTCACTGACAACCACATAAAAATTCAAGCACTTCATGTATCATTAAAATGTCAAACTCGAGGAATTGAGGTCGCAATTACTAGACTGCGTTTTCTAACCCTGCAGCTAAATTTATATTTACACAAGGCTGGGCTGGCAGCCTCCCCTTATTGTTCTTCTTGCGGAGTAAATAAGTCAATCAAACATTACCTCATTTTCTGTAATATAATCTGCCTTACGCAAAAACACATTTGGTGCCTTTTTCCGCATGCTACAAATGGACTTAAATGTGCAAAATGTTCCTTCTTCCGGGGCTTTGTCCTTTGGCCACAGCGACGGGAAGATTGCTGACGCATTGCAGGAGTTCGTCAAAGGTTCGAAGAGGTTTAAGTGTTGAAACAATTATTCGGTATATTTTATCACTTTCCCAAGTTCATTTTTAATTCAAATGCGCCACTTCATTTCATTACACTACAGTTTTTTACTATTCCACTGTCAAACTCGCCCTGTTTCGTATTTTTTCTTCCTCGTAAATAAATCAATCGTAACCTGTTAGTAAAGAAGTGTTTCATAAAAACTATCCGGTTCTTGGCCACTCTTCCAGGGTGAATGTGCGCCACATCTTCAAAGAACTTGATGTTGTTGTTGTTGTTCTCCTATTGTTAGTGGCGCATACCCACTGTGGGGGATTGGCCAAGATTCGAGTGGTTTAAAAATTTACTGTTCAGATTTGGAATGATGGAGGTATAACAGAAAGATTACCGATAGCCTAGGCAAGTGTGGTGCTTAATGTAATGCATACAAATATTTACATAAAGGAATTTATTCTTAGAATAGAGCAACAATCTGATTTTATACGTATACAATTATGTGGACATGTTAGGATAATGAAACTGGTTAATTAGTCAACCTATTAGTTTCATCAATATAGTCCCGGACGGCCACGCATACTGTCCCATTAGAGAAACCAGAAATGGAAGCTCCAAAAGACAAAATGGCAATCAGAGATAAGTACATACCAATACCACGCAAAGGTATTTCTAATAGGGTTTTTCGTAATGTGTTAAACCGCCTGCAGGTCAAAAAGAAATGGTCTATTGTTCCCAGTTCATCACAGAATGCGCACAGTGGCGAAGGTGCCTGAGCAGACCCGTGTTTATAGAAATTTATATTTGTTACCCGGCAACGCAGCCTTGTGATAGCTACTTCCTGTTTTCGAGTGCGGCAAAAGTCTCTTCGCCATGGCTATAATAAATGGCGATATTATGTAGAGTTTGTTAGTGCTGAACCTTTAAAGACTTGCATAAGCGTACGTCTGCGGAATCAAGCAGCAGTCCCATAAGTGGATGATGGACAGAGCGGTAGAATTGGTTCGCTGATTGACGACTTAGCTAAGGAATCGGCTATTTCATTCAGAAACAAACCTTTATGTCCAGGCACAAAAAATAATCGTACTTTTTTTCAAATGCACAGGTACTAGTGCATGGAACGCCCTTGTTACGCGATTATCAGCGCCAACCGAAAGTGCTGCACAGAGAGATAGAGAATCTGTTATTATGACAGCTGATGTAATTGCTGTATCTAACTTGCGTAAGGCGATCACTACTGCCAGAAACTCAGCCACAAAAACGGGTGTGAAATCGGGTAGTCGAAGGGAATAAATCCTATTTAAAATCGGGCTGAAGATACCAACCCCTGACTTTTCGTCGTATTGCGATGCGCCTGTAGCAATAATAACGTTCGTTGTAATATGGCGCAGGTGATCTTGTAGTAAACCATCCAAAATATTATGGGGAAGGAATTTGGCATTATTAGGAAAAATGTCGTCGAATTGAATTTTCGCTGAGGCTGAATTATCACGACTCGGCATGATGTCGCATATACGTATGTTTAGAAGCTCTAGTAAATTTTGCACAAATATAATTTGTGGCGTGTGAAATCGCGGCCATCTAGCAGCAAAAAGTGATTCCGGGGTGGAAATAAAGGCTGTTTCTGAATGTCGTAATGGTGATTCATAAATTCTTAAGAATGTCTGAACAGTCAGAAGGCGAATTCTACAAGAAAGCGGAGGGACCCTCGATTCGAGATACAACACATTGTTGGCAACTATTTCGGGAAGGCCAAGGCATAAGCGCAAACCTTCTTTTTCCAGAATAATTAGAGTCCGCAACTTGTAAGCTGGAACACCAGAGAAAAGTACACAACCAAATTCCAAAATGGGATCAGTATACATGCGATATATCATTAATAATGTGTCTCTTCTCATACCTATGCGGTAGTTGCTTAGCCTACGTACAATGCCAATGGCCCGCACACCTTTTCCGGCGATATATTCGATATGAGGTCGCCAGTTAAGCAATGTGTGATAAATTACTCTAAGGTATTTAACAGATTCCACCTGTGGTATATCCTCATGATGGTAAGACAGAGAGATGTTCACAGGGTATTGCAGCGGGAAAACAAGGAGGGCACATTTACTCGGATTAAGTAAAAAGCTGTTGCCATCGAGCCAGCTTTCCAATATATTAAGGTAAGTCTGCAGCCGTTCATATAAGGTGTGAATGTTATCTGCCATTGCAAAAATGCGATATCGTCTGCATAAACATAAGTTGTTATATTCTGTTTACGTGGAATGGTGCTCATTAGTAAATAAATAGCATCGGGGAAAGCACCGAGCCTTGCGGTACTCCCCTCGTTTGGGTATGAGTAGATGATGAAAACCCATCTTTAAATCAATAAAATTTCCTGTCTGCGAGAAAATTGTGAACCCGCGCTACTATGTATGATGGAAAATTAAGGTATTCTAATCGATCTATCAAAATACAGTGCTCCATGGTATCATATGCTTTAGCGATGTCTAAGGTAACTAAAGCAGCATATTTTTTATGTAGCCGAGCTAATTGAAGCCTAATTCTAAGTCAACGTGGGCATCCCAAATTGAACAACCAGCCCTGAACACCATTCTACAGGGACTTAGAATTGATTCATGGTAATAAGTTCATTAATTCGTATATTGATAATTCTCTCAACCAATTTCACTAAGTTTGATGTCAGTGCGATCGGTCTTACGTTATCCAACGTGTATGCATCATTTTCATTTTTTAGCAACAATATAATTTTGGCAAGTTTCCATTCTGGAGGTATCCATGCGTTCCCTTAAGAATAATTCACTAGTTCTAGCGAAAGATTAGGCGATTCCTAGAGTAAACATTTCAACATAGAGTTCGCAATCCCATCTGGTCCGGGAGCCGTCCTCGGTAAGCATAATACTGTCTGATTCAATTCAGCTAAAGAAACTTCTGGAAATTCATGCAAGTTTACCAGAACGGACTGAATAGCCAAAAAATTAGCAATGAAGCGGCGTTCTAAACCTTGCACTATGTCTTTAAGAGAGGCGTTCATTTCTGCCAGCGTCAAGACACATGACTGCAACGTTAAAGGTGCTGGCAGTACTTTTCTTGTCCGAAGATAAGTGAACAAAGCACGCTTATTTTTTTATTTAGAAAGATAATCGAAACGTCTACTGTCGTATTCTTCTTTCGCGCGATTCACTGTACGCTTAAATACGCCAGCAAGGAATTGATAGTCCTTCCAGTTTGTTGGGCTCTGATTAGGAAGTTTTTTTCCAAGTGGCTTTTCGTCTTCTATAATCGCGCGTACACTCATCGTTCCACCAACGAGAGGAGGATCGTTTATTTATTTTATTTATTTATTTACAGTACCTCAAAGGCCCCAATGAAGGGGTTTTACATGAGGGGTGGGCTATTACAATCGGTTAAAGGAGTAGATGCTCGATCGCTGCTTTGAAGCTGATGATACTGGAGTGGTGTGCAACGTGAGGAGGAAGGCCATTCCAATCTTGTGCGGTCTTGACAAAGAAGGATGAAAGGTGTGCAGTGGTATGAGCTCTTGGCGGGTAAACAGCTTTCATGTGATTGATGCGGTCTGAATGACGATGGGCTGGCTTGATGGTGGGAGTACGAGGCGATCCATGATAAAGCTTGAAAAACAGGCACAGGCGAGCTATACAGCGGCGTGACGAAAGGGTAGCGAGGTTAGCACGAGATTTAAGTTCGGTTACACTTGACTGATATGAATAATCTGAAAAGATGAATCTTGCTGCCCGGCTTTGCACTGTTTCAAGTGTTTTAGTATTGTTACTCTGATGAGGGTCCCAAACAGCGCATGCGTATTCAAGTTTTGGTCTGATTAGTGTCTGATAAGCGAGTAGTTTGACAGGGGTAGGAGCTAGATGAAGCTTTCGGCGCAGACAGCCAAGAGCACGGTTTGCTTCGTTAGTAATGTGCGTTATGTGAAGGGACCATGTTAAATCACAAGAAAAATGGACACCTAGATACTTGTAGGTAGTTACGCATGAGATTTGAGTGTTGTTAATGAAGTATGCTGCAGATGGGTAGCACTGTCGGCGATGGAAAGTGACGTTTTGTTTGCGTTAAGGGACATTAACCACGTTGTACACCAGATTTCAATTTTATGAAGGTCAGATTGAAGTTCATGAACATCTGATGTGTTGTTAATTGGGCGATAAATGACACAATCATCGGCGAAAAGCCTGATGTTAGAAGAAATATTATTCGGCAAGTCGTTAATATATATGAGAAAAAGCAAAGGTCCTAGAACCGTGCCTTGAGGCACGCCTGAAATTACGGGGCGTAAAGATGAAGAAAGATTATTTGCGTAAACGAACTGCTGGCGGTTAGTTAAAAAGTCGCAAATCCAATTGAAAACTAAGGGGTCAAGGTTGAGACAAGAAAGTTTTAAGAACAAGCGTTTATGAGGAACTTTGTCAAAAACTTTTTCGAAGTCTAAAAAGAGCGCGTCTACTGGTATATTTACATCAATGCTAGAGCTAATGTCATTAGTAAACAGAGCTAGTTGAGTGTCACACGAAACACCTTTCTGAAAGCCATGTTGGTTTTTATGAAAGAAATGAAGAGGTGCGAGAAAGTTGACTATGTGGGAATAGATTACGTGTTCCATTATTTTAGAGCATACACTTGTGAGCGAAATGGGACGATAGTTTTTGGGTGAATACGAGTTACCTTTCTTTGGGATTGGAATGACCTTGCCTACCTTCCAGTCTTGGGGCACCACTCCAGATGAGAGTGATTGCTGAAAAATGTTAGATAAAATCACACTTGTTACAATTTTAGTGTTCTTCAATATTTTTGTGTTAATGCCATCTATACCCATTGATGAAGTAAGCTTTAACGAGTCGATTATCTTAGAAATACCATTGGGATGAAATACGATTTTCGACATGATCGGGTGGCATACAGGAGGGGCATGGGGAAGGTCACCGTCAGGTTCTATTGTGAATACAGAGCAGAAGGTTTCATTTAATACGTGCGAAGTGTAGTGTTCAGGAATTGAAACATTTTGTTCGTCGCGTAGTGTAATGTTCGATGAAGGGGTAATAGATGATGGGTTAATTGTTTTCCAAAATTGCTTAGGATTTTTTCGGAGCATATCAGGTAAGGTAGAAGAATAGAAAGAACGCTTGGCTTTAGCTGCGAGAGAATCAAAAAGCTTTTCGGTTGCCTTGTATTTGTCCCACGCGTACTGGGTGTCTGAATGCTTAGCGGAGCGGAACTGGCGCTTCTTTTTATTTTTAAGACGTTTTAGTGGGGCGTTGAACCATGGGGATGTTGACCTTATGGTTAAGGTGACGGTGGGAACGTGAACTTTTATCAGGTGCTATAGTTTGGTTTTAAATAGGTGCCAGTTTGTTTCCACAGTGCGCATAAAAAAATCGGTTAGAAAGGATTCAGAGAAAGCTGTTAGTTCATCGTTTATAGCTCTGTAGTTGCCCTTGTCGTATAATGTGATTGTTCTCTTAATTTTCTTGGGATTAGGTAAGTAGCACTGAAAGGTTGTCTGAAGAACAGAGTGATCACTAATGGCAGATAAATATGACACCGTACTAAAGTTATCAGGGTGAGACGTAAGCAATAGGTCTAGAATGTTGGAGGAGTGTTCTGTTTGTCGAGTAGGTTTAGAGATAAGTTGTGATAAGCCGAATGTTAAACAAGAGTTTAAGAAGTCACTTTCAGCGTTGTGTTTTGATGCAGTTAGTGCTACATTTGACCATGTTATTCCGGGGAAATTGATGTCACCAAATAAAATAAGTGGGGCGTTTGGAAATGCAGTTGTGACAGAATAAATGGCATCATGGAAATGTTTTGTGAAAGACGTATCGGCTTCAGGTGGGCGGTAACACACTCCGATTACAACAGGTGGATTAGACGCTTGGCAATGCACAAAAAAGATTTCTAAGGGAGAGGGTACATCAACTATGGAGCACTGAACACTGTTATGGGCGGCCATCATGACACCACCACCACGCTTATTTTCTCGGTCGCGCCGAAAAATTACAAAATCAGGGAAACAGCACTGTAGTTCGGTGTTGGAAATTGATGAATTTAGCCAAGTTTCGGTTAGAACTATAAAATTGCAGTCAGTGGTATCTATTATGTGTGAAAGTGAGTCGCGTTTAGGCAGGATGCTTCTTATGTTCGTATATACGAAAGACAGAGCTGTGCGTGGAATTTCTCGCTGAGAAGAGTGATGTGATTGCTACCGTGGCTGTCGAATGACCTTTTGCTGAGTAGAATCAAAAAGGTAAGTAGTGTTATCGAGTATAAGCTTATCATAACGGAGCTTGAAAGGCTTGCGTTGAGTTCTACCGAATTCGACTAGCTTTTTACCCTAAGATTGGATGGAATAGAAAATTCTGAATTTTTTCTAGATCCCTCCAGCATTGAACCAATCGTAAATGCAATCTCCTTAGTACTGGCATTTCCAAGCTAGGAAATGGCAGAACGGAGGCAGGCTTGAAATTTGCTATGGTTGATGTATGTGCGTTTTGGCTGATCTAAAGTTATTGTGACTTGATTTTGTAATCCCCGCAATCCCACACAGTGCGTATGCGCCACAGTTAATAAGTGAACAAGATCAAGCTTTGGTAATGGGTTGGAACATTGGATGACCCACTCTTTGCGCATTTCGCAGTGTGTCACACCGAGGTATTCCTTTGCGGTTCTAAAACGTTTTATTACTCATATTAACATGATTCCTTTTCCGACATCAAGCCTGCTCTTAAGGCCGGTTTCCATAGGAGTTTCAAGCACTGAATTGGCTCAGTGGTAAAATACTGGCTGGCCCTCACTCCTATTGAGTCCCTAATGTTTTTTTTTATTTAGTGAGTTTTTTTATTATTTCGTGCGATTGTGGTTACAGACACCAGTGGCGGCGGACAACTACGGTACACGCGAGCCTTGTTGGGATCTCAACTGCTCTCGCTGTGAAGTAAAAAAAGAAAAACGCACTACCCAAACAATGAACACAAGCTTGCTGATCACGACAACGTTCTCGTGCTTGGTGAAGCTGTGCTGCAATTGTCCATCACCTTCACAATTCGTTTATTAATTTCAAGAAGCGCATTCAACATATGTGTGAAGGCTAATGTAATTGCGTGCAGCCTTATGAGCTTTAGCGCATCTTTTTGTTACCTCTATATTGTAAACACTCTTAAAGACAAAACAGTTCAGAGTGTAGTTTGTAAGCTGCCTCACAAGGCACAACTTAATGTCGGAAAGCATAGCTATTAATGCTCCACACTGCGGTGGTGTCCAGTTGGTAGTACAATTATTAATTCCTGGCAATTCACAAGCAGACCATGATATGAATATGAGTAACAACAGTCATGGGCAAATTTAGATTGCTTCTGGCTGCCAGGAGTTAAAACAAATGCCATTGTAGCCTCGCAGGGGAGAAGACTGCTTGTGAAAACATTTGCTGCGGCACCCCCTGCTCACAGATTTTTCATATTTTTAAGCTTCCCTCGTCCATTAACCTCAATATAAATTTAGGGTTCGTTCCATTCACCTGCACCCATACGTCGGTACATTTAGGGACTATACTTACTAATGCTGACTCCATCGCCGGTGTTTCAGCCTTCGCACTCACTCATGTTCATACTCACCTCTGCTCACCCTAATGGGTGCCCATTCACGTTTACGCTCACGCCCACTCACACACGTAAGCACTCACTCAAATTCATACTTGCATTGTCCCGAACAGAAGACTAGGAGGAACTTCAGGAACTTCAGCACCAAGAGAAGAAGATCGAAGGTCGACATATAGACTATGCACACACAGACCAGAGGAGCACCACAAGGCTAAGTGCTGTCCGCGGTGTTGTTTATTATGCTAATAAGCACCATTCCACGTAACCAGGACATAACTTATGCTTACGCAGACGATATCGCCTTCTTTGCCACGGCAGATACCATTCAGACACTACACGACCACCTGCAGTCTAATCTTAACACCCTGGAGAACTGGCTTGATGACAATCAGTCTTTCCTAAATCCGAGTAAATGTGTTCTTCTTGTCTTCCCCTTGAAATATCCCATGCACATCTCATTATGTTACCATTCTTAGGACATACCACAGGTGGAATCTATTAAATATCTTAGGGTAATTTATAATGCATCTCTAAACTGGCGCCAACATATTGAATACATAGCTGGAAAGGGTGCACGAGCCGTCGGCATGTTACGTAGGATAAGCAACTACGGAATAGGCATGAGAAGAGACACACTAGTAAGGATATATCGAATGTATGTTTGTCCTTTTCTGGAATTTGAATGCGTGCTTTCTCTGGTGCTCCAGCCTACGAAATCCCGCCTCTCATTCCTTTAAAAAGAGAATCGTTACGCTTATGCCTTGGTCTCCCTAAAAAGGTTTCCAACTGCGTTTTATACCTAAAATCGGGAGTTCCATCTCTTTCGTGCAGGATTGATATCTTGACTGTTCAGACGTTTTTGAGAATTTTTGAGTCCCCGCTACAGCACTCGAGCACAGTATTAATATCCTTTCCGGAATAATTTTTTAGTGTTGGATAGCCACGATCTCACACCCCACAAATTATATTTGTACAATGTTTACTGGACCCGCTGAATGCGCGTATCTGCGAGATAAGGCCGACTGCAGATAATTCATCCCGTGTGTATATTCAATTTGACGACATTTTTCCTAATATAGTCACTCCCCCAACAAACTCTAGGTGGTTTATTGCAAGAACACTTTTAGAGCGTCAAAACAAGTGTAATTATTCCTACAGACGCATCACAGTGTGACGAAAAGCGAGCTGCTCGTATATTCAGCCCAAACTTGGATTGGTCCTATTCGCTGCGGCTACTTGATTTCATACCCGTTTTTGTGGCTGAGTTTCTGCAGTGGTACTCGCCTTACAAAAGCGAAACGCGGAAATTTCATCGGGTATTATAATGACAGATACTCGTCTTTTTGCGCTTCACTTTCTGTTGGTGCTGAATAGCGCTTAATAAAGGCGTTTCGTGCATTATTCCCCCCTATCTGAGACTAGTTAGACTAGCTTGGGTGCCCGGTCATAAAGGGTTCCTTTTAAATGTAATGACCTATTTTTTCAGTGAAGTCATCAATAAGTGGACCAATTTTATTGTGTTTTCCACCATTCTTTTATGTAACGGCTGCGCGATTTCGCAGGCCTACCATTATGAAAAGCTTTGCAGGAAACCACTCACAAATTCCACAGAATATCGGCACTCCCATGAGCTGGTTCTTTTGTGATACACGTTAACTAGAAGTTTAAATACGAGGCTGCGCTGTAGGATGCCGAAACTAAATTTCTACCAACACAGGTCCGGTCGGGCTCTTCCTCCAATGTGTGCTTTCTGTGGCGAGCTAGAAACTATGGATCATTACTTTTTGACATGTAGGCGATTTACTACAGCTCGTAGATCCACGTTGGAAAAGCCTTTACGTGCTACTGGAATCAATTTATCCATGCCCACGATTCTGTCCTTTGAAGTCTCCATTTCTGAATTTGACAGTATGAAAGTTTGCCAGTCAGTGCGGAATTATCTGAATGAAACCAAAAGAATAAGAAGCTAATCTATATTATTATTTTTCTGTGTCAACATACGCATAACTTCTTTTTTAAGTTATGTTTTGATCTAGGTTATTATCTATTACTGTAACGGGGTTTATTTACAAAGCAGAACGCAGAAGGCGAAGCAGTCAACAGCGTCCGGCCAAGCGCATCAAGCACATGCTTATGCTGATGGCGATGCCCCTGAGGCGCCGAGAAATGCCGCTGAGGCCCCTCTTCTTCACTACAATCCGCAGAAAAAGGCACCATCCTGGCGGATTAGGGTGAAGAAACGACTAATGGGTCATAGTATGGCATGAGGCGAGAGACATGGACAGTGTCGCGGCCGCGGTAGCGTAGGTCTGTGGATGGGATGATCGGCTCCACGATATACTTGACGAGTGACGTTTGCTCTACAACGCGGTATGGCCCGATGTATTTGGGAAGAAGTTTTGCGGAGCGGCCAGGTGTGGTAGCAGCTGCCAGAAGCCATACCAATTAACCAGGTGGAAAGTTTGGAGCCGAACGGTCCCTAGTCTGGCGGGATTGCTGCTGCCAATGGTCCTCGGTAGAAAAAGAGTGGGCAAGCTGGCGGCATTCTTCAGCATGTCGGGCAGTTTTGGGCAGAGTTGTACTTTCGGACTCATGAGGTTTATATGGAAGAATAGTGTCTACTTTATATGAAGGTTCTCGTCCGTACAGAAGAAAGTATGGAGAAAACCCAGTAGTAGCTTGTACGGCAGTATTATACGTGTAGGTCACGAACGGGAGAACTTGGTCCCAATATGAATGATCAGAGGTGACGTACATCGACAGCATATTGCCAAGAGTATGGTTGAAGCGCTCTGTCATGCCGTTCGTTTGAGGATGGTATGCTGTACTTGTGCGGTGCACGATTCGGCATTCGTTGAGTAATGCCTTCAAGGCGTCAGAAAGGAAAGCATGGCCTCTGTCACTCGAGAGCTCGCGAGGGGCACCATGACGCAGAATGAAACGTAGCAACAGAAACGTTCCAACGTCACGAGCTGTGGCAGTCGGCAGTGTGGCTGTTTTGGCATAGCGTGTGAGATGGTCTATCGCAACAATAATCCAGCGATTACCAGCTATAGTTGATGGTGGTGGTCCGTTAATGTCAATGCCGACGCGATCAAAAGGTCGACTAGGACAAGGAAGAGGTTGTGACGGGTAGACTTGCCCGGGATGTAACTTTTGTCGTTGGCACTGAGCACACGAGCAAATGAATTTCCGCACGTAGTTATACATGCCACGCTAATAAAATCTGAGTCGAAGCCTAGCGTATGTCTTGAAGTGCCTGCGTAGGCGCACTGAGGGTTTGCGTGAAAAGCTTCGCAGATAACAGCTCGGAGATGTCATGGTATCAAAAGGAGACACTTGCGACCGTCGGAAACGTAGTTGCGTCGATAAAGAGCATCATCCCTTAGGCAAAAGTTGCTAGCCTGGCGGCGGAGAGCGCGAGACGGCGAAGGAGTGAGAGGATCAGAAAGAATGCTTATGAGGCCACTGATCCAGGGATCCTTTCGTGGTTCCACCGTCATGTTGCGCAAGTGCAGGCTCGAGGAAAGAGAGGCAAACACCTTCATCTGATATGGGTGCGCGAGAAAGGGCGTCGGCTTCCGTGTGCTTACGACCGGATTTGTAAATAACGCGGACGCCGTATTTCTGAAGTTTGAGCGCCCAGCGAGCAAGTCGCTCGGAAGGGTCTTTAAGTGTGGATAGTCAACAAAGGGCGCGGTGGTCAGTGACGACGTCGAATGCGTGACCATACAGGTAGGGGCGAAATTTTACAAGGACGCAAATAATAGCTAAACATTTTTCTCGGTCACGGAGTAGTTAGCCTCGGTTTTCGTCAAAGTTCGGCTTGCGTAGGCGACGACATATTGATCAAACCCTGCCTTTCGTTACACGAGCACAGCGCCAAGTCCAACACCGCTAGCATCAGTATGAACCTCCGTGGGAGCGGCAGGATAGTAGTGGCGGAGGATGGGTGGTGAAGTTAGCAGGCGGCGTAATTTGGTGAAAGCATCGTCGCATGCTGGTGACCAGGTGGAAAGGTCCTTGTCGCCGCTAAGGAGGTCCGTAAGGGGCGCACATACGGAAGCAAAATTTTTAATAAAGCGTCGGAAGTATGACGACAAGCCGACAGAACTTCTAAGTTCTTTTAAGTTCATTGGCTTCGGAAAATTGGCAACTGCACCAAGCTTGGCGGGTTCGGGAAGTATGCCGTCCCGCGATACGACGTGGCCAAGAATGGGGAGCTGTCGGGCACCAAAACGACACTTCTTGAGGTTAAGTTGAAGGGTGGCGTCGGTGAGGCGTGTGAGGACATGCTCGAGACGATTTAAATGGGTGTCGAATTCGGTGGAAAAGACAACTACGTCATCGAAGTAGCATAAGCATGTGTTCCACTTGAGACCTCGTAAAATAGTCTATCATTCTTTCGAAAGTAGCTGGAGCATTACAAAGGACGAAAGGCATAACGGTAAATTTGTATAATCCATCAGGTGTGACAAATACTGTTTTCGGTCGTGCTTCCATAAGAACTTACTAGTAAGCAGACCGTAAATCCAGCGAAGAGAAGTATTCTGCTCCCTGCAAACAGTCAAGGGTGTCGTCTATTCGCGGTAACGGGTAAACGTCCTTACAGGTGATCGTGTTTAAACATTGATAGTCCACACAGAACCGAATGTAGCCGTCCTTCTTCTTAACAAGAACGACCCGTGACGCCCAGGGACTGTTAGAAGACTGTACAATACCCCGCTGGAGCCTGTCAGCAACCTGGTCGTCAATAACACGGCGCTCCGACTCTGAGACTCGGTAGGGACGCTGCTGTAGAGGCGTGTGGCTTCCTGTGTCAATCGTGTCAGATATGTTCGATGTGCAACTGACGCCAGAAGCGTGGATGTCAAAAGAAGTACGAAACTTTTGCAGCAGGTTGACCAACTGGCTTTGTTGCGACATCAATGGAGCGGTGGAAAGCGTTGCGACATTGCGACATCGATGGAGCGGTGGAAAGCGTTGCGACATTGCGACTTCGATGGATCGGTGGAAAGCATCAAGGAGTGACTGGTCAACAACAGAGTCAGAAATGAGTGCGTTGAGGTTCGTAGAAAGTAAACTAGATGGAGCGTCAAAAATGTGACGGGCGTCGATCGGATGCACGTGACCGAGACATTCACCATGGAATAAAGGTAAAGGCCCTTCTAGCGTATTGTACACGAGCGTCTTCGTGACGCCAGGGTGGAGAGTAAGGAGAGCAACGGGCAGTGGAGAACATTTGCGTTGAATGAACAGGGCAGAGGGCGTAAATAGAACATCACCATCGGAAATAGCGCCACACAACACAGTCACCAGCAGAGAAGACTGCGGTGGTACGGTGGTGTCGTCGGAAACAGACAGTTTATAATACGGCAGGGAGGCTTCGACAGCGTCAACATCAGGAAGTGCAAATAGCTCAAGTTCAGCACGACAGCAGTCAATGACGGCATTATTATTCGCAAGGAAGTCCTAGCCGAGTATAATGTCATGGGAACACGAGGGCAGCACTACGAATTCGACGATATACATAATCCCTTCGATGAAGACTCGTGTGGTACAGGCTGCCAGAGGTGTTACACTTTGTGCGTTAGCTGTTTTAAAAGAGTGGCCAGATAATGGCGTCAGAACTTTGCGGAGTTTGCGGCACGGGTTGATAGAAAGGACGAATAGAGCGGATCCGGTGTCGACAAGCGCCATGACGACGATACCATCGACTGACACTTCAATGACGTTAGCTCGACAGGGGCGAGGACTTGTGCATGGTGACGGGGACGCAGTTCGCGCGTCAGGAACTGCGGCCGTTAGTTTTCCTGGTCGGTTGGTCTGGAACGGCAACGCACAGGGGAAAGCGAACTTCGACGTGGAGATGGGGAGCGGCGGGTGGGGCCCAGTGGACGATCAGAAGAAAAGGAAGAGAAAGGAGAACTTTAAGGCGTAGACGAAAACTGAGGGTCGAAAGAGGGCATTCGTCGAATGTTCTGAGCAGCCTGGCGGCGACGACAACAACGTGCCACGAGGCCAACACCGCCACAAGCAAAACATATCGGACGGTTGTCGTAGGACCGCCATTGGTTGGAGTAGATTCCGTTTTGCGGCTGAGGGGCAGAAAACTGCGGCCGAGGTGATATCGGCATAGGCGGCGGTGAATAGGTCGGCGGCGAAAAGAGCGGCGGCGAATACATAGGCGCTGGCTGGAACGCAGGCTGTCGGTCGAGCAATGACCTCGACGTACGTGAGAGGTGCGGCGACTGGCGGTGGTTCACGGGCGGGAGGAAGAACTTGTAAGACCTAGTTTTGAATGAAGTCGCGGAGTGTAGACGTCAATCTGCCTGGTCGATCGGGTACGCAGGACATCAAAAGGAAGCTGACGAGCGACCTCAGCGCGGATGAACTCTTGGATCTTGGAGAGAAGAGGAGCACGGTCTTCTCCTATGCCAAGGGTGGACAGGCTGGACAAAAAGTCGTTGAGCACTGAGGGACGTCGGGTGGAAAGACGTTGCCTGCGCAACTTGTCAAAACTCTGGCATAACTCGGTCAGTTCTAGGACAGTGCGAGGACTCTTATAAAGCAACATTTGGAAAGCATCGTCCTCAATGCCCTTCATGATGTGCTTGATCTTAAGCTCTTCGGACATCGACTTGGACATCGACTTGCAAAGGTCCAGAACGTCCTCAATATAGCTTGTGAAGTTATCCCCAAGCTGCTGGGAACGAGTATGCAAGCGTTGTTCGGCACGGTGTTTGCGTACCTCAGGCCGTCCGAAAACTTGTGTGAGGCTCCTTTTGAAGACAGACCATGTAGGGAGTTCCACTTCCTGGTTTCTAAACCACAGCTTGGTCACGTCCGACAGGTAGAAGGAGACGTAGGCCAACTTGGTGGCGTCATCCCATTTGTTGTGAATACTCACTCGTTCGTACATTGAAATCCAGTCATCAACGTCCTTGTCTTCTGTGCCTGAGAAAACAGGGGGATCTCGCAGATGCAGAGAACCGGCGCAGAGAACAGTAGGTGGTGCCGGTGGAGGAGTTGGGGCGGCGCTTGCGTCGGTAGGCATAATGAATCGTAAAATGCAATTCCAAAGCTCCAGGGTGATCGAAACCCAGCACCTCCTCCACTTGTAACGGGGTTTATTTACAGAGCAGAGCGCAGAAGGCGAAGCAGTCAGCAGCGTCCGGCCAAGTGCAGCAAGCACGAGCTTATGCTAATGGCGATGCCACTGAGGCGCTGAGAAATGCCGCTGAGGCCCCTCTTCTTCACTAGAATTACTTATACAAAAACTTCATACTAGGTACGGCTATGTGAGCATTAAATTTTTGTCCTAAAATTTGTACCACCTTCATTGTATAAGCTCCTTTACACTAAAATCGAATGTTATTTTATAAGACCACTCAAATATTGGACAATCCCCCACAGTATAAGCCACAAGTGAAGTTCACCTAGAACAAGAACAGCAAGTTTTTCAGCTAAAAGGCACCAAGCAATAAAAAAATAAAAATGAGTGCTACGCGTACACTAAGAAAAATGGAGAGTAGCCTGTAATCCGTTGAACTTACGTAATAAATACCGATGTGATAAAGGGAAGAATGTCATCGCAGTTATGGTAGTCAAGTCGGATACATAAATAGCATGGTGCACAGTGTGCGATAAAATCTCGCCGTCATACCATTAGTTTGTGGGTGAAAGCTACATGTTTTTATGAACTATTTTTGATGCTTGAAGAACTTCACTGAACATGCTTGAAAGAAATGGGCTGCCTCGGTGGCTCAAAAGAACACGAGGGCCGCCGTGACGTGTGTAAATAGCATTCAAGAAGAAGGTTGCTAATTGAGAAGCAGTTCCTGAAGTGATCAAGGCCGTCTCAGCATACTGAGTCAAGTGATCAACTACGGTGACGATCCATTGCTTGCAGTCTGAGGTAGTGTGGAGGAGCCCGAGGAGGTCAATTCTCGTGACAGAGAACGACTCTGCTGGGCGAGGAAGTGGTTGCAGGGTCCTGACTGGGGCTGTAGAAGGCCGCTTGCGGTGTTGGCAAAGTGTGCACGAGGCAATTCACTTAGCTACAGTCCTGGGAAGACGTGGCCAGAAGAATGGACTGTGGATGCGCTCGTAGGTTTCGTAGTAATAGAAGTGGCCTGATGTCGGGTAGTCGTGTGAAGCGCGCATAACTTCAGCGCGAAGAGTGCGTCGCACGTCGGGGACCAATCGATGGCCTTCTGGGCGGAAACTGTACTGATAGAGCACGTGGTCTTCGAACTTTAATAGCCAGAGCTGTTTTCGTAGCCTCCACTTCGTCAAAGACGAAGCACCGGTAAGTCGACAGGTGATATCCGTGCAGTAAGAATCGGCTCGCTTGTGAAAGGAAAGTACTGAAGGACAGGTGGAAGAAGGCAGGGAATAAATGGATGATATCGATGAGGCGCCTTCAGCGTATCCCATTGGCAAGGCCATGTGACGTGTGCCGATGATAGTGGCAAACGGCATCATGACAAAGCGACAGCAATTTGGTGCTGTCTTGCAGTCTTTCAGATGACGTTAAAGCCATATGCTTGTAATCGGAGAATCCAGCGGCCAAGGCGCCCTGACAAGTTTTTGATTGTTGACAACCAGCATAGAGTACGGTGGTCTGTCACAACAGTAAAATGTCGGCCATGAAGAAATGGACAAAATTTTTAATGGTGCAGACAACAGCCAAGCACTGTTGCTCGGTTATTGAGTACCTCTTTTCTGAATAGGTCAGAGTGCGGCTTGCATACGTGACACCCATCTTTCTCGCGAAATTCATGGTCGCGGTGAAGGAGTACGGCACCGATTCCTTGTCCGCTGGCGTCAGTCCGTAGCAACGTTGGTGCCTATGTTCCGGTGGGGATATTAGTGCGTGCTTCAGTTCTTGAAATGCGGCTTCGCACTGATCATTTCGATCGAAGGAAGTGGTATTAGCAATGAGCTTGTGGAGACGAGCGGCAATGGTTGCAAAGTTGCGGAGGAAGTGGTGAAAGTACGATGCTAGTCCAAGGAAGCCGCTTAGTCATTTGGAACGAAAGGGGCATGGAAAATGGAGTACTGCGGAAATTTTGTCTGGATCGGACTTGATGCCATCTTCGCTAACGAGATGTCCGAGAACATTTTATAGTTGTGTTAACGAAACGGTACTTATTTGTGTTTAGTTCAAGTCCAGCACTTGAAAGGCAAGGGATCACTTCATCTAGGCGTTGAAGATGGTCAGCAAAATGAAATAAAGCACGACGATGTTGCGAAGAACAGTGTCGATCATGCTGTGGTATTACGTTAAACTCGTTAAGACCGTCCGGCGTAGAAAAGGTGGTCCTTTAAATATTGCGGTTTCTTCGCCCGCTTCGTCCAATTGGACGAAGCAAACGAAGAAACCGCAGCGGTGGCTACATGGTTAGAGCATTCGCTTCCTATGCGGGAGGTGCCACGTTAGGTTCTTAGTGCCGACCGGGAACCCACCGGTTCTTCCCAATGGGTACAGTAGCACACTGACCTGACGCTCGGTTGTTTCTGGGTACTCATCTCGAAAGGTAGCCCCACAAGGTTCTGAGAAGGCCCCTGCTGTACTTCAATTCACCACGAGCTTGTTGGGAATCCACCGCTGTGGGAGGCAGAGTATTGCTGCCGCCAGATACCTACTGGCTAAATAGGTACAAGAGCACTTCCGGCCTGGTGCTCGACAAAACGAAGTCATAGATGCTTGGGAGGACACCCACCCCGTGGAAAATGGGCGGCATGGGACTGCCAGACCCAAAATTAAGGTTATCCCTCTTTTTTAGTTCATGCTTATATTATAAAGAGCCGTTTCAAGAAAAGGTTCACATCTGCATGTTAAGTTACACAAAATTAAAAAAACGTAAAAGAGCACAGAAAATTTCTTGCTCGCTTTGAAGTTTTTATCAGATAATTTCAACAGCATAGCTCACGAGGTTAAAAATGCGGCAATGCAGCCGCGTTCTAGATGCCACAAAAACTTAACGCATGTAATAAAGATGTAACGTCGGTGTTCTCAATAACGACGGTCAACTCGCGCTGCCGATAGGAAGCTTAGGAATGAATTTGTTCAAGCGATACAAGCAATGTCTTATGTAAAACGTCAAAGTATTGGTGGCATGAGTCACAAGTTAAAAAAATGCACGAGAACTGTCACCTTGCGATGAGAAATGTTTTTTTTTTACAGAAGTCTTGTATTTACGGCCTTTTTTTCTTTCAGCCTGACAGTCATCGCTCTTTTGATGTACGTGTCGTTCGGAATTTTCGGGTTATTAAAGAAAATTCATCGATGGATGTTACGAAAGGAACGATCACGTTTTGTAGCACCCGTAGCGCATGGACGTTTGGACAAAACATCTAAATAACGTCTTGAAGTAGACGTTATGAACTTGTTTACCATAAGGGGCCCTATGACAAATAGCCGCTGCAATGCGAGTCAAAGTCTGAGGACACAATATTCCGGACACTGAACCAATTTTTTTAAAACATCTTTTTTAGGTCTTCTCGGAGACCAAGACATCTATAGCCGTTTGTACGCATTTCAAAAGGTTTCGTAGAGGTTTTTTGTTTCGTGGGTTGGCAGCGACCGTGGAGAGATGGCTGTAGCAAGAAAAACAATATCTGTGCTTGTCGAGACGTTCTTAGTAGCATGGATCACTTTCAAATTAGCAAAATTATTTTATTGCCTTTGTATAATCAATTTTATGATGGTTGTTTATATGGGAAGTTGCTTTAGGTCACAAATTAAGGCCAGACCCGTTTTGAAGATCGAAAATATCACGCGTAGTTTCAGAGATCAATCTTCAGATTTCCGAACCACGATACAGAAGAAGCCGTAACTAAACGAACAGGGTCATGCCAACTTCCCTTTACGTAATCGTAATCGTAGCTAGACGCGAGACGATGGTGTGCGAGACTAATCTGCACCCGGTTCACATGCATTCGTATTCTTGGAATTTGCGCGTCGTACAGACGCCATCCGCGTTCAATCACTCATAAGGCTCAGTGGTCCTCCCGCGTGAGGGGGAGACTCCAAGCTGACACCGTGCCAGGAGACTGGACACCAGCCATCACGAGAATGGGACATCAAGGCCTTTGCCCTGATGTTCGAGTCTTGTACCTTTCAGAAGATTAAATTACTAGTAATCATATATTCACGGCCCACCACGCTCGAAAGGCCATTGGTTGGCATGCTCTGCTAGGATGACACAATGCTTCTCGCGTGACGCGCCTTCATTTGAATTCTGTATAGGGAAGTTCGCGCGTGACTCATTATGGGGACCACCCTTCTGGCTCACCCTGTGCGTTTAATTTCGGTTTCTCCGCATCGCTGTCCGGAAGTTTAACGATATATTCCTGAAACTATGAGAGATATCTTCGATTTTTTATTCATATGTGGGGTTTAACGTTTCAAAACCACCATACAATTATGAGAGATGCCGTAGTGGAGGGCTCCAAAAATTTCGACTACCTGGGGTTCTTTAACGTGCACCCAAATCTGAGCACACGGGCCTGCAACATTTCTCCTTCCATCGAAAATGCAGTCGGCGCAGCCAAGATCCGAACCCGCAACCTTCGAACTGCGTATTTCGATTTTTAAAAACAGGGCTGGCCATATTTTGCGACATAAAATATCTACCCCATAAACATGCACCCCTAAATATATATTGAAAAGCTAATTGAAATCATTGTGTTAACTAACTGAGCCCCCGTCAGACACCACCGCATGGCAGCAGACGCCAAGGGGTCACTCCAAAAGAGGTATATACCTTCTTGGGTTGCTTGGTAGCTCCACACACCGCAGTTTGAAAGAAAAAGAAATATCGACGAGTATCGGTTGTTTAATAGGCTGAAATAATGAACAATGTTTTATATAGCCAGACACCGCTCGTTTCACGGCCGATGTCCCATCGTGGGTTGCGCCAGGATAAAAAGGGCAATCAGTCAATCAAGCTGACACTTGCAGCGCGCTGCTCAAGCTCAAAGATGTAACACTTGTGTAAGAGTTGCCTTTTTCGCACTTGTTCAGCGTTTGCTTCTACACTTTTTTCAAGCATCCTACTTGGCACTTCAGCGGCTCTATGCGAATATCAAGCTGCTTGTTGTTCTTCGTGTGAGATTTCAATTTCTTGCAACTGTATTAACTGCTTCACCCTTCCGGCGAAACTGTGACTTTTTAAACACGGAAGTTTTTTATGCCGGGGTCCACCAAGACTTCAGTGACGCATTTCTGTCATGGAAGTGACACCAAAAAATGAGCACTATCACGCAGAAGACAAGATTTCGATCCACGAGAGTCAAACCAATGACCTCTTGGCTTGTGACAGCAGATGCCGGGCGCGCTATCCACTGCGCCACAGCCACATGGCGTGAAGGCTTAAAAATACGCATTTTAAACTTACCACCCTCTTCTCCGTGTTCTTGGTAAATTGCAATGATGCATCACGACTGTGGCATCCACGAATATAGTTCCTTCAGCGCGTCGTTTCGAAGCGTGCTTCCATATAGTTTTATGAAATTCTATGCGTGCGTTCCATTCGGCGTGTTTTCAACAGGAGAAATGCAATTTTGTCAACGCCTTCACACATCCCCAGAGGGTGACCTTACCCGAAACGTTGGCGTTGCTCATAGCATCCATCCATACGAAAAGTAGGATAAATGGATGGATGTGGCTGTACCCTTTAGATCGGGTGGCGGCCAACGCCACCTAGTCGTAATACTTAGTGAAATAACCACTAGATTTTTCTTTTTTTCCCTTTAGATAGTAAATATGAGGACTGGAACTTTGCAGTCAAAGGTTTAATTTTTACTTGTGCCTTTACTTAAGCCACCAATCAGATAACCTTCTAGTTAATTCTACCCGCTCAAAGCATATTTTGCCCTCCATATCCCTAAACCCCTGTGCTTTGAAAAACTCTGCGCCATCATCCTTAACTATAGGGTGAAGCCCTTTACAGAACATTATCAAGTGTTCGGCAGTTTCCTCCTCCTCTCCACATGCACTGCATACCGTGTCTACCCTTTCGTATTTGGCCCGATGTGTCTTGGTTCGCAATAACCCCTCCTGGCCTCAAACAGTAGAGAACTACCCCGAGTATTACCATAGATCCTTTTCTTGGCAGTTTTCTGCTTTAAAGTTAGATAGACCTTTAGAGCGTACTTCTTAATCATACCGATTCTCCACATGTCAGTCTCCGTTTCCTTCACTTTCTTCTTAACCGATAGTTCGTTTTGGTTTGGCCACCTGCTGTTTTCTAAGTATTTACCAGTCAACTTCCTGGTTCGCTTCCTCCATTTTGTATCGACATTCTTCATGCACAAGTAGCTGAAAACCTTCCTAGCCCAACAGTCCTCCCCATTTATCTCAATCGCTTCTCAAATTTAATCTTGCTGCTAGCTTCCCTGCCCTCAAATGATGTCCATCCCATATCGCCTTGTACTCCCTGATTTGGTGCATTCTCGTGAGCTGCTAAAGAGAACCAACCTATTCCACGTTGCTTAATTTCTAATCTTGCTTGAACTTCTGATCTCATGCACAAGACCGCATTGCCGAACGTCAAACCAGGAACCATGACCCCTTTCCATATTGCTCTCACAAATTTACACCTATTGTAATTCCACGGTGCCCTATTTTTCATCACTGCTGCATTCCTGTTACTTTTAGTCGTCACGTATATTTCGTGTTCCCTCAGGTACTTAGTCCCATTGCTTATCCATACGCCCACATATTTGTATTTATCTGTTATCTCTAGCGTGACTTCCTGTATCCTAAGCTCACAAACTTCACTACTATTAAAAAGTATGACTGCTTATTTTTTCTTACTGAATCTGAAATCTAACCTATCTCCCTTATTACCGTAGATGTCCATCAATCTCTGCGAATCTTCCTTGTTGCCGGCCATTAGCACTATATCATCACCATACATTAATGCTGGTAATGCCTGAGTAATGAGTTTTCCTTGTTTGACGAAATAGAGGTTGAAGCCCAGTCCACTTCTCTCTAATTTGGCCTCTAATCCTTGTAGGTACGTCATGAATAACAAGGGTGACAGAGAACGCCCCTGCCTGAACCCCCGTTTCACCTCTGTGGGCTTGTATACCTGTTTTTCCCGCTTTATAACTACCTTGTTAGTTTTATAGATTTCCTTTATTAGATTAGTGACTCCATCTTCTGCACCTAGTGTGTCCAGTAATCCCCAAAAGTCCTCTTAAACCACGCTATCATATGCTCCCGTGATATCCGAAAATGCTAGTCACAGGGGCCTGAGTTCCTTTTTTGCTTTTTCGATGCACTGCGTCAGTGAGAAGAGATTGTCTTCCAACCTCCTGTGTTTCCAAAACGAATTCTGCGATTTTCCCAGCACCCCCTCATCCTCTATTCATGCCAACAGTCTTTCCTTTATAATCTGCATCGCCAGCCTGTAGACCACTGATGTCACTGTTATGGGACGGTAGTTGTTTGTGTCAGCTTCGTCCCCCTTTCCTTTATAGATCATGCTCATCCTGCTAAGTTTCCATCGATCGGGGACTTCATCATTGATTAATGTTCTGCTCACTGCCTCTCTCAAAGTCTGTTTAGACTTGAGAGAGGCAGTGAGCCGAAGAGAGAGGCAGTGAGCCGAAGATGTGTCTCCACAACCCCTTATACCATCAGTTCCTCCTTCCTCAACATCTCTTCTATCTCTTCCCTCTTTAACCTATTCCTGCCACCCTGCATGTTAATGTAGCCTATGTCTGACGTAGCTCGGCCCTTGTGCTTACGTCGATTTATTCTCCCATGGGCTCCATGTGGCTTGAACATTTGTGCCCCTTTAGAACCGTCTTCGGCTACACTGTTGGACTCAAAGCTCTGGGCCCCCCTAAGAAGCTGTGCTTGACGGCCCATCCTATTACCAACCCTCCTGCCCGTTTCACCGCTGTAGTGAATGCCATCCTGTGCAACAGGGCGAGGACCGGTTCACCTCCATTACGCTGTATCCGAGTTACCGGCTCATACCCTTGATCGCACAGTTGGCCTCCACTGCCCTTTTTTCGATCCCACGAGGCTGCCCCCAGACATCTGGGACTGTGCATATGGTCACATGCACACTTCCAGAGGCTTCTAGGAGCTTACGCATTTGATCTTCTAACTGTGTTTGAAAGTTCTGATCCTTGCTCTTCAACACATCATTGAGCCCAGCATGAATAATGACGAGATTTTTGCCCTCCATGCTGTTCTCTACAACCTCCTGAGCTTTGGCCAGTGCATCCACTATGCTCTTCCCTGACTGGGCCTCCACCCTCACTCTCCCATCTACCTTCACTGTCTTGAAGACGCCATCCCTAACTCTGGCCACGTTAGAGTCCACCACCACCAGGACCCTTCTACGCTTCATTCGTTAACTTCCTGTTTGTGATGGCGCCCCTGTTTGCTTCATCTGTTTCTCTCTCTGCCGTCTGTCGTGTGTTCCTGCCCTGCTCGAAGACTGCCACGCCATCGAGCTGTATGTTCTCGGAGCCTCCGGGCTGTGGCCAGGCACTACGGCCCCCTGACCTCCCTTCTCACCCATTCCTTCTCGCCTGTTACCTTCTTCGCTACCTATGTCTTCCGTCTCACACCACTCGGGGCCGGGGCAAAGCACTACAGCTCCTTTACCCGATGTTCGAGCTCGGCCCACCCTTCCCGTTCTTTTCGAAGGTCGCCCTTCATTTGCTCTAATAGGCTGGCGGTAGCCTCCTCCCGCTCACGCGACACTCCGAGCTGTTTTTGGAGCTCTATCCTCTGCTCCCATTCCGCCCTAAGCTTTCCTGAAGCCCCTCGGTGCACGGCCGTCTTCAGTGCCTCACACAGCCTGCACACAAAGCTCGCCTTCTGTGCGTCGGCCAAATTCGTCAATGCTGTCTCGTCCAAGTAGCACCAGCGCTTGCATTCTTCGCACAGCACCAGCTCACTCTCGCCCGTGGTTTTCCTAGCCTCCTTAGCCATCGCCCGCCCGAACATCGGACCGAGCGCCCGACAGCCCTACGTTCAACCCTAATCGCGCTATCCAGCCGCTTCCGCTATCTCTCCTCCCGCAACAACTGTTTGAAGCTGCCACCTACACCGCACACATACGTGTTCAATTTCGCTAGTAGCCTCTCACTAGGTCCCTTTCGTATACGGCTCTAGCTGTTTAACAACTAACCGGCCACCCCGAATTTCTTCAAAACAGCCGCCTACCCCGTTCACGTGGTTAAGGTCATTGCAACGTTGCCCGCGTCCCACATCTACAGTACTCGCAACGCTAGTTATTGATTAGGAGAGAAAAAATAACGGTGGTGTTCACAAACACAAAGAAATGAAGGGAAATTTATCTCTCGTTACGCACTGCCCTGCACCAACCGACCTTGCACAACCTTGCACGAACTTGAATCTGCCGAACAGGCGGAACGCGCGAAAACACGTCCGCACAGCTCGGAAGTAGGGCGAAGAAGCCCGAAGGGCGAAGAAGCGAGTAGCTCTGCGACGCACTGCGACGCCTTATGGCTTCCCCTGGCTTTAACTTCGCGTCCCCTAGCTACGATAACACCATTATTAATCGTGGCTGGCGGGATGAAAGACACGACAAGCGTTGCGTTTCCTTCTGGGGGGGGAGTGATTTTAAATGAAAAGAAGAGAGGAGTGGGCCCCGTGACTGTCTCTCAGGGGGTGGACATCTCACCAGTAGCTCACGAGGGGTGGGAGTAGAGAAGGGATTCAAAGGATAGGATTAAAAGGTAGAGAGAGAGAAAGGAGAGAGCGAGGCGCAGAGACAGCGAACGACGGAAGTAAGGAGAAGACAGGAAAGATGACACGGTTGCAGGAGTACGAGGCATCACTGGCGAGAGCTCTTGTCGGCAACAGGAGATGGCATAGGGCTAATCCAGTCGACCAAATTTAAGCTACGCAGTCATCGTCGTCAGGGACCGGCGTCAGGAGGTGGCGTAGGACCAACCAAGTTGGCCAGAGCTGCACTGTCGTCGGAGATCGCGAGGGCACAACCGGTCGGCACGGAATTCAGCAAGTTAGTCGGATAGTGGGGTTAAATAACTCCAATATGCCGTGAGTAGGCGAACTTATAGCGAAAGCTATGTATGCCTTAGCCAAAGTACAGCATCCAATCAGTCACGCTCTTCCAGGAAGCAATGGGGAAATATTCAATTCTTTTCGTATGTTTTTCGCCTCCATTGGCCATCTGCGATTGGTTGATGATTGATATGTGGGGTTTAACGTTCCAAAACCACCATATGATTATGAGAGACGCCGTAGTGGAGGGCTCCGGAAATTTTGACCACCTGGGGTTCTTTAACGTGCACCCAAATCTGATCACACGGGCCTACAACATTTCCGCCTCCATCGGAAATGCAGCCGCCGCAGCCGGGATTCGAACCCGCGACCTGCGGGTCAGCAGCCGAGTACCTTAGCCACTAGATCACCGCGGCGGGGCTTCTGCGATTGGTAGAAGCATGCCACTAGCCGACTACAATAGGTCAAAGGGTCGCTGCAACCAATTGGAGACGGCTAATGGCGACGAGAATGGCGCGGTCACACGCCTGGGGGTCGCATCTCTCTTTGAGGTTCCAACCTCACCATCAATTAGTACATCATGATGACGAGGGTTTGTTTTATCATGAAAGGGGCCCTGCAAGACTTTTTAGCACGGTCATAAATCGCTGCCGATCGGTAGTAGAGGCTCCCGGCAACACGCGAGCCAAATAATATAGAACAGCACATGGCGTGGAATTCAAAACAAGCTATCAAATTCAGATAAAATTTGTTTTCTCTTCTCTCGACAAATCACGGAATAGGCCCAAAAATCACACGTAGAAAGCCTATCTATCAGCCATTGGCTGATTTGAACATGGCACGCTCCCTTGTTACAGAGATCACCGTGGGAGGCTGCTACTTGTCTACGCGTGTGTGCGCGATCAC
Source organism: Rhipicephalus annulatus (assembly GCA_013436015.1). NCBI lineage: Eukaryota > Metazoa > Arthropoda > Arachnida > Ixodida > Ixodidae > Rhipicephalus > Rhipicephalus annulatus. The sequence continues at coordinate 158,297 of WOVY01010868.1, read as the reverse complement.
ACTGAAAAAGCCGCGCATTCTAAGAAAAAAATTAAAAGGGGCTTGAGGTCACGAGGCACACGTGACGTTTTTCCGTGGCCCTGTCACCCTCCCTGCATAGCTTCCAGCGCTTTCGTCAGGACGAGGGAACAGAGAATGCAGTTGCAGCATGCGACCAACCTTTGTAACTCCACTCGTACTGGACGGATTTCTAAAATTTTTGCGGCGTCGAATTCGTAATGCAATAAGCTTTGCCAGTGAATTCATTCCATGGTTACTCGAAAAAGTGTTTCAGGGCCCCTTGAAATATACACATTAGTCGTCGAGATGGAGATGAGTGACTGATTGTTAACGTCGATGCATCCACGTTAAGCGGTGCCGTAACTGTCATACACCAATAGACATTGCGCAATCTCTCATATCAATGCACAGCACACATTAAAGTACTCCTGTAAGGACACGTTTTAAGTCGTGTTTTGCAGATTCCTATCACAAAGTGATCAACCATATTTTTTTATAAAAACACTATTCCATTCGAGCAATCAAATTCATACTTCATTCTCTATGGCTTCCACAAAATCGTCTACATGGATATATAGCAGTAGATGGTCGGAGATCTTTTATTTACTTTGCGCTTTGAATTCCGGCTTAATAAACATTTACGTTACGTCAGAACTATAGTCAGGCACAGTATTTTTCAAGAAAAAAAACGAGCTCTACTGTACTTGCTGAAATGAAGAGCAGCCTTTGCTCTTATATAATGATCTTTGTTTGTACTCACGGGAGCGGCTTTGAATTTAAGGGTTAATTGAGAAAGA